>JAWLRI010000390.1:723313-782945 GCA_034781795.1 Crypturellus tataupa
GGACGGGGAGCCGGAGCGGGCGGGCGGCCCCGAGGCGGCGGCGGCGGCGAGGGAGAGCAGCGGGCGGCCGGAGGCGTTCGCGCAGCTCTGGGCCGATGTGATGGGCATCCTGGTGAGTGCGGGGCGCCGCGGGGCTCGGCGCGAGCGGGGAGCGCAGCTCCTCCCGCTTTGTTTTTAAAGCATTTAATATTATTGCTGTTATTGTCGTTACTTTTTTAATGCTGGCGCGTGGGAAGCCCCCTCGGTTCAGGCGCCTCCTCGGCAGCACCTGCTGCAAAGTTCCCCGCACAAAAGTTGAACGGCGCCGGGCACTGTTTGGTCCCAGCTCCCTGTGTTTGGTCCCAGCTCCCTGTGTTTGGTCCCAGCTCCTGGCATTCGTCTCCGCGGGTTAGTCCTGGTGCTCTGGGTTTTCTTAATCCCTCGAGAGTTTGTTTCGAGGTGCGCGGGGAAAAGCAGGTACCGTGTCGAGTGACTCCTTTGAGTGCACTTTTGGAGTACCGTCCCTCTCCCCTCCTTTGAGTGCACTTTCGGAGTACCGTCGCTCTCCAAACTCCTCCAGCCGCCGTGGCAAATGCGGGTGGGAGCGCCGCTCCGAGCACGGCCTGGGGAGCTGCGCTGGGCCGGTTACCAGGGCAGGTTGCGCCCCTGACGCTGTGTCCGGGGGGCTCCCTTCGCTCGGTCCGCGCCTGCGTTGTCCCGCGCCGCCCCAGCGCGTTTGCTAACTTAGCTAAATTGATCCTCGGAGCGGGACCGTCGCTGCCTTTGAATTCCACGCACGTGCTGGGGCCTGCCCCGTGCCAGGCCCGCGCTAACCCCGTGCCGGGCCTGGCGCCGTGTGCGGGACACGCGCGCTCCCACGCTGCCCGGGCCCACGAGCTGCCGCCCGGTGCCCTCTGTGAAGCTCCTCGTCCTTGTTAAAAACCAGTCTCCGGGTGACCCGGCTCTTCCTTTCTGCGCTGAGGTCCAGCAGCTCGCGGATAAGGAAGAGCGTTACCTTCGGCGGGCGCGCCGTGTCCCGACAGCACAGGCTCCGTGGCAAACAGTGAAAGCACAGCAAGAGTTAGCTCCATCTCCACTCACGGTGTGAGAATAATATTTACCTTAGGTGCAAGGTGATAATTATCGCAGACAACTGCCACTCAGCGAATACCAAATTGTAGTATTGCATGCGTGCCGCAGCTGGCGGCTTTCCAGTGAGATAGGAATGTGGTAATCAACAGTAGAGTGCCTGTTTATTCATTTTAACAGCAAATGAATAAGCTTGATCTGTGTTAATTTCTGTTGTTAACATTTAACCAACAGGCATGAAAGAACATAATGAGAAATATCTTACAGAAAACTGCTGTGGAATGTGATGAATGGTGAACCAGTAGGATCTAATTTTAAAGTGTTATAGAATTTAACAGGGAATGTAATTAGTGTTTTATATTGCAATTTTTTTTCTACATAAGCTTTATCGTTAATATTCTGAATACGATTAAAAGTCTGCCTCATTCCTTTTGCTCACAGAAATCCTCCGTTCACTTGGCATTCAGTCTAACAGCACCCGGCTGCGTACACTATTGCACTGTTAATGACTTTAATCTAAGAATGCAAGCAGAGTCAGTGCTGCCAGTTCGTAAGGAGCAGACAGTTGGTACTTTATGAACAGTCTCTTTCTCTCTTTTCCTGGCAGGTTTCAGTGCTGCATTTAGTAAAAGCAAAGGGTTATTGGATGCCTGGGAAGGAGTGTTGGAGGAGGCCAAACCAACAGGGCAGCGTACTGGAGTTCAGTAGGGAAAAAGATCTGATTCTCCCACAACTAATAATTTGAATAGGTTTCTCCTGGCTGTACAATCTATTTTCCTTCCTAAAAAAAGCAGAGACATTCAATTATTGTCTTTCTTCTAGTGAGAAATGAACTGAAGCCGTTTGTGCTAGTCTGCTTTACAGAAAGAAGCAAGCACTACTCATTGCCCAGCACTATTATGAGTTTTTACCCTAGTGTTTTGTATTACAATGGAATTACAGATGTGAAAAGATACTCTTGTTTTAGGTCTCAAATAATAACTTCTCTTAGGGAAGACAGAAGCCCTCCTCAGAAGCTACCAGGTTTCTTCAAAGTTTGGACATTTCTAGTCGTTGTGGCTGCAGTGTCCTTATGTAAACTGAGTATAACCCTCTTCAGTACTGGCTTCCTAAAGCTGAAGACAGGTAGTTCCCAGGCCTTTTCCCCTGCCTATCCTTTCTGTAAGTGAACTTTGTCACTTTCAAACCCTTGTGCAAAAGGCACAAAGGCACTAGACTTCTGGTATCCCAGTGGAAGCCTGTTCCCTGCTGGTTGTGCCCACGACGCCAGGGCAGTGGTCTGCAAAGTCGTCTCTCGTCTGTTGTTCGTTAATGGTTTCAGGATGTGTAAGTGTACAAGTCTAGATGCTTGGATTTGCAGTGGCCCATTCTGCAAAATGTTTGAAGTTTAAGAAGAAAAAAGGCAAGATGGTGGAGTATATCACCAGGAATGGCTCTGCTGGTGTAGCAGAAGACCAGATAAGTAGTGATGCAAGTTTGAAAGCTGAGGAAGGAATGCACCGAGAACTGAGCACAGAGGCAGGAGAGAGTGAAGCAGGATGGGCTGGCAGTTGTGAGGCTGAATCTAATGAGAAATGAGAAATAGAAAACTATGTTGTAAAAAGAAAATCCCCCAAGATAATACAGGCTTCAGGAGGCATCTAGTCCAACTTCATGCTCCAAGCAGACTGAGCTCCAAGGTCGAATGAGGTCAGTCAGGTCTTTGTTCCCTTGGGTCTTGAAAACACTCCATGTTGATCCCTCTGGACATCCTATTCCACTGCTTTACTTATTTATTTTAAAAGCATGTGGCTCTGTGGTCTTCATCTTGAGGAATACTGTAGTGTGAGGGACAGGGAAGGTATCAGCTTTGGCTCCTTGACATTGCTGTGAGCTTGCAGAGCAAGATATAAGCCCAAATAACTGAGGTACTATGGTAGCATCTACACTAGGTGCGCGTTTGGGAGGTGAGGCCATGCCGTTAGCCCAGCTGGTAGAGTGTGTGCTGGAGTTATTTAAAATGCTAAATTAGCCCCTGCTGCCCTCACTCAGGCTGATAAAATCTACACCAGCAATGCAGTATATTTAGATAGCATCCTTAAAGCAGGACCTCGTTAGCAGGGACCTGTGATGGCGGGTCCCAGCTCTGGAGAGGAAGTAGATGCTTCTCAAGTGCTATTTGTAAGCAGTGTATTTTATGAACTTTGAAGTCACATAATGACTGTCGCTATGCTTGACAAATTCTGAGTGTGCTTGCAGCTGTACTGGGATTTTGCTGAAGCAAATGCAATCTTTCCCTATCGTACTTATTCTAATGAAATATTCTGTAGCTGCAGCTGTGGTATGAGCCCCTCAAAGCTATTTGTACTGTTAATGGAGCTCACTGGATAACGTAATTATACTTAAAAGCTTTTGCTTGGTCTGTAGCAAGCTTGTGTTGGAATGTACTGGGTAATTGTCATAGGGGATGTCTCAGAGCGACCATGGGTGGCTGAAATACATCAAGGTTTTAGAAGGAGATTGCAATAGGTGGCAATAGGAATTCTTTGCATCCCCCAAACTCATTATTTCAGGATATGAGCTGTCCAGAATCACGTATTTGGCAATAGCAACCTGTTTCTTGCAAAGAGTCTGAAAGTTTGCTTATGATCAGATAAGAGGGCAAATGATGGATATGAGAGTGTATAAAGGGGAGAAGCTTCAGTGCCTTTTATGTTAGTGGCACGTTTTTTCCTTTTGCATTCTGCTGCTGGAGTAGGCATCCCGGGTGAAATCCGGACACTAATGAAATCACTGGCAAAGCTCCGAGCAGCTTCAGCAGAGCAAAGATTTCACTGAAGAAAACTTTTATTCATGCAAGGAAGGAGCTGTTCTATTCAAGGGACAAGATGTCAACAAAAGATAGAGAGGAATGTGCAAGAGATGCAGTGAAATTAGAAGACTTTCCAATGTTTTTTTTATTATTATTATTATTTCAAAATAATAACAAGTCTTGAATCAGTTGTAAGAGCCGAAAGGAAATTTTCTTTTTTGTATTTCTAGTGTATTTTGCAGTTACCATGCAAAGAGAAAACTAGTGCTTTCTGTCTGCTGTTGGCTAAAGAGAACAGAGTGTCTGTTTTAGGAAGAAAAAAGCTCTTTGCTCTTTGTACTGGGAGCTCTATTAGTTACATGTATAATCTAGTTTACTTTCCATGATTCAGTGACTGTTTGAATTTCTTATCGAAGTAGTAAGATGCCAGCTGATAATTCTGCTGTGATAACATGTAATTACATACTAGCTAACATACTTTGGAGAGAGGAATTTGTTATTGAGCCAGGGAGCCTGGAAATCTACAATCGGGGAAGCAGATCCCTGCCTGATAAAAGTAGTCAAAGGACTGTCAGAAGAAATTATGGCAGTTCATCCTAGTTGCAGATTTGTCCCAGGGTTGCTGGTCCTGAAACTGTTATTTTGCTGTGGCCTTCAAAAGGAATCTTTTTACTCCGTTTCCCTCCAGGCATCTGATTCAGGTACCTCCATTATTTCAGTGAGGTGCTTTGCACCAACCGGCCACTGACTTGAGCTGAAGCCACAGGGACTCAGCATGGTTGGGCACGAAATCATGGGCAGGCACGCTCAGTAACGCTAGGCAGAACAGGCCTTTGAAAATGGAATATTCACCACTGCAGCTGTATTGCTGTGTCTACAAGAGGGCTGTGTTACTGTGTAATTGGCTCAGAAAGCACTTTGAGACATGCCAGTTCAAAATATTTTTGTTTCTACCTCTGCTTTAGAGTGTATTTTTTAAAGGAAATCCCAGTTTTCAGGCTAAGGATAAAACCAGTAGGCCTAATCTCTGCATTTAAAAGTAACTCATACTGTTTTTCCCATCCTGCCAAGCCATCAGTTGAGATCTATTTCTGCTTTCAGATACAGGAATCAAAATGGAGAGTAACTGACTGCCAGTTCAAGTGTTCTTTTTTTAATTATTTTTCTTTAATATAATCTGTTGCATCTCCTTTCCTTCTTGTTTGCATGAAATGTTACACGCAACAATACTAATCCCTTTATGAAGACAGACAACTTTATAGAGATAACCTTTGGTCTAGGCTTTTTCTTCATGTCAAGTTACATAACACAGATGTCTGGATTGGGTGTTAAAATCTCGGCAACATCCTATATGCTGGGGAATGAAGAGTTTTTGTTTCTGGTCTCTCCCCTCTCTCCTTTTTTTTTCTTTTTTTTTTCCTTTGAAAGCAAACCTTTCCCTGGCCTTGGATTTACAGAGGCAAAGTCAGGGCAGACCTGTGTATACCTGCGCTGTGTCTGCTGTGAACTGCTCTGTGCTTGGAGAGTTAGTTTACAGGAAGCGAGGACCCCAATCAGGTCTCATTTTCACTGTCTAGCTGGTTTGCTGTTAATACTGGCTCCATTATTGATAACTGACAGTAGGCTGGTCTTGACTGAGAAGGTGGTGTAGGCTAAACAGAACGTGGAATAAAACAGGGAAATTGGTGAGGGAAATGGGCAAGAGTGGCACATGCCAAGTGAAAAACACGTTGTGTGAAGCGCAGGGAGTCACTTGTGGTCCCTTGGTCAGAATTTTCTACAGTCAAATCAAAACCTCTTATTTTTAGTGTATTTTTATGAGGGATGCGATGGAGCCCCAGGTAACTGGGCAGGAAGAGTTTTCTGCGCAGCCCGGGGCAAGAGAGCTTAACCTGGGGGAGGAAAAGGTTTTTGGGGGCCTTGCAGGCCCTGGCCAAGGAGTCCCAGCCTCAGTTCTGAGGCCCTCCTGTGAGGGAAGGAGGTGATGGCAGCTGCTAATGCGTGAATTTATGTGCTGCTTTGCTCGTGTTTGCATCCCAACTGCCAGAGATTTTGGGAGGGAATGCACAAAAAGAAGTGACTATGTTTGGTTACTATGTGCAAGCCTGTAAGAGTTAGGTTTCTCCCGTAAAAGCAGATTCTCTTGTTAAAGAAGCGTGTGGATGTGTGTTTAGATAGGCAGATACAGAGGTATTTTATTTATTACTTGTAAAGAGATTTAATTATTCTGCTGGTAGGCAAACCTAACAACAGAGCTCACAGAAACACTTTCAAATGCAGGTGTTTTAAACACAAATTTGCATTATGAAAAATAACTGCTCGTAAAAATAAAAGGAGCTGCACCCACATCGGTTCTGAAGCTGTGATGTGGGCCAGGTGTGGGCACCCTGTGCCTGCTTTGATCTTGCCCAGTGTTAAGTGGAGCTTTTTTCCTTTTTTCCTTTTCCTGTTTACACTAATGAAAGGCTTTTCTCTTGCCTGCTTCCATGATTTGAAACACAAACTTGAGATGTACTGTTTTTATTTGAACTAAGATTAGGATGATGAAGTAAACGGTGGCTGAAGTCCTTAGATACCTGGCTAAGTGTTTTGAGCTACAGACTAGTTTTGGAGGGACATTTCCCTGTGAGAGGTCGAAACTGAGTAGATCTTGAATAACCTTCTAGGAAACAGTTTTTAGCAGGGGAGTGCTAGAAAATTAGATGGACAAGCCAAAGAATAATATAACAGATATAAGTATAACAGTAAAACAATGATTTTTTTTTTTTTTAAACCACATTTTCCTTTCTGACATGCCTGTTGTGCAACCTGGTTGGAGTGTTGTTTCAGGCTTGTCTCCAGCCCAGCTCCATTCGATTTTACTGGTTTGACTTCTCTGCATCCCTTTTTAAGTATAGGGATATGCTATTAAGATCAGTTTGCATGATCAAGCCTTTAGATTAAAAAAAAATATATTCTTGTGCACGCACACACAGAGGGAAGCTCATGAGTCTGCTAAGCAAGTATGAAATATCCTGTTTAGCTGATGATGTACAATGCAATTTGCCACATGGAAACAATGTGCTAAAATTTTGTGAGGGGATATGAGGGGGAAAATAAGCAATTAGTTAATACAATAAAAACATCCACTACTTTGAAAGCATCACAGTGGTCGTGATAGGAGTCAGATCAGTGAAAACAGCAACATGCTCATTATAATTAAATAAAGACTTATTTTAATGTTATGATCAAATCATAATATTATGACCAAACATTTCTAAAACTCTCATATGCAACCAAAGATCCTTTATTCTGTAGGCTGGATATGGTAGAAACAAAAGTTGGAGAAAAGCAACACAAGATAAAGCATCTAATTTTTGCTGGTTTTATTTAAAATTCCTTGAGTCTAAGGAGTAAAGTTTATTTGTACTGAAACCCCATCTGGGCCATGGGCTTTAAACAAAAGCAGAGAAAAACAACTTCTGTCATTTCTTCAAGTTTAGGTCACTTGTTTGCTATTTTTTTTTATAACCTCAACATCAAGGAGAACCTGCTATGCAGAGCTTGCTCTCCTCTCTGAGCAAACCCAGACCAACTCAGTGGAGGAAAAAGTGGGTTTGAGAGCCCTTGTCCCAGGAGCTCATTGTACCGGAGCAGAAGTTCTTAAAGGGAGCTCATGTTGGGAGCACAGCTGGGAGTGTATACCCACGGCAAGGCCATTTTGCTCATTTGCTTGCCAGAATCTCCTACCATTATCTTACCAATATATACGGTTAGCAGTGATGCACCATTCCTATAGTCTATTTTATGCACTTAAAATTCTGAGCATTTTCCCAAATGTAGTTCGCTCATACTTGTTATCTGTATTTGCTAAAGTTCTGAAATACATTCATCCTCTTAGGATTGTGTACTTGAGTCTTGCAGCAGGGTATTTCCATTTCATTCCCTCTCAGCTGGAAGTGTTTTTATGCCAGAAATTTTTAGTACCATCCTTGGGTTGTAAAGCAAATCTCAGATTCTTATTTTCTACTGTTAGACTGAGGCACATCACTTTCATTGTTACCGTGTTAACCTGTTAGATATATTTCACAGAGTTATTGATATGATTGTATAGACTTTAACCTAACCATGAATTATAAGGAAGAGTTTATGATACCTGTAAGTTTTATAGCTTTCAGCAGTTGATCTCCTTAGTGCAACAGCTCTGAAAGCTCAGGCAGTAAATGCTGTTAAACTGAAACGTACTCTTTGGGCCAGTGAAAGTAAGAAAAATCCTCTATTTTATACATGTTTGTACATCTACTTGTTTGTAATATGCATCACAACTTGTGGGTGGTGATTTGCAGTATTATCAGACTTCATTCCCAGCTTCTAATTCATAAATAATCCATGTAAAACAAGAAAAAGGTGTAGGAGATTGCATGTTGTATGTTGATGATTTCTGTCTTCAAGAACGACATGTTTACATTTCAAAACCTCTTTGCCTAGTAATCATATACATCATATAATAAAATGTGGGAATATTTCACATGCTATCTAAAATTTAGGGAGATTGTAGAAATTGGTTCCAACATACCTGGCCTGGAGGCTACAACCACTGCTTTTCTAGGGTGAGAATGAGACCTTGGGGTCTCTCTCATTCTTGCCCCTGCCTCCTCAGCTGGGAGGCATCTGTCTCTGATGCAAACGAGCCAGCAGCCTAGGCTCCTCCCATAACGAAGATGCTCTTTGGAGGACCCCAAGGTCCTTGTGGCAAGAGTGCCACAAGGAAGTCTTCCCACCTTCACCTATCCATGGAACTGGGACAGAATTTTATTAGAGGGCTATTAGAGATACTGTATCTCAAAACAAAACCAAACAAACAAAAAAGCCACAGTAATTTAAGAAAATACATGGCAAAGGTAGCAGTCACAATGTAATGGTCGACTGTTGCCTGAAGGATGCCAAGACACAAAACAACTGAAGGCAGTGGAGCTGAGTGCCAGTGCCTGTAGCACTAAGCACATTGCCAGCTGGTTCTGCATTTGGTTCACAGGATGCTTCTTAACACAGAATGATTGAGGTTGAAAGGGACCTCTAGAGATCATCTACTCCAACCCCCCTGCTCCAGCAGGGACACCTAGAGCATGTGGCACAGGGTGGCATCTAGGCAGATTTGGAAGATCTCCAGATATGGAAACTCCGTAACCTCTCTAGGCAGCCTGTTCCGGGACTCTGACACCCTCACAGGAGAGAAATTCTTCCTCACATGAAGGTGGAACTTCCTATATTTCGACTTGCACCCATTACCCCTTGTCCTGTCACTGGCCACCAGGGAGAAGAGTTTGACCCCAAACATGGTTAACTTCTTGTCAACCAGAACTCCCAAATCCCTCTCCAAGAAGCTGCTTTCCAGCAGCTCAGCCTCTAATCTGTAGTATTACAAACATATATCTAATTAATAAATATGTAATATCTAATAGTATATAATATCAATAATATTATAATGCATAGTTATATGCATTTAATGCATATAGTTATAATGTAATACAACAATATTATTATATATAATTCTATATCATATATATTATAATATCTATAAATAAGAATTATTCAGTTGAAATGTTTCTCTAGGGATTCTGAAGCAATCTATTTTTTGCCTACTTAGATAGCAGATGGAACATACATAATACTTAAATCTTACAGAAGAATCAAAAACTGATCTACAAATAGGTGGATTTGGGGATTGTCCCTCTACCAGCATGAATGCAGACTCCCCCTGTTCCTGCACATGTTCTGAGTGAGGAAAAGTTCATCTCAGAATACGGATTCGCTTCTCCACCTTTCTCTGGAATATGAGTGGTGGATTTTCATCACAGTGTGTGAATATCTGCAATTTATCTGTTGGCTGAAATCAGCCAGGTTTTGCAATGTGCTGCTTGATGTTAATGGAAGCAAGAGTGGACCACTAGTAAGCTAATGCATCTTGAAAGCCTTCATAGACAGATGCAGATTCCGCCGTGAAGATGTGCGAGCACTGGTGCTTGTGCCAGACTGCAACACTAGCTGAGCTGCAATAGCAAATTTCTCTCTCTTCCCTTGCTAAGCTCGTTTCCTCATGACTGTTTTCATTTCATTGGCGAAAAAGGGCTGAGTAAAGGAAGATGTCCTGCTGGTAGGGCATATTTGAAATCTCCATACATGGCAAATTCTTTGGACATTTTTCCTCTGTGTTTTCTCATACCATCCTCTGAAGCCTCTCTGAGTTCATGTTCCCTTATGGAGGAAAAAGGCAGTTCCTGATGTTTCTTCTTCAATATCCAAGCTGTTTCATCAATGTCTTAACTTGTATGGGCAACTAAGTTCTTTGCTGTGCACTATAGAAACAAAAATCAGAAGGTGTATATTTGCCCTTCATTTTTCATTTTATTTTGCAATCTGGTCTCTTAATTTTTGTTTGGGAAGGCTGTGTGGAAAGGTCTGTTTTATTTCTTGTTCCATCAGTGGAGATTGCTCCTCTGTAGGTAGTGCAAAATAGTTGTCAGTTTCTAAGAAAAATGACCTATGTTTTCTTCTCTAATTGTGGCTACCTTTCTTCTCAGCTTCGCAGTGCTGTGTTCTGCTGCAGAATGGGGACACGCCAGCGCAGTGAGGTGGGGTGTTTCTTGCCCAGCCATGTATTGTTTAGCTCTTGCATCTGGAAGTGAGTGTATACGTGCAGATGGGTCAACTTTGGCAAACCTGACCCTTGTGTGATTTTTATCTAAACTCCGGAAGCAAAACTGAGAACATAAGGTCAAGGACTTAATCACAATATTGGCATGATGAAGAATTGCTTCATGCTACATATGGAGTGTGTTTTCTGCGAAAATTAGACTACTTCTGCCTATCCTTATGTTACAGGCTCTTTCATGAAGAGTCTTATTGGACTTGCTCAATGGAGAGGCTGAGTTCCTAATGACTAAAGTTAAACAAGAAAATGTGGATGTTCCGAATGTTACTTTTTCTCTCAGACGAAACATTGGTTTCTTCAAGTAACCTGCCAAATTTCTTGTGTTTTTTTTTAAATCTCAACTCAAATGTACTTTGAATACAAAAGATTATACAACTTTTAGTTGTATAGTTTACAACCACACTACAATTAACCTAAGTTTTGGTTTTATAATTTAGTTGTATAACAACAGTACTTGGTTTTATCTGCCAAACTAATTGCAGCTACTACAGAATGCTTATAGATAGTTATTTATAGAGTATAAATGCACACACAAAAAGAAAGAGGAGAGGAATAGCACATTAGATCTCTGGCCATTTTGGCTTTTTTAGGTGGCTCAGCAGCTGCATGGTTCCTGGTATTTTGGTCAGTTTTAAATGGAGAAAAAAAAAAAAAGCCAAGAGTTTTGTTCCCAGAGACATGCCTCTCTCTTAGGAAAACACCTTTCAGATAAAGAAAAAAATGGGAGATTGATAAGGGTTGGGGAAGAAGTGACTCAGTTGCAAAACCTTGAAATTTGCGAAGCGTTCTTCAGCTATGGATAGCCCCAAATGCTAGGACACAGGAATTTAGGAAGATGGTGACAGGAAGAATTGCAGCGTTTTCAAAGCTTTGAAAAAAATATATCTTTTTGAAAAGAGATCTCAACATGTGAAAATGGGTGATTCTCTGCTTTCCTTGAGAGAGTCTGGCATCAAAATCTGTGCTTCTGGTCAGGTTGTGGCTGTTTGTGTATGAAGTAGCTTCTTTACTACAGCAGCCTTTGATTGGAAGCTGATGGGACGTGTGCTGTGAACAGCGAGCAAGAGGCATCCCCTTTACTCACTCCTTTTTTATGATCTCTTTAGCCATATGGATTTTTTTAAAATTGTCTCATGCCCCAGTTCAGGGTGCATCTCTGCAATGTGTAGCACTTGAGTAATGCATTCAACCTCCAGCGAAAGTCCTACATGTTTTAAAGCATTAGGAGTCTAGGATAGAGAGCACCGTGGCCTTTTAAGCACTCGGGACCTATTTCCAGAAAGGCTCTGCTGTTGGAGACTCCCATAAGTTATCCAGAGCACATTGTCCCTTTGGAGAAGCCTCTCTCAGAAACACCTGGGAGACTTGCCAAGCACACAGTTATTTCAAGCGCAGACTTGTAGGATTTGCTCTGTGGGTGCGCAGAGATAGTTCCCTTTTATTTGACTAAGTGGCCTATTTAGCCTAATTAGGAAGCGCTTTGGCAATGATGGGACATTATAGGCACACAGGAAAGCAGAAAGCCCCTCTCCACTGTACACAGAAAGAGAAATGAGCAAATAAACTTCCAGATCTCACAGCAGAAAGGATTATAAGATGACAAATGATTGAGCTTTTACTAAGCTGATATTCCTAATTGATATAAACATGAAGCCCTGTGCAGCCTGCGCTTATGATACTCATCTAAATAATATTTAAATGAGTTCTTGCATCTTTAAGACCCACTGGAGTGTAATTGTATTTGACTTAATTAAATGAACTGAAACCCCATGATAACAGTGCATTACTGCTCCTAAATAAAATGTCTCTTCAAAGCCTCTCTAAAGAGCCTTCCTGATGCTCAGTTAGGACCACAAAATCCCCCTAGCCCCAATCGCGCGAGGTTTTGCACAAGGGAGGGTTTGGTGTAGAGTGTGCAACGAGGCTGCAGGAAACCGTTTCTCCGGCTGTTGAGATTATGTGGGGAAAAATGGATTTCTGCCATATTCAATTACGGTTACTTCCTTTCCTGGTAAAACACTGAGTGTCAGGAAGCAGTAGGAGTGAAGGAGAGATTAGTCTCAAGGCACTGAAAAGGGGTATTTGCATCTTCTAGACTTTCTAGCAGGAAAAGTTAATAGAATAGCACAATTTGAGGGTGGGAGGGACAGGCTTAGCCTCTTTGCTATCACTTCCCAGGGCAGAGCAAATTTCCTGTGTTTCATTTGGAGCAGCTAATTAGGGACCACCAAATTGGGTAAGGAATGATTTATTAGACAGGCAATTTGCAATATGGCACTGAGTACATATATGCCTCTTATCTATATAGAAATCCACAAATGCAAAGTTTACTAGGTAGTTCCATTTAGTGTTCATGATGTAGATAAAATATTGCAATTTGGGGATAAAATGATTAGGTTAAAGGAAAAGCTTGTATAGAAGCAGAACACTTGTGTACCATTACATGTTCTTAATATTCTTTATATCATTCATGTATGGAGGTCAACTGACACACAAGACAGTTGCAAAAGGAATAAGAAGATAATTGCCCATTCCTGAGATAAGATCATGCTTCTCATTCTTCTTACCACACTCCAAAGTGTACATTTACCATTAAATGCTTATCTTTTGGTAGTTTCTGCCTGTTTTTCCTTAGTTGAAATGGAAGATGAAACTTGAATTTCATATAGCAGAATCATTAAGTGCATTTTCAGTGTTTCTTGCTTCATTGACTTAGATTAGTGCAGTTTTTGTTGTTTTTTCACTTATTTTTGTTTTATTACATTATATTGTTCACCATGGTATCCAACTGTGAGGGCATGCCCCTTCATAATTACTGGTAAGAGGTAGAAATCACAGTATTAACTATGCTTTTGTAATAAAACATGGACATAAATATGTCACACGTTTGTTTTCTTTTCATCTACCAACTTAAATACATTGACAAATACTGTAAAGTAATAAGGGCAAACTTAGAGCTACAGTCATCCTCTCACTTTGTTTTGTCTTTAAATTTCCAAATTACTACTTTTTCTGTGATTATTTTTTCTGGCTACTATTTTAATGAGATGCTTCCACCTCAGTGATATATAGGAGGTCTGAAGCATCTCATAAGAATTGGGTTTTGCTATGCCCTGTTACTCTTCTATGATTTTTTATTTTTTTGTTTAGTTTTTAAAAGAGAATTTGAGCCGTTCACTTTGCAGTTCATGTGGCCAAGTTGGTGAGATAAGGGTTTATTTCACCATCTATAAGATATTTGGCATTTTGCATATCTATTTCTCTAGATTCTATCTTATCAAAACATGAAACCACACCATAACATATGCTAAAGTTCTTGAATCCGAGACAAGAAATTAATGTTCATCTCCTAATGATGCGTTAATCATGTATTTGTTCCCATGTATGTCGGCAAGCACGTTCTTCTGCTTATCACTTAGTTCTGCTGCAGGTAGCAGGATAGACACGCACTGCAGCTAATGTGTGCAGAGATACATTTCCATTCAAGTGGAGGCAAAAATCTCGGCAAACGGTGAGCAAAGAAAACAAGAAGTGGTGCCAGGTGCATCTGCAGCAAGGGCCGAGGGCTTGGGAATTTACCCTCCTGCAGAGGCTGCCTGCTATCCTCCAGGGATGATCTGGTAATATACTGGTACTAGAGAGGCTGGACATTAAGGATGAACTCATATTTTTTATGAATAAAATTTGCATATCATCTTGTCTGTCAAGATAATATGTGAAAGAGATGGTTCTACTTGTGATAAATACCCACTCTTTAAGTATGTCAAATTGTACATTTGCATAGATAGAACTTATTGGTTAGCGCGTGCGCACACACACACACACAAATATACATATATATATATATATTTTACATAGAGGACTTCTTAGGCATCATGCCAGAAAGAAGGATCCTACTACCAAATGTGGAAAATGATTTTAATTTACAAACTGGAGGAAAAAAGTAAACTATAGTCAAGAGGCTTTTCTGAAGATGCTTTGTTACATATTTTTGACAGTTTCAGGGCTGTTCAACAAAAAATCAGAGGGAAAAAGATGATGGTGCTGATGGTGAAGGAAACAAATTTGTTGCAGAATTCTGTAATTGGGCAGAGTTTCTTTTGATCTAATTATATGATAAAGTATCTCATACAATAGAAAAAGGTTCCATAGCTGGGTGATTCAATGTAAAATTTTTGAATTCAGAATGATTGTGCCCTGGGTTACAAGTTACATCAGATAAATGCTATGAAAGCTTTTACATCAAACCATACCATTGTATATTGTGTTTATTGTAAAGATTCCAGAACTGTTTTAGACATGCTGCAGAGAGCTTAACACATTTTTATTAGATCTATTTTTGTAACTCAGTCTGTGAAACTGTGTATCTTAACAACTTGGCTCTCGGATGCCATAAAAATTAGTAGAAAGTCTCTCATTGAATCAGTGTGAGCTGTATGTTCTCTTTGTTCTCTCAATGTACAGCTAGAGAGAGATCATTGGGACCATGACAACCTTTAGACATAATCTAAAATAGCTGCTCGGCATCTAAAAATGTCATGACTTCTACATTGAGTGTTTTGTGCCTTCCTCTGAATATTGGGACAAATGCTGGCTCCCTGACCCCGCGTTTGGGCCACATTCGCATTTCTGACCCTGCCGACTGTCAAGCCAGGCTCTGAACCTGTCACTGTATGGATAGTGGAATTGTTTCTGGTGCTGAATGGGAGACTCTCTTCTCTGAGACGCAGGAAAAGAAGGAAATGCTTCTCTAGCAGCTTGTTAGGTTTATTTTTAATGGTGATCATTCTGAAACTAAGCCAACGTGTGGAACTTCAGCCTTTTTCCCAGGGGAAACGTAGCTCGCGAAGGGCTAGAAATAAGGTCAGAGAGATGCAGCAAGTACAATTATCAGGAAGCTCTGCAGCTTTTTCTATGAAAGTCTGTCCTCGTTACGTGACTCTCTATTACTGTAGTAAATACAAGCCCAAGGCGGACAGGCACACGGGTTTAACTGATGTGTTTGGAAAGGGCCAGGTCTGTTTTAATTCTGCCTCCTTAAAAGAACCGTGGAGGAATGCGAAGTGCAATGCTGCTTGGAGATGAGTGCTGGAAACTCGCCTCTCGGCGCGTTTGGCCGCGCATTTGGCCTGCCAGCCATGGAGCAGCGCACACAGCCTTCCCACGTCCTGCTGGCCCTTCCTAGGAGAAATAACTAAAAAAGGAATCGTGTCTGCCTCAAAGCTGCCCCAAGGAAATGTGCACAGCCCCTGCTTTCTTAGGTGAGCTGGTGCTGCTCGACTTTAAAGGTCTTATGGGCAGCATTCGGTAGGTCAAGCCCTGTTGAATACAGCTTTTTTTTTTTTTTTTTTTTATTGGGCAAAAACATGTTTCCTTTCAGCAGATGTTCCCATTTTGCCACGTTTTTGGTCTCTCTTCCCCACCCGAAAAAGCCTATTTGCTATGGCCCACATCCTGGCTTTCATTTATGTACTCCTTCCAGCTATCCAAACCAAAGGTATTGCTGAAATGCAGGATCATGTTCCACAAATTTTTGGTAGGCTTCCCTGTTAAGATCCAAGTGCCAGAAATAAGCTGCTAATGTTTACAGTGACTTTCCACACAGTAGTCCTGTGTTTCAGGCACGGAAATGGATTTTTCTCATCTTGGGCTGTGAAGGTCAACAGCCTTTGCCAGGGATAGCTGCAACACATTTTACAAGAGCAGGTCCCTTTCATCTCTGCCTTTCCACATATATTTTAATAGTAAGAAATCTGACTTTTTCCTCAATTCAGACTTTTTCCTGCTCTCCTAGTTCATGCATGCACCGTGGCTGTAGCTGGCGTGGATCCAAAGCTGGTAACTTTTGTGGGTGCTGGTGATGGGCGCTGGTGGGGACACAGGTCTGTGCTCACCAAACAGACCTGTAACATCTGCCTCTCTTTTATTCGGAGAATCATGCACTTATGTGAGTGCTCCTTGCTGGGTTACAGAGCAGGACCGGGTATCTGCTGGCCAAGACCTCCGTGCTGATATTCATGAACTCTGCTGCAATAGGAGAAAAGTGCTGGAATGTGTAACTTACAACATTTTGTCAAAGAATCTGAGACAGCAAAGTGCCAGTTCAAATAGTTCTTTTTAACTGCATAGACAGCTTCTTCTAAAAGTCTTATTCTTACTTATATCAAGTATGTATGTGCTGGCAGTGCCTGATATTTAGGTCCATATGCAGCTCTACCAAATGCACAAATGGATATGTTACTTATTAGACCATTATTTTTTTCTGTGATAATTCTGTTTCTATTTTATTATTATCATTTTCAAATATGAAATCTTTTTTTTCCCCACTTAAGTTTATTACCAGCGGAGCTTTCTGACAAAATATTTTCCTCTAGGCTTTTAAATGTCAAATACAAAGGCTGCTGCCAGCGTGTTAAACCAACTGATGTGCAGTGACCGATAAATCGTAACTTTATAATAAGTGTCAAATCATTCCAGCTTCTCTTTGTAGCTACTCCATTAACACGAAGCTCGATGGATTCCTTTGGTATTCACATGCATATCAGAACTAATTCTGTGGGAATCCAGGGTAATTTATCATTTTGGCTGTGTTTTATAATGCTAAAAACTGCTGTATGCATATGTGATAAGATAGAAATTCAGTAACATGCTGACAAACAAAATTAGAAATATGGGAAAGCTTCTGTTATCATTACAGTGCTGTGTTAAATATTCCTTTCCGATTCTACACTGTAAAACTTGTGCAATGTTTACTTTCCCAGCTGCCAGACTATTTTGTAAAAAAGGCTAAGGCTCTTTTAGAATAGAGTTTTAGGAGAAACATATTGTAACTTTTTACAAATAAAATAAAGCATTTCAGGAATGGTATTTTTACACAGTGTTTGTGTTACTTACAGATTTTTTTTCCAGCAGAGATCTGTGGCAATGGGATTATAGAGCTGGAACATTACAGTTTATATGGCAATAAACACAATTGATGCAAATCTGTTTTCATGCTTTGCTTAACTGTTAAATTTCTAACAAAAAAGTAAGAGTTTATTATGCAGTCTTGCTTTTAAAAATCTTACTGGCCTGAAGCAATTAAGACCGCATCAGTGGCTGCTGAAATTACATATATAAATTGTAATAAATTACAGTGTTTTTTGAGGAAGGGTATTAAAAAGTTCGCTGCTGTTTTCTATCTGTGAAACTGAAGGGGCAGTCTGGAGTTTGTTTACTCCCTGTTGCAATGTAGGAATGTTATAAGGAAGAAGAGGAATGAACAAACTGATAATTTTTGACTTCTATTCCTATTATTTTAAACATTGTCTAGGTTGTAGCTTTTGTATGAAAGCAAGAAAGTAAAAGGAGCTTAATGACAATTGACATTGGCTCTTGTCCTTTGTGCAGCAGAGTGAAACCTCTTTGAAACAGCCAAAACAGCCATTGGTTATGAATGCTTTTATTATGCAGTTTTATTAATAATGTGAGTTTTTTTTTTTTTTTTTTTTTTTTTTTTTTTTTTTTTTTTTTTTTAGAAAATTCCTTTGGCTATCTTTGCTGTGTAAGGAAGACAAATGAGCTCTCAAGCTGAATGCTCAAGATTCACATATTTTTAGATATTCTAAAGTATATTTCCATATTTTAAAATTATTATTTTTTTAATTAACAACTTTTTTTAATATTTAATTCACTAGAAAACAAAATAGCACCCTGGTGGATATTTTGTGTGAGATAGTTAAGAACTATTTGGAGAAATTAGGGAGTTGATATGAGTGACTAGTCAGACTAGGTAATTTTTGAACCACAGTAGTTTCTGATTTGTTCTGTCTGTGGCAACATCTAAAGCAAGTTCTGTCTGTGGTTTGGCAACATCTAAAGCAAGTCCTCTCAGCCGTTAATATTGCCTTAGAAAATTAACGTTATTTTCTTTTTATTATTTTCTAATAGTATTTAAAGGTACTATGCACTCAATACTTGACTTAAAAATCTTCTCATGTTTCTGTTGAGTTCCTGGTTTGGACTGGACCGCTTTGTGTCACGCTGGACTTTTCTTCCCTGTAGAGCTGGTTTGAAGCGTATTAGACCGCTGGCCCATACTCGGAGTCCTGCGCGTTGTCCAGACTCCCTCGTGCTGCAGCTTGGCCTCTCGGGGCTTTCTGCCCTCCATGGGGTTCGTCATGGAGCCTCCGTCAGTGTTTTCAGCCCCGTGTTGGCAGCCGGCAGGGCGGTCCTCATCCTCGCAGGCCTCGTGGCCGTGCGGGGACAGAGCTGCTTTCGCTCTAGGCACCACCCGGAGCCTTCACGCCTGTCAGGGCCGTTAGGAAAGCACTTTCCGATCCGTCAGCTCCACGTCACAACAAGTGAAGGCCGAGTTGTGTGCGATTCGCTCGCAGTCCCGAGCGCGCTGTAAATTGGGACGTGAGGAGAGCGGCGGCAGAGCGTTCCTCATTCCTCCCCTCACCGTCATGTCTCCTCCAGTAAAGCTCGTTTAGCTCTTCAGCTAAGCTTGGAATTGCACTACGGTGAAATGCTTGGAGAATATTATTCAGTCTTGGAGTTAGGACAGCACCTTTTAAAACCAGGTTTTCTGCTCCATAGCTTATGTTAACACAGGCTGTACCTGTTTCAGGGCGAGGCAGCTATGTGAAATACAGAGGTCTCTGGAATTCAGGAAGGAGACAGACTGACAAAGTAAATTGGATATTTCATGTTATTTTAATAGAATTATGTTTTTTTTATGTTTTTTTCCTGCCCTTCTGTCATTCCTGTTGTCAGTATTTTTACCCTCACCTGATGAAACCCATTAAGAAATGGACAGACCCCAGCAGGGAGGGCAAGATGCTCCTGAGTGGGAATTTTCGATAACCATTAGAGAGAAATGAGAAATGTCTGTTACTGCTGAATGCAGGGAAGCAGATTGCAAGTCATGTTTGTGACAACAACACAAGTTTAAGCATCACCTGCAGCAGCCAGCAAATGCACATTCGTTTCTCAGTTTGATGCTGGTGCTTGGTGCCCGTTTCCCTCCCCGATGCGGTGGGGCTGCCAGCCCCTAGCGAGCCCCTGAATGTGGTGAGAGCAGCTCTGGGGCCGAGGGGTGTTCGCGGCACAGCTAAAAGTTACAGCATCTTGAGGGCTTGATCTGCAGCAGCGGCCTGGGAGGACCCAGCTGGGAGAAAGGGCAGAGCAGCAGCCAAATAGGGTAGGGGTATTTAGGCCAAGCAGTCAGCCTTGAGCTCGTTTGAAGCTCTTGTAGCCTTTGAAGTATCTCCCATTTGAGAATTGGCCAGGCTGAGCGGTAGAAAACTTGTATGTACACAGGGCTATATATATAGATACGTGTTGTTTTCTGATACAGTGATTTTGCTACTGCTGCTTTAGCAAGAGGCCTGCAGTTGTTTTCCAACTGCACTGCACACAGACATTTAAAAAAACTGCAAATGGTTCCAGGTTTGGGGAACGTGAACTCTATAAGACTTCCTGGGGGACTGCAGGCACCAGCGGAGCATGTGGAAACATGCTCTGGAGAAGCAGGAAGCGTGTTTTACAGAGGGTCAGGTTTAATAGGCTTTTGCTTCGATTTTAAATCAGGATGTGTTTTTTTCAATGCTGTGGAAGTGATACTTCATTAGAGCTGACCTGCCTCTTCAGCGCAGGGGAGAATCCGCAGAAGACAACCACATATGGGTTTTCAAATGGCAAAAACTTCAGTAAGGTACAGTTTCTAAGGAAGAGATGTCCTCGTAGCTTTTATAACAAAGCCCTGCATTGCAATTAGCATAGCGTTATTTTAAAATGGATTCTCAATTACTCTTTTTTTTCCATATTCAAGGCATAACTTTGTTGTGTTGCATATATTAAGAGACAGCAACCATGAAGTAACAGCATTCTGGTTCGTTTCTCAGGATATGCACAAAGGATAGTTGTTACCCTTGAGGAATATACATGACAACATATGTGCTTTTGCATAAATCAGAGGAGAAAAAATTATCCTACCCCTTCCTCCTCATGGGCCTGCACTCTGTGTGTGTGTATTGCACAACAACTGGCTGGGCCGCATTACTGCCTGCTGCCATTTACGGCACAGATACTGGCAACTCTACTTTTAGGTTGGCGTTTTGGTGTTTTTTTTTTTTTTTTTTTTTTTTTTTTTTTTCATTTTGACAGTAATTAGCATCCAAACACCACCAGAGTGCTGACCATATCCCTTATATTAATGGGGCAGCTTTCTCGCCTGGCAGCGGGAACGCTTGGGACTGAGCAGACGATGTTTGCGCCCGCTGCGCGTTGGGAGGCCCAGCCAGCAGCGCCTTGGGGTGCTGCGGACCTGCCTGCTGTGCTCATCCTGGGGGAGCTGATGGCGCTGCCAAGCGAGACGTTCGGTGTTTAAAAATGGCTGTTGGTCACTGCTGAGGGACGAGGGGCTGCTCCCAGCACACAGCAGCCTGTGCTGCGGAGGAAGCGTTTTCCCAAAGTCAGGAGAAGGTGCGTGGGGGCGCCACCAGCAGCGCTGCTGGGGCGACACTCGCCCGAGCTGCGGGGAGCCACGGCAGGGCAGCAGGAAGCTGCTCCTCAGCACCCGTGGGCTCCATGTGCTGGAATGCACCTCCCCTCCGCCCCACGGAGCTCCCCGGTGGTGCAAGCAAGGGGGTGACGTGCTGCGGGGAGGAGGGGCGGTTTTTAACCAACTCCAAATTAACTCCAAAGTTGTGATGTTACTTTTACATTAGTATTTTAAAATTCATTAATCTTTTTCTTCTTCTTCTTCTTCTTCTTCTCTTTTGTCTCCACTCTAGGATGGGTCCCTGGGAAATATTGATGACCTGGCACAGCAATATGCAGACTACTATAACACCTGCTTCACGGATGTGTGTGAAAGGATGGAAGAGCTACGCAAACGAAGGGTTTCCCAAGACCTCGATATGGTATGTAGAGATGTTATGACTTCATTGCAAATGATTGCCATTTATGCTGCTGAAGAAGAATCAGTACTTCTCATTGAAAAGTTCTAGACAAGGAAATAACTACACGTGGCTGCATTCATGCAGGCAAACCTTCCAGCCAACTCAATTACAAGATCACTTTTTATTTTTTTTAGGTATTTGTTATGATTCATTAAGCCTTGGAGTCTGCATTTCATAGCAATTCTTTAATTAGAGTAGTTTTTGCTTACACACACTCGCTTGCAAACCTCAGCTCTTGGAGGCAAAATGAAGTGGCTAATGAATGCCTTGTTTCCTTGCTACAAGAGGCTCCCCGTGCGAGTGCTGTTTCTCTATCGCACTGCTCAGGTTGTGCAAGTAATGCTGCTCAAAACGGGTTCAGATACTGGTTTCAGGCTCTGAAATGGCAACGATCTTCACTTTTGTGAACCCTTTTCCATTAATACAAGGTGGGGGGAGAGGGGAATTACTGAGTCAAAGCTGTGACACACTGCTAAGCCCAGCGCTCCAGGGCCTTCTCAGCAAAGCTAGCTGGCCTAACCAAGTCCCCGCATGCACTGTTGCATGTGCTTATTTCTTCTCAGGTGCAAGGCTGCATTTAGGCTTCTTGAATTTCATGAGGTTCCCATCAGCCCATTTCTCCAGACTACCTAGCTCCCTCTGATCCCTCGCACTGGATGAAAGTCTGCTCCATCCTCTCCTCAGATACTCAACAGGTCCCAGAAGAGACCCCTGCCACAGCCGTGTACAAGCACGTCACTACGCTTATCACTACCCTTACAGCCCAACCAGCCACTTTTTCACCCATCTAGTTGTGTAGGCTCCTTAGGGAGTCCTTACCACCTTAGCTGAAACAAACTTATAACCAGGTCATGTTCATAGCTTGTTTTTGTGAAGTTTAAGAAGATTTATTTTTTTCCACAAAAATATGGTGTTTTCACTGTTGGACAATTTCTGTTTTCTTATTGTCCTTAACATGAGTAAATGTTTATTCACTGCATAGGGATATATATGTATTGTGTATATGTATTACTGGTTATTAGACCTTTTTTCATTGTGACCCTTTTTTGCTTGTTTTCATAAGACTCATAAATATCATCTGTAGCAGAGAAAAAAGATTTTGTCCTTTTTATTAGGTCTTCTGTGAGTTTGTGTTTCCCAAGTGTATTCTGTGTTTTTATTTACAAATTTATAGGCTATTCTTACAAATCCTGTCTCACAGTAAACAGGTTAATTTTTTTTTTTTTTTTTTAACATTTGTCATTTGTTTTAACATTTTTTAACATTGTCATACTTGGTTGGTGGTAAGCATGTTCACTAGCTGTTGCAGAGATTGTAAATTTTGAACATGATGACTGGTAGTTCACAGCAGCTCTGCTTTGAAATGGGACATGGTAATTCTGATCTGAAGTAATACTTTTTTCTAAGAGAAAGGGAGGAGGGTACTGTCATATAGCATAGTACTTGAGAGTCTCAGACTGCGTAGCTCATTAAACATGTTGTTTGTATGAGAAAGAAAGGAATGGTTCATACATCTGCTGCTGTACAAGGCTGTTGCAAAGCCACCCCAGGACTGACCACACGTGTGCAGTTCCACCACGAGATCAACTCCTTTCAGAGAAGTTCTGGAGCTCGGTGCATGTAACTGTGTGCTCCGTCTGCTTGCCTAGACCCTGGCGCTGGCTGGAGTGGTTTGCTCGCTCGCAGTGGTGGCTGCACCTCATGACGTGGGTCACTTAAGGCCACTTTCCTTCTTCTTGAGATGTCAGTCCAGCAGCTGAGGCGCTTGCAAAGCCCTTGCTGACTTCAGCTGTACAAATGCAAAATCTAGCCAGCATTATGTCTCTGACCTGCTGAAGTTTCTTAGTTCCTTATTTATTTTTAAATGGGGAAAAAAATCAAGTTTATTTTGCAGGGCTGTAGTTTGATAGAAATATATAGTTCTCAGCATTACACAGGGATTATTGCAGGGTGCAGAGCTCTATGTGCCATCCCATTGTGGGCAGAGCACTGAGTCTTCTGCACGAGGAAGTCAGTGGCCCAGCACCATGGACCCATGCTGCCCACTCTGCCCCAGTATTCCAGCTATTGGCAGCGCCTTTCCTGGCACTCAGGCCCCTGGAAGGCACCGTCTGCACTGGGTAATGGCGCGTGCTTCACAGCGGCGGCACAGGGCTCTCCTCCGTTTGGACAGATGGGCCTCGTTTGGCTCCCTCCTTCCCAAAGCTGCAGAAGGTGGGCAGAGCGAAGTCATGGGAGCTTGGTCAGCTCGCCTCCGAAGTACTCTGCTTCGTGCTGTCTTAAATAGACGTGAACTAACTCAAGATAGATCAGCAGTGGATTCACTAGCGCCTTCTGTTAAAGAGAGGCTGCACTCAGAAAAATGGCTATATGAAAAAGCAACTTGAAGATGCCTCTTTGGTGTCTTCCTTATCCTTTCTAGTGGAAATGCTTTAAACAGAAGAGCTGTTGAAGTGACCTCAAAAGTATTGTTGTGAAAGACAGAAGAACAGCCTGTTTGCTATGATGTTTTCCTTCTTTTTACAGCTTGAGGAAAAGTGGTTTATTTGCAAATCCAACAGCTTTGTGAATTGAGGAGAAGTGCTGTGGGAAAGCCCATCCTCGCAGTGGTACCCCCGTGGCAGACGTATGCAATTCCCAAATCACTATGCACTGGAATTGTTGGGCTATTTGTCTAGCCTGGCACTGCTCTGCCATGGTTATGTCTCACAGCAGGGGTGAGGAGGAGCAGTGCTATCCACATACCCTCTTTCTCCCAGCAGCAGAGAAGCGGCAGAGCTGGAGGCAGACCATAGTTCTGCTCTTTTTCCTCCAGCTGGTGGCTTTCTCCCCCTCATTGGCCAAGTGCTAGGACAGAGCAAAGCTGATGCACAGGCAGTACAAGCGTAAACGTGCAGAATTTTGCTGGAGTGAAGGTTACTGGTGCCTAGGAGTGGGGGGGACAACAGGATAAATCCAAGCCCTGCTTTGAGGTCAGACCGAACGTGAAGCGAAAGCTTGAATTCTTTTGTCAATAACTGCAGTATAGCTGTGAAATGGCTGATGGGGTTTTTTTGGAATTTTTTTTTTAATGTTGTTTGAGGGCACTTTTGATGTCTTCATAGGTAATAGAAAATGAGTGGTATAATTAATATGTAGCAGAAACATGAAAGACCAAAGAAGAGCGGGTCACCCCAGGGATCTTAATCGTCTTTAGAAAGTTGCGCAGAGAGGCTGTGCCCAGAGGGAGCAAAGAAATAACAAGTTCCTGAGATGGCAAGAGCTGGCAGAGTTTTCTCAGGAACATTTATTTAGCACCAACTTGCTCAGACTGTGCTTTGTAACATGTCCAGTGGAAGAAGTCTGTGTGCTGCTTATTGCTGCTTCTGTACATGCTGGAAATGTTTTAAGCTGGTTGGGAGCAAGTGTTGATATCTTGATGATATGTTGTGCCTTCTAATCAGTTTTCCAGCCTTTCCTGTGAGGCCACAGCCATTTCAGTCTGGATATCCTGCTCTAGAGTTGAATTATAAAAAAAGGAGGAAAAAAAAAAAAAAGTGAAGTTGTTTGGGAGAACAGCATATCTTGTAACAAAACAGTGGCTGCAGATGGCGTGTAGCACGGAGTGTTATTCCAAAAGGTAATGCCGTCAAGGATTGTTAGTTGTCCCTAACTCCGATAACTGCGCTTTGGATTTGGAGTTTTGCCTCTGTTTTTGTAATGGAGAATGTGCTTGGGTTTGGGCATTAGTGTTTGTGAACAGCAGGGGAGTTGCCCACATTTCCTAGCATTTGGCCTATTTGTGTGTACCATGTGTTTTTTTGGCTGAGGAAAAACTGCAGTCAAAATAAATATAGTGGATTTTCAGCCCCGTAATGAGTGTATCACTGGTAATATTCAGCTGGACATCTGTTAAAATGCAGTTATGGCCAGAAGAGTGACTGTGAGCATGGCACCTTGTTACCTGCTCATATGTGATGCTTCTGTGTATTTGGAATCGTATCTGCTTGGTTCACTGCTAAGAACAGGTTCGTTGTGGCTGTCAACAGACACACGGTATTGACAGAGCTGGGGAAGAGCGAAGTGTCTTCGTCTCATCCATCACTGATGGTCACCAGCTAACTCCTGCTTCCAGCGTCCATGTTGCAGGAGATGAGCTCGAAGTTAAAGAACAGCTAGAGGTTTTTCATTGATTCTGACAGCTATGACTGTGGCACTCGGAAGTTACAATGATTTTTTTGACTTGCAAGTTATATGAATTAAAAATGTGTGCCACATAAAAGCAGTAAGGCAAAAGGGTTTTCTGTCTTAATACATTTAATTTCTTTTTTCATGTAAAGAGGGAACCATTTGGGATCTCTCTGTTACATGGTAAACTGCAGTATATTATTTGACAAACTTGCTTGCCTATTTGCTTGTGTTTTTACAGTACCTAGATTTGCAAATGTCCATGTGCACAGCTGAAAAGTCAGAGCATACAGATGGACCCTAAACTAACAAAAGATTCCGGCTTTGCTGTCCATATGCATAAAGCATGTAGTTCCCATATGTCACTGTGCCCATGCATGGTTTTGAAAGGTGCTCAACAACTAATTTTTTGCTTGCAGTTGGAGTTGACAGTCCAGACAACATTATTGCCTGTAGATGGCATGTGTCTGGCAAGGCAGAGTGTAGGAAAAGTAACTCATTAGCCCTTAACATTTTAGAGGAATATTTAGCTGATACTTTACTACTGGTTGGCTGTATCATAAGACGACTGAAAAACCTTGGGCAACTTTTAGAGACCAGAATTGGCAGAATTGTTGTAGTCGCACACATGGGTTGATGTATGTTTAAGAAAGCACTATAGGATTTAGCTGCTTCCGTGAGAGTTACGATGCTAAATATCTTTGGAGGAGTCTGTCGCACGATGCCAATTCTTGCACATAACTGGCCCCATCGCCTGCTTTCCTGCATGTTTAATGTGCTTGAGAGTCTCAGGGTCCTGCTTGTTCCCTGTGTGAAGTGATCGGCTCTGCTTTGCAAGCGCAGTGTTGTTTGCTTTTCCCTTTGTCCCGAAAGGGCACCTCTATCTTGCTGGAACAGGATCCCACTGTTTTGTTTTGTCTTGTTGGCTGCAAGAGACCTTCCAAAATATAAACAACATTTGAGTTGGATTAAAAAGTATCTACTGCATAAAAAGTGAGCTGAAGAAAACACACAGATAAGATTTCTTAAATCTTGGAGTGTTTCCAAGCCTTATCAGTCAAGACACACAAAAAGAAAAAGTACTAGTGAAAGATGTGGACTTGAAGGATTTTTTTCTCTGATTACAGTTTGAGGTGCATAAATTACTTTTACATAGATATGTAATATATAATGAAGAGTTGATAGGTCTGCAGTTTTAGTGACTAGGCGTTTTAGGGCTTATCTATGTAAGTTAAATTCATAATAATTTTTTTGATTATTAATGGAGCTTTTTGAAGGTAGTCACAATGGAAATTCTGCAACAGACAGGGCATTTTTATTATCTCATGTATCGCACACCAAGTCAGAAAGGCATTTAAATACAGAGCTGGCATTAAGCATGGAAATAAAGCAGGGCTTGTTCCGTGCACAGCAGAGTGAATACAGCTCTAAGCAGTTCTTAGCCTGCTCCGTGCTGGCAGCCTAAGTGCAAATCCCTGGACTTTCCATAGGCTTACGGTCTCCTGCAGCCTCACCATTGTTTTTGTTAGAAGCCCATTTACGAATAATCCCTTAAGCAAAATGTGTCTATTTATAGGCAAAGTTTATAGGTTGGAAACTCAGCAGATTGTGCAGCTCTGGTTGTTTAGGTGACCTTATCTTCCTTTTGTATATTCAGAGGATCCTTGTGTTTTTTTCAGAGCAGGATCTTTGGTTTAGCATGTCTGGACTTTTGGGTGTTCGTATTTTTGGCAATGCCACTGTTCTGGAAAGAACAGATATCAAAGATAATTTTGTTGTTGTTGTTTGTTTGTTTGTTTTCCAAACTTGTACTACTGTTATGAAATAAAAAAATCTTTAAAAAAGGAGAAAAAAAATATAACTACTTCTGATAGTCTGACATGTAATTGTGTAGTTAAAAAAAAAATCTCCTTAGTGTTATCTCCAGCTACTCTTGATCTTGTGGCATCATCTGTTGCGATACTCTTGTCCCTTTAAATTCAGCAGGACTTTTACTTTGAACTGAGATCAATTGAGTATGTTCTCCCTGCACTGTTGTTTGATCCTGGAAGCGGTGCATATCTGCTGGAACTGACAGACTAGATTTGTCTCAGCAACGTGATTTAATCTCGTCAGAGCCTGAGGATGTTATGGGGGTGTGTGTCTCTGTGGAGAACTTGTATGCAGACTTAAGATCCTTTTGTGTATTTTTTTTAAACTTCTCCTCCTCCCTCTGAATTTAGAATATGACAGGAAAAATAGAAATGTTCAGTGTGATCATATTGAACAATTAGGTAAATTTTACCACAAGTAAATGCGGTTATTAAGAAAGCAAGCAAGCATATTAAATTGACATATAAGAAGGTCTACCTCCTTCAAAAATAAAAATTCCAAACTCCTTTTTTTTTTTTTTTTTTTGGCATGCAGTTCAGCTTATCATTCACAGATTACTGAAAGACTTCTTAAATACCAGTCTGATGTACATTAATTGAGATAGGACAGTGATGTGGATCAGCAGACTGTTGCATTCTGGGAGGTGGATATCCAGGACACTGTGAGCATTCCAGTTTTCTGGAAGTTTCTAGGAAGACCTACTGTTTGTTTTGCAGACGGTAGCTTCAGTTTCAACAGACCATGAGAAAAAGCTGATGAATAACTGAAAAGACTGGAGGGATTTCTGTGAAGAGGAGGGCAGAGAGGGTAAAATGATAGTCAGTGTTGGTAGAAGAGGCACATGGGATGGCTCATCTGTCAAGATTTTTCAGTGGTGTATTCAGAATAGTTGAGCTTCAGGTACCTTTCTTATGATAAGCAATTTCACTGGATTCAATAGAGATTGTCAATGGAAAAGATTGGTGCTGAGTCAGAAGAGTGTCAGCCTGTTGTGACATGGCAGCATCTAACCTGACAGGATAACCTCGAGGGTGTCATCACATCACTCCTCTTCAGCTGCCTATAATTTAAGCCTGATTCTTGGGGCAGCTTCTGTTTCTTTCTTTCTCCCTGCAGACATTGCTACCCTGTCCATATGTGTATGCCTAAAGTGGCTGATGGCAGCTTCATCGTGTTGGCTTCCACTTGTCCTGAGGTCTTGGGTAAATGAATGCCACAGCTGGTCCTCGAGAAATAGTAGCAATGCTGCTTAAGATAGGTGCCTTGAAGTTAGTGAGGTATTCAGCAATTTTACTTGTAGGAACAGAGTCATGAGAAAAGCGTATGGGGTCTTAATCAAGAACATCTTCCAAAAAGAGCTGAAAGCACCTCGTGAGTCCTTGTGAACATCTGGATGTGCTTTAGAATGGCTGGTTTTCCGTGACAGAAATACGTTCCCCAAAGCTGCCCTGAGGAAGGCAGGCCTCTGTCTGCATGCTCAAAGGGACTGGTGTCTTCCTTGCCATCCTGCCCCTGCTCTTCACAATACAGGTTCAGATGCTCCACAGCCGCTCGCCTTTGATCTCCCCGAGCTTTATCTTTTCTCAGTGTTATGTAGGCTTCCTGTTTCAGCAGTGTTGCCTGAAGCACACAGAGAAATGTTCCATTTCAAACAAGACAGCCAGCACATTTAGTATTTGAAGGAAGAGTGCAAAAGGTTTGAAGGGATTTGATTTCTTCAATGATGGATCTATCTTTCTTTTCTCATAATAAAAGGAAGGGATGTCATCTGGAAACCTCTCTTCTTGACTCCCATCTATCCTATCCTATCTATACCTCTTGATTTGTTTGTAAAATTCCCCCAACAGCTTAGGTTGCATGTAAAACAATGTTTGTAGGAATAATGCCTTATTAAATCAGTGGATAAAGCTGGGAAAGAAAAAAAAAAAAAAAAAGAGCTTTTAATTATATAAGGCTTTATTTACCAGCCATGTAGATAAATTAGTAACAACAACAAAAATCTACTGAAAGAAAAATAGTATTTTGAAGGATCTTCCAAGGTGGACTAAGATGTTAAATTAAACGATAATAGAAGACCCTGAATTCCCAGGGAAACATGTTTCAGACTTCAGTCAGCTTTCTGTCCAGGTGCATCCCTTGTTCTACTCGGGTTTTCCTCCTCCTGGTACTGCTGTGAAAATGAAGGCCGGATTCAAGCCCATTTGGGCAGAAAACAGAGCTTTTAAAGCTACCTTTGAAACATTCAAGAGCTGCTGAAAGTCACGTGAAGGGAATGCAAGAAGGAAGTGAGTGATCAGAGGTCACTTTATTGTGCTCTTGTGGTGAACGGCTGAAAGCCAAGAAATGGAGTAATTGGAGCCTTCAGTTGCTAGACTACGCAAAAGCTCACTAAATAATTTTATTTCTCCTTTAGCACTTCTCCTTAGCATTTTTCCTCTAAGCACTTTAAAAACATTAATTAGTCTTTATTGCCTCCTTTGAGGCTGGTTATTTAAGAACCATTAGCCCTATTCAGACCTCTCCTTTGGATTCACTTGCTGGTGAGGATTTACGTATATAGTTCTTCATTTGTAACTACAGTTTTGCAACAGAGTAGAGCAAAACTTACTGTGAATTCAGAACAGCTTAATAACAGAGAGTAGCGTTAGTCCAAGTCTGTTCCAGTGCGGCTGCAAACAGGCACTGACCATGAGAGCTAATTACGTAGAACGTCATCAGAGGGGAGAATAAAGGTGACTGCTGCTGAAGCCTAAGGTCCATTCCGCTAGCCCACCTTCAGAAATACACATATATATGTAAGACAGTTATATCTTAAAAAATATGCAAGATCACGATAGCATTCCTGATGCAGCATCTTTCAAAAAAACTGCTATTTTCTTCCTCTGAGTATGGAGGTATGCTGAAATGTCTAGCTCTGTTATATGGTAGTTCCTTCCCAGCCATGTCTTCTTTCCCATCCTGCCTCTATACTAAATAATTATTTGTCTGATGTGTGGCAGTGATAATACTAATACAAATGCAAAGTCAGACAGCTGTGTTACTTCACTGTTGGGCAGGTACCCTTTTCTTCAGCCATGCATTAATTTTATTGGAATAGTGTCAGTAGGTGATGCCTGAAAAAAATACTATTTCATTAAAGCCCAAATTAAATATTTCTTTTTGAACACCTGTGGGAAAGTATGAGAAATGAGGGGTATGGTTTGCAAAGTAGGTGGTGGTTTGATCCGACAGTGTAGGAAACTGAATTTCGGTTCTCTCCTCTGCCTGAGGAAAATTGAACTCTTATCTCTTATCTTGAAATAAAGTGCTCTGCGATTTAATATTCTGTATTCTTAATCTTATCTGTTGCTCATCCCACTTTGCAAACATAAACAGTTCCTGGAGTAGCAATCTAAGTATCTGTGTCTCATCTTTCAGGTAGACATCTTCTCCACAAAGTCATTACATGTTTTTTTTTTTTTTTTTTTAATTTTTCTCTGTCACTTGCAGTTTAAGTAATTTAAATATTTTAAACAGAATTGAACTGCTCTTAACAGGAATGGACTAGGAAACACGAATCTCAGACTAATGTTTTTTGACTATTTTTTGTTGCTTTGTGTGTTTTAGAGATATCATTTCAGAATGAGGCTATTTCAGGAGCCAGACTGCTGACCCTCTGGCAGAATTCAGTTTTCTTTTGCTTGACTGCTGCTTTTAACCCCATGCCTAGTTTGGCTTATTTATTTATTTATTAGGTAGGACACACAATATCAGGCCAACTATCTCTCTTGGTCTCCTTGTTTATGAATCATTCAATCTTCCAAACAAACAGCAAAAATAAAACTTAGTTTATTGCCAGACTGGATGATTTTTTCAGAGATTTGATAAGTTTATTGTTTTTTCTTCATTTCAACTGAGCTATATTTGGTGTGAATGGACTAGATTCGTCATAGCTTTTGACTTGCAGGTGGTATCTGCAAGTTTATGTTTTTGTTTACAGTGTATAGAGATATTTTGCTGCAGTCATCCTTGCTTGCTAAGGAAATTTAATGTTCATATTCTTTAAAAATCCTTTGTAGAAAGCCCCCATGGTTTGCCTCAACATCTAGACTTGCCATTGATAATGTGGAAATGCTTTTTATGATTGACTGATAATGGCAAATTTAAACATGGAATATGGGTTTTTAAAAACACATAGAAAGGAGTATAGGAGATCAGGAGAGGAATAAGAGTGTAAAATCTGTCAGCTAGGCATGGTCTTTGGAGCTTCCTGCTCACATTAGGTTTGGTTGGGCTATTTTGACGGTTGGGCAGGAAATGGGAGTGCTGAAGGAAGGAGCTTCAGCTTTAAGAGTAAGGAATCCAAGTGACTCTGGAGCAGGCGCGCCCAAATTTGGGACAAGGTTCTTCAGGAAGCAGAGAAGTTGGCTATTGCTTGCGCACAGGGCTGAGGGAGAAATGTTACAGGTTGGTCACTAGAGTAGATCAGCATAAAATAAAGTTGGTGCCTCAAAGAAAAACAGATGATCTAACCTGACGGCTGCAAGGGAAAAACATGCCCCAAAACAGAAAGCTATGTTTACTTCTGTGAGCTTCTATGGGTGCCTTAATTAGGATACTGTAACAGCACTGTTTAAAGTATGGCAATAACCAAAAAGACAAAATACTTTGGCAAGACAAATATGTGGCAGAACTTTTGTCAAGTCTTTTTTTTTTTTTTTTCTTAAAAAATATGTAGGATAAGAAGCTAGACTGGATATGTGAGCTTGCTAGAAACATAGCCTCTCAGCAGCATGCTCTTTTTGCTTGAACCTGTGCAGGGTACTGGCCATAACACAGCTCGATCTGATGAAACAGGAGGTTAAGGGAAAGGTTTTGAATAACAGTTTGGACTTTTTTTGCTTCACATACTGCAGAAGAAACCTTGAGCTGCAGTCCAAGCTCGAATTCCCACTGTGACAGGTTGCTTTGAAATTGTGCAAGCCTCCAAGATGAAATGAAAAAGAGAAGAGGAATGAATGGGTTAGAAAACAGAGGCATGAGAAGGTTGATCCGTTTCTTCCTATATGTATTGAAGCAAGAGGTATCCTAGACCACCTTCACCCTGTTACAAGAGGGAGTAAAGCTATTTACTTTTAAGAATAAACTGCAGACATTTTATGAAAACGTAATAAGATACTGCAATGCATTAAGTATATACTACATTTTTTTATATAGCCTCTATAATTTGGAGCAGTGACAGAGTCCCTAGGATGTTGTATCTTTAATTCATTTCTTTTAGACTTATAAATTACAAAAATAGAAAAGCCTTCCTGGCCAGTTCAGACAGCTGATGCAAGAGAAAGCAGGAAGACAATTTAGCTGAGTGTGTGATCCTGAAAGTCTAAGGTCAATAATAAGCTTTAAGGAAATGGGCATTTGGCCAAAAGTGGCTTTCATGGGAAGCGTGGGGAAGTATAGTAGGAAATACCCTTTGTGAATTTCTTTCATTCCTGTGCAGGAAACATGAACAGGAAATAGTTATTGTTTTCTCTAAATAGTGCAAACACAATGGATTTTCACTTCTTATTAGTGATGACATTGAGATTCTTCTAACCCAAAATTACTCAGAATTTTATCACAAGAATTATTCAATAGTGGCCTTCACTGACAGCAAAAGGAATGTAGTTGGGGCAGGACATCACAGTTGGCTCTCCAGTAGTTTGGCCTGTTACAAATATCTTTTGTGCTTCTTTTTAGCTTCTTTAGCACGTCCCTTTTGATTCTCAGTGTCTTCCTAGACACTGAGAACAATATAGAATATTTTATCAATATTTTTTAGGTAGTTTGAGATAATTCCATTGCCAGAATATTTCCAGTTGCGTAGTAATAGCTCTTGGAAACTCTGTTTCAAATATAAAACCTCTTCATTAGAGAAGATTATGGCATTTTTCACCTTTCTGCCTATGAGTTTATGGATTCTCTTAAAAAGTTAGCATTCTTCAATTTTCAGTGATCACTAAGTTTTTTTACACCCAATTTTTTCTTATCCTTTTACTGCCACAGTCCTTTTTCACCCTCTAGCGGACTTGAAAATACGAGTATAGTATTTTCTGTACAAGATCAGAGTAATTTGCCAGGACCTGAGGCCTTGCAATTTCCTCCTTCAGAAATCTGTGTTTAATCTTATACAAGACAGGGCCACTCTGTTTCTCACTGCTAATGTAATTCTCTCTGGTCGATCTTTGTTACCTGAGGGGCATCTTGAAAGTTATCAGCTTCGTTTACTGGCGGGAGAAAAGCAGGGGCCAATGAGTAAAACTTAAAAGCTTTGTGTTAACGTTCATGCAGTTCTTTTTGTACAAGAGCATGTGTTCTACTGTGGCCGTGTTACACCTGTAATATTTCAAACACAGACACACCCAACAGCACACAGAATTTTGAATTCATATACAAAAAAAAAAAAAACCCCAATAAAGAATGATACAGGAGGATACAAGATGAGTTGCATCTTGTCTCACCTTGTTAACCTGAGGGAAATGGCACATTCCACTTAACAGCTACTAGAAATAGCAAAGGAGGTGTGAAAAGCTAATAGGGTGTTTTAGATAAATTGGTCTTTCCATTGGACTTAACCATAGAATGAGAAATGAAATTGAAGTTCTTGAAAACAACAGCATGTCTCATGAGTATTAAAAGTAATGTAATTTTAATAGCTTCTTTTATTAGAAGTGGTCTACTGGAACTTTTTAAGGAATTGGTTGTTCATTTATATCTCCAGCTTTGGCAGAGTTTGATATCTATAGTGGTGTAGAGAAAAGAGAGAGGAAAAAAAATCACCTATCATATAAAGAAAATTAACTTTTTTTTTTTTTCTTTTTGACTTCAATGGCATAGAACTGTGCAGAAAGGGGGTTCATTTAAAAAAAAAAAAAAACAGTAGGATCTATTTTGAACCACATGTATATTGATCTTGGCTGCACCCTTTCTGGGGCACCAGCAGTTTCAGAACAAGTTGAAGGTAGTTATATTGAATGAGTAAAACATATTGAAAATGGAGGATGTCATGGACTATTCACATGTAATATGAATTTTCACTGCTCTAATCATTTTTATTGCTGTCTTCGAGACTAAGACCCTGTGCTATTTTGGCTGTCACTCCAGATCTGATGAATGGTAGGTTTTGTTTACCAATGCTAAATTGCTCAGCAATGGAGGAGGCCACATCAATCCCAAGTTATCACCTATTCATCCCTCAATAATAGTTTGGGTAGTGCCTGTATATGACCCTGCTATTTTCTTGGTACTAACTGTCTTCTCAAGAATGATTTTCCTCTTGGCAGTTCCCATGCTTCTCTTTGTTCTCTTCCCTTTGCGACTCAGACCACCTCCTCTCTCTAATACTCGATAGTAGGAGAGTCCTTTCAGCAGCTTTTCTCCATTCTGTCCATTCCACTTGCTTAGTTTTCTCCTTTCCTTGAATGCCTCCTCCATACTTTTCTTCTACTATTTTGTATCCCTTTTGCTTGCTTCATCTTCATGAAACTCCTGTTCTCCATGAAGGAACTTTGCTACTTTTTTTTGGAATAGTGAAGGAATTTAAAAACTCAGAAACTTACACAAAACATACCCAAGAAGATTGATGAGTTGAGCATTGTGCACATGTAAAATGTCTCTCAAAACGCAAAATGAATGAAATCCTTTCCATCTTGATTTAGACATCATCTTAAACAGACTACATCTAAAGTGCACATCAGATTAAGGTTGAAATACCTGCTTGGGGTTAAGGACATCTGTGTTATTGGTGATGCTTCTGTTTGTAGGTGTGAAATGGAAATTCTCTTTGCAGTTAGGTGTGCAATGTACAGAGAGGATATCAAATAGATTACAGCAAAATCGGACATTTTGGCTGGGCTTTGAGGGTTTTCCAAACATAGGTTTTTATTTTCTGTTCCCTCAATCTCTGTTTGTTAATACTATCATTGTTGTATGATAACCTTATCTGGAATTTGTCTTAGCCTCACGTTACAATTTTGAGGAATCCATGGTGCATCCCATGCCTTCAGACAGATGCAGCTATGCTTATTGTTCCTGACAGATGTTGATCTGACCTGTCCTTTAAAGCCACCCCAACAGCCCAACTCCACGGTCTCTTTGGGGAAACTATTTCAGTGTTCACCTGTCACTGAGTGATTCTCAGTGTTTCTCAAACGATTTATCACAGACATCTCTTCACCTTTTAGGTGAATTTCTGGCTTACATGGGTGTTAAAAATACTAACTTACTCCCTCTTTATATCATCTTTTTAAAGTTTTGTGAAAGGCATTAACTTCTAACCCCAGACTTTTTTAGACCGCTCACCAATATTGCTTCTTTCTGGACTCTGATCAATTGGCTGCCTCTTTTTTGGGGGGAGGGGCGCACAGCTATAAAAGCCAAACACAGGCTTGTACCTGGGGGTCTCAGCAGGGCTGAGCAGAACACAAAGACTATTAGCACGCCATCTTTTATAAATTTGTAATACGGATGCTGTTTTTAAACAAATGTATGATAGTTAGACTTCCATTCAGTGTAGGTTTCTTAGTATTTCCTCCATCCTATTGTGTCTACCTGCTAGCTCTCCTCATGCTGTCTACCCTGCATCTCTGTGGTCAGGTAATTGTGTTTCACTGCTCTTTATTGAATAGCACCCTAATATAAAATATTAGGCAGAGAGCAATCTACTTTTTTTCATCAGTTATTTGCCTAGCAGTATTGGTAGATTGACATGTTTATTTTTTTTAGAATGGAGCCCTATATTAAAACAGCCTTTGTCTGTGTAATGACTAATGACAGTACCTTCCAGCCCAGTCCTCCGTGGTAATAGAAGTAGACAACAGTGTCTCCTTGCACCTTTCTTATTTCAACTAACAGAAGAGATCAAACTATATATATGTGTGTGTATACACACACACACATACATATATGCAAGCTTGATATGGATAGATAACTTGATTCATATATATGTATCAAAATCTATATAAAAAAGATATATATGCAAAATCTGTATCAGTTGGGCTGTCTATCTATCTACACATTCATGCCCACGCACAATAGCTTTGGCAAAAAGGTTCTGGGATGACTGGCAAGTCACATTATGCCCTCTCTTAGAAGTCTTAATTGATGTGAATATTTTTTAAACTTCTTTGAAATATACATTCCACTATGAATGGCAGGGCAGGGCCCATCTGTAGGTAAGAGTGACAGCAAATAGGTGCATGGAACGTTTTTTATTTGCAATATGACCTTGCCAGGAGCTGTGAGAGAACTTACTTTCTCAGCATTAAGCTGATTTGTAAAATGTTAAATAATGTATTCAAAGTAAATTATATTGCATGGATTAACTTAGTATATACTTACTGTGTAGAAACCTTTGCCATTCTCCCAGATGGAGCTACCAGCCTACAGAAGTTGTTTTATTCATAATGCCATTTTTAGTTGCTATTGATTTCTGTAGTAGAGCTTTCCATAAATTTAGGAATAAATTACCTGATATTGACTCCTGAGGACCTATTTGTTGCTTGCTTCAATAAAGAAGAAAACAAAGAGGTCAACTCAGGTTGTAACGTGAGTGCCCTCCAACCTTCCTTCCAGTGGGACTGAGCGGTAAAAGAACGGTGTTTGTTGTACCAAAACCTGAGTTTTAAGTATGTTTTAAAAACTCTCCCACTACAGAAGGTAGCAGTCACCAAAAGAACATAAGTTAGTAGCTGAAGAAGTCAAAACAAACATTAAGACCACTATTTAAGGAATCTTAGATTAGAGCAAAAAGAAAAAAAAAAAGGGAAGAAAAAGAAGTGTTTTCATAACTGCCCCTCTAAATCATCTAGACATGGGAATATTCTTGTGCAATTTGAGATTTCTGGAAATGCTGAGGGTTTTCTGTGGATGGTTCCTGTTTCTCGATGATCTGTGGCTGACAGAGCTTATGTCTCATTTGCATTGCCAGATGAGGGGCCTTGTGCTGCGCGGTCAGCAAGGCAAGTGACAATATGAAAACATTTGCAAATACTGTGGAAAGGGGGCATACAGAAACAATAGCATTATGACTATGCAGGGCATTTATAGAGAGCATAAATATATTGGTTTAATTATGGGCAAAATGTTCAATGCTGATGCATTTTTCTTTCCACTAATGCTAAAATTCAGCTTTCAAAGCAGAAACATTAGGTATTTTTTCAACACACAAGGAAAGCTTGAGGCAGAGAACTGAAATTTGGTAATTCAGATGAACTTTTAGATCATGTACACTTTTAGGTATCAGTAACGCTACAGTCCATGAAGTTTTCGGGGCTGCTCAGGTGTTTGTGTCCAGAATGATGGACCAAGATTGCACTGGAGTTGACAAAGAGCAAATCATGAGTTGCTGCATAGAACAAAATTATAACAGTAACAGATGCTATCTCAGTGTGACATCTGAGCTTTTAATAATGCTAGGCAAATTGAGAAGAAAGAGTTTTCAGGAAATTGGATTGTCATAAAAAAGCACTTACTGCTTGGGTTTTCTTTTTCCTATATTTATTTTTACAAAATGTTTATTGACTCTTGAAATTAAAGACTCGACAATAGGCATGCAGTTAGAATGAGCATAAGGTAGGATGAACTATTTAACCTATTTGGCAAAATATTTAACTTATTCAGCAAAATCTTACCAGTTTGATATGTTTTTTGTCAACTTGTCTTTCACCAAGACTGCCTATAAACTGACTCCTTTCTGGCTTTCCTGTCTCTTCCTGCTTTCTTGGACCCCTGGAGATAGCAACCCTGCCTTTAGCTATCTAGTATTAATTAAAATCTAGTCTAATAAATCAACACACACATGCACAGGCACACTTACATGTCCCTATCAGAATATGGAGAGAGATTTTTATGCTGGGACTGACAGGAAGAGGGTTCCAGGGTATTTTGAGACTATTCCATGAGAAGATCGTCTTGCTCGTGCTTTTCACAGTGCGTTTTGGTGGCTGAAGCAGTCTTTGGACTGCCTTTTAGTTAAGTGCTGTGGCCCAGTTAAAACTGCATGCTTTACTGACCATTAGCTGCAAAAGGGAAGAATTGGGGAAGAATTGCATGCTGCAATGCCAATTATTTATACCTGTGTGTGTCCTGTAAGAGGGTTTCAGAGTGCATCGTGAACTTTGGCAAAGCCAGCAAGTGCAGTAGCTAAGAACTCTTGCATCCAAAGATATGTATTGAGATGCAAAGGTTTCAAGAGATTGATTTAAGATAATATAGAAAGAAGCAGAACTGGAAGAGGAACTCAGAAATTTTTAGCTTTGTCTCCTATTCCTATGGGAATGCTTTCTCCCAGAAGGCAAGAGAGGGAACACTTTAGTTTCCATCCTCCTATATTTTGTTCAGGAAATACTTCATGTCTTGATTTTCATGAAATGATTTTTCATTTTGTCTTCGGGTATTGCAGGATGCTTCGAATGGTTCTGTGCAGTCTGACACAGTGGAGAGTGGTAGTAGTTACCTCTTCTTTTTAAATGCGATCGCAGGGGTCATCCTAAGTTGGGCTTCTGAGTCCAAGATGGGCATGTTTGGAGTATCAGCCCCAGAGCGCTTGATGACAATGTAAATGACCAAAGATGACCTCCCCCCCGCCCCCCTTTGTGGGTTTCAGTGAATGAACTTGTCCGTACTGCAACTTCCTCTATGCCCCTTGCTGTACTAGTGTTAGAGAGGACAGGAGGTGAATGAGCCCCGTTGTCCTCTAAAGACCGAAGCTGTCTGAGCAATATCGCACGTAACCCATGGCTGCAGCACTGCTGCGCTGCTGTTTTTATCTCAAGCTGTTCCCCGCAAGGAGCACCATTTTATGAAATACTCTGTTGCATCTTTGTGCTCTCTTCTTACCATCATATTATATTTCCTCTGATTTTGTCTACAGGAGATGCTGCTTTGCTCTTCAGCAGGGCAAACAGGAGAGTCCAAAGATGCATGACAGACATGAACCCACCAGCTCTCCTGGAGGGATGCACGTCTTCGAGGTTGAGCGGGCTTGGGTTTATTTTGCTGTTTTTTATTCCTGGTAATAGCAGCACTTGGTGTGTTTCATGGCCTGCATGTAAATCACTTCTCTCAGTATACAGCTGTGGGAAGATCCCTTGGGAGCAGGTCACGCTGAGGCTAGGGTCATGTGTGCTAAGAAGAGCACTGAAAACCAAGTATTACATTGAGGAAGTCAAGAAGTGCATAATATGCAGAAGAAAATGCTGGAGTAGGCTCTTACATCTTTGAAAACTTTTATTTCCACTTTTCCTGTTGCAAGTTCCCTGTGTGGTGGGCACCCCAAAATCTAGAGGTCCTTACAGAACTAAAAATGCAGCATGAGAGAGACATGAGCCTTCCATGCACATGGCTAAAACTGAGGTGGTGCTGTTTCTGCAACTCGTTTTAAAAGGACTGCTACCAAGAATGTTTCAGTATTTCCAAGCTTGTTGAAATTAATGATTGCAGGCACATTTGTAGCTATCAAGAAAAAAGGTAGCGACGTAAACAAATTGTTCGTATTTTTCATTTTAAGCAGCTAATGTTTTCTTTTTTTTTCAATAAGCTGCCAAATGACATTTGGCATTCTAATGCTGGCACTTGAAATGATAGAAAGGTATGATATAAAAGACCAGGTTTGCCAGTGCTGGAGAAGCCAAGGATGTGCAAGGAAAATAGATTCATTTAGTAGCAGACAGGGAAAGACAACACTGTGTTAGAACATTTTTACAACAGATACCTTGCAAAGCCGCAAAAGGACTGGAGTGGGAGTGACCTCAAATTTTGCACCTAAACAAACGTAGCAGCATTTTGAACCCATTGCAGACCCTCCAAGGCCTTGCCAAGGGGAGAAGCTGCAAAAGAATTATGGGAAGCCATTTGCCATGTTCCAAATCATGTGTTGTTGTAGGTGTTTTTCCAAATTAACGATGTCTGAAGGGTTTAAGGAGTAAGCAAACAACACTCTAATACGGAAGCTTAATTATTAGGTTTTTATCATTAAGGCTAATTCAAGCTGATATTTGAGAGGCAATTTGATTGTTGTTTAAAAAGTGTTAACATAAAGATCACATCAAATGAAAATTCTCAGCTTATTTAAGCTTAAATTTTAGAGATTCAAAGTCCTAGTAAGAAACATGTGATTGAAAAACAGGCCTCTGTTTCTGTACACCCCCCTGCATTTTTACAGCGAGCTAGAATTCGGCATTTGTCAAGGGCAGGGAAAGACAAGAATGAAATGAAATCAATTACAAGCACAGGTATAACTGATTGATCTAGTCTGCTGTCATTGTTTACTCTGAATAGGGTGAGAAGGTATCAGCAAAACTAGTTACCGGATTGATTTTGAGTTTGTTTATCAACTCTCTGTTGACTAGTATTGCTTCCAATTAGAAATGAATCTGATTTTGACACTTCAATTTCATCAGGATTTGAGGCTTATTTTTCAGAAGTGCAGGGTACTTGCAGGTCTCAGACCTCAAACAAATTTGGTTGCATCAGCCTCTGCAATTTTGCAAGCATACAACCCTTTCGTAGAATTTTAATATGTGAGGAGTCTGCATCAGTGTGAGAGTTTCCATGTATTTTGAGGAATGGTGACTAATGCAACTGGCTTCAGGTGATCCTTCTGTCATTGCCGCAGCCCCCCTGTCTCTGAGCACTGAGCAGTTTCCACCCTCCTGTCATCTTTGCTCATATGATCTAATGAACTTGCAAAGAGCAGCAGCCTCTAGATATATGTGGGCAGTAACTGATTTAATCTCTTTCCAGATTTTAGAAAAGTCTGTTTATCTTCTAAGGCTTGGTTAGTTGTATACAAATTGTAGCTAGTAGATTGTGAAACATGAAGGCTTCAGTTTCTATGAGAATTGCAGTTTGAGTCTACAAGAAATGCTGGTATCCTATATTACTTGCTAATTTGTACTCTTACTGCTTATACTCTCTGTGTGGGATCAGGACTCTGTCCAAGAAAGCTTGCCAAAACATACCAAAGTTTAAGCATTTGAGTACCGATGATGGGTGCATGCTTAAATACTGCCTTCTCACCCCTCAAGTTGAAAGATGATATTCAAAATAGATAAGTATTAGAAAGATTATGGATTAAGTTCGGTGATTAGCAGACTAGAAATACATGAAAGATGCTCAGTGCTGATCAGCTGCAGTGTGTGGCTCTTGCTAGTTTAAAAGTCAATGGGAGTTCATAAAACCATAGTTTCTTCATAAAAGTGAATAGCGGCTGATGCTCTTTGCAATATACTTGATGTAAATCATAGAGCAACACCTACTTTTAGGTGTGAAAGCACAGCATACCATATAGAAGACTCCTTTGCACTTTCAGGTGCATAAAATAATGTGCTATTTTTATTTCAGTATTCATGAAAATAGAGAACACCCTGTATTGCCCAATTTAAAATAAACTTTCTGTCCTGACTGAGAGTGGCTGGTTCCTGTGTTCCATAGAAGCCTGGTGAGGTCTTAGAATTTTTACAGGGAGGCTGGTGCTTTAGAAATCTGACTGTAAACAGGTATTCCTCAGAAACTGTAGGAGCAAATTGCCTATTGCATACAGCTTCTCTGTGTCAGCAGTTAGCAGTGAATTGTGCTACCAGCTCATGGTTTTAGAGGTGCTGTCTTGGTTAAATTTGTGGGGAGAGGTGGCATAGTTCAAAACAACTGTGTCGGAGAGGTCGTGGGGCATCTGCTCTGTTTGCAGAGCTTTCTCGGCCTTCTTACGGACTTGTTTTCCACAAAAGCTGGTGTAATAGAGAACCCGTTTTGTATCCACGGGTGTAGTCTGGATTAGGTTGCACGTTTTTTCACAGAGTGCACATAACCTTGAATAAGAAACAAAAAGTACGGTCGAGCAGCAGTTGCGTGTGAGAACTTGAGCTGGAACAAACAAACAAACAAAAATCCTTAGAGAAATGCTCTCCACGTTGAAGAAAAGCCATGAGCTGTGGTAACAAAACCTGTTTGGGCCATGGTCTAGAGAAGAACTCTGGTATTGAGGTGAGTTGGAGCCAAAAAAAATGACACTTTTTCATTCAAGACACTTCCTTGCTGTTGTGATGAGAACAGACTTGTTTCCAGGAGGCTGAGGCAGCTCTTCCTTGTGCAGGCAGCTGAGCCTGCGCAGGAATCTGTGCTGGGGACGCTCCCAGCGCGCTCGCAGCACCTGCCCAAACAAGCAGGCCTTGGTTGCGAGTGAACCAGGCATTTAGAAACTCGCACACATGTTTGTACGGCTTAAATGTGACTTTGCTCAGATTTTCCTTACCACAGTAAATTAATTTATTTGGAGGGCCTGCTGGCAACCTCAGGCATAACCCTGGCATAAAGGCGTTTGCAGAGTGGAGGTGTTTGGTCATTTGTTCTTGCTGTTCTGTGCGTGTAACCTCTGTCTGCTGGCGGGGAGAGGAGACAGGATACAACCCACATGTTCCCCTTGCTAAGCCCTTTTCTTTAGCTGCACTAAGGCACTCTGCAGTGTGGCAGCTTCCTATGGCAGCACCCAGAGTGCTCGGCAGCAAATTATTAACTGAAATGATGCAACTTCAGCAGAGTTTTCCCAGTCTAAAGCTTTTGGGTGGCGTTTGTTTCGGGTTGTAACTGAGAGCTGTTGTCACTGGTAGCAATGTTGCAGCGTCGTTAAGACACAGACTGTGCTGTCGGGACTTGCTGTCTGATTTACTTGACATTTGTGTCATTTATGTTTCCTTTGCACCTTTGCTACTGGCTTCTCTTTCTCTTTTTTTTTGCAAATGGGGCTTCTCTTTCTCTTTTTTTTTGCAAATGGCTGGTTTTGTAAATTGTTTTTCTGATAGTTCTTAATCCTGTATGTTTTGTCAGTATGCAAAGTAAAGCATTTGCTTCAACGCTTCCCCATACCTTGAGGAATCCAAGTAGCTGCCTATGGATTTTGAGCGAAAGGCCTTCTCCCTTAATTCATCCCATTCACTTAATCTATGAGGAACATCTGTGTAACCTATTTCCCTCTTGTGGCTCCTGACTGCTCTCTGAACTGCGTTGATGCCCTCTGCTTAGTTCCTTGTTGCCAGAAGTCCCCCAGCACCCTGCAGGCATCACACTGCGTGTGCTCAACACACTCTGCTTAGCACTGTTAGCAAAGGGGTAGGTTTTAAATGTGCCTCCAAACAGCAATACTTACTGTTTGCTGAAGGGTCCATTTCACTCTATGTGCACTTGGCAGATAAAGTACAGAAATTAAAAATAATATATGGCAGCATTTATAATGCCGTAATTTCATTAACTATGGCTCCAACTCAGTAATTTGTCCTTTAAATGTAAAATGTGCTAACTAGCAGATAGGGTGAGTAAAAAGTGAGCATGGAGCTTGTCTGTAGCTATAGGTTTTCCTGACGGAGGTTTACGTGCTACGTGTACGCCCTGGGTCACTGAACGTGCGGATGCCGCCAGAGCCTGTGCAGCACTCGCCTTTCATCTCCTTCCACGTTGCTGCCTGCCCCGGGGCCTTTTAAAAGCCTGACAAAGACCTGACACCACTGGAGCAGGGCCGGGCAATGAGAGCCCCTGGTTACAGCCTGAAACCTTTCGTTTAACCCCTCGCCAGCAGTTGTCTTGATGGGTCCCGGAGCTCTCAGGTGCCACTGTTGTGCCACTGCCTCCCAAGTCCTGCGCAGCAGAGCATGGGCACCATTTGCTGCCAGCTGCAAAAGAGTTTCTGGCCGCAGCCTTTTTGCGTTTGAGTGTCAACAGCAAGTCAAGAGCAGTCCTGTGACTCTTTGATACCGACTTCTATCACAGAAGCCAGTAATTACTTAATATTATCGAAGAAAAGCTTACTGAAGTGACGGAGCACCCCCAGCCCTGTGTTTGTGTTACAGGGATGGCTGTCCCTCCAGCAGGCACTCAGCTGGAGCCTGTGTTTTTGCTGCAGGAGGAGAACCAGGACTGCGTGCATCTTCTTTGGAAATGCACAAAATGGTTCCAAATAACAGAATGGCCTTTAACTGTGATTTTTTTCCCTCTGGTGGAACAACCTTGCATGATATCCGGTGCCCTAAAAGTCTACTGCAGTGCACCAGAGTTGATTTGAAATTCAGTTTCATAATCATGTGATGGCCAATGATGATGGTTTAAATAAGTCAGGGTCTGGCCCTAAGCATCCGTCAAATACAGACTTCAAGTTCAAAGGTAGAGAGAATGACTAATTTAAACAGCCTGTTTATCAAAGGCAATTTTTATAGTAGAGAGGATGTATAAATACAGACTAACCATTTGTGGGCTAATCCTTTTTTGCATTAATATGGTTAATTTGTTTGCAGTTCTCTCACTCAATAAATTAATTTCTCTCTTATTTTCTCAGAGACTTTGAAGTTAGCATCCAACTCTCAGCCTTCCTCTCTCTTCCCTCACCCCCTCACATTCCTGGAGTGCATTTAGGCAGGCTGAGAGCGAGCACGTCAGTGCCTGACTCTAGGGGATGAATTTGTAATTTCTTAATTTTCGGGTGTTCAGCTGCACATGCCTACGTCGTAAACAAAATCAGTCTGTTTGAAAATAAAATGTTGTTTCTGTTTTTAAGTGGTTAAGAAAAGACCAAATTTTTAAAAGAATGAAATAACAAAATCGAAAAGGTATTTTCCAGAGTAATGATTTTTTCCTGTGTTATGTCTGTCTTTGTAGAAGGGAACTTGAAACAACGGCTTCTTCAAAATGAGTGAAATGCAATCAAAAATGTTAGCACAGAGTAGAATTTTTGTTTTTAAGTCACTTCCTTATATGCTGGCACAAATTTGCTTGTCTGATAGTAAATTTTTCAAAACCACTTCTCACGTATTCCTTTCGGTGACCACGGTCAGAGCCTCTGAAATGGTGGTCAGACCCAGTTCATATGCATAGATATACAGCATAGCTCATATAGCCTTCTGGCTGGGGTCTTCCCATGGAATATGGAACCCAAGAATCAATAAGGGAGAACTAAACTATATTAAAAACATTAAACTGAGAGTGCAGATCAGCAGAAACTCCCAAGTAAGTCTCAGACACTGTGAACAAATAGCTTTAAAACTGGAGCTGCAAGACGTTCTACCTACAAAGGCCTGAGTTCAGGATTTCTGCTTTTTTTAGCTGAAGTTTTAAACTCTGGAAGAGAAGAAAATTGTAGCAAAACTGCGATCTGGAAATCAAGAATGCCATTTTGTACAAATGTTTAAAGCTTTGAAATAATAATTCTTTCTCCATGAAAATAGTAATGAGGCTGCTTGCATGTTGTCATGGAGAGAACAGAAGGATGGTCAGTGTGAGCACGGCCTCTTGGTTAGAGTACTTGCCAGAGATGGGGGTTCAAGTCCTTGCTTGGCTTAAATCACAGCTACAGAGTTCTGCAACCTCTTTTCTACTGAAAAGAGAAGCTCTAAACAGAAACTTTCACTGCTGTAAAAAATCAGAAAAAGAAATCCATTTCTTGAGCAGTAGATTCAAAGCTAGCCTTGAGGAAATTCTATCCCAGATAAGGAAAAGTTTCAAGTCTACTTGAAACTGTTCCTCTATGAGGCTGCTCCTTTACGCGCGGGCAACACGCAGCCCAAGAGGCAATATTACAGTTAAGTTTGGCACCAGATTTCTCATGAATCGATGCTTTTCTTCCACCCACCAGTGATAAAGGATCCAACATTTGGAAGGATTTGGATTGCTTCCAAATGTTGGAGCATTTTTGAGTCTCTGTAATGTGGGGCATGTCATGTAAGTGAGGCAGACAAAACTATCTCATTTTATTGCAATAGGCAGTCTGCACATTGGAGTGACTGGGATGATAGAAGTTTCTGATGGAATATTGCAGATTATCAGCTGGATGTGAATTAGAGTAAGAGCTAAGAAGTTGGGAAGTTTTTTTTTAGCTATTTTTTTTGTTGTTTTCCATAGTAATGTGCAATCCTTTACGGATCTCCTTTTGTCCAAAATCAAAGGACTCACTGCTTTTCCAGAAAGAAAATAGTGGAAGATACTTTTAGTTTTCTTGAAGAGACTTGATTATTCGTGCACCGTGCATCTATGGTAGTAGAATAAAAAAAGCTGTGTCTTTTTTTGTTTGTTTGTTTTATTTTTAAAGATTAAGGAATAACTGTTCCTTCTCATTTACCTACTCATGAATTTCACCAAGTTTTTTAAGGCTGTATTAACTCAGGACTTAAAGGAAATAACTGTAGTTATCCATTCTACTACAGATCTTCTGCATAATTCGTTGGTAATTTGCTTTCTTTAAGAATATGAAGTAAAATCAAGGTGGATGTGTGAAATGTTAGCAAATGATGAAGCCAAAGTTAGTGGGCATGTAAAAATGCATTAGTTTTACAGTAACAAGCAATTTCTCAAGAGTCCATGTGTTTTCAATGTATTGATTGATTCAGCTTGCACACTTACATTTGTTTGCAGTATAGATCATCTGAAACTTCATGTGCCTAAGGTATGGATGTTGGCAAATATAGTATCAATACAAATACAGCTTACAGTGGGTCTACGTTAGCCAATGTTTTTGTGGTAGGTCTATTTGAAAGGATTTATAGCACAGCTGTAGAGGCTTCCTTGAGGCATTGGTTGTAGCTTGGGTTTCTATTTTTCTTTCCTTGACTGTGTCGGGGAAAAAAATGCTTTTTGCTTTTCTTGAAAATTCAGGAAGGAGAGTGGGAAAGAGGTGAATATACTTAATACAAAAGCAATACAGTTTTGTGTATATGAAAACGCAAAATCAGTAAGTTTTGCAAAGTGTTTCACCAAAAGAAGCTGAGAACATAATGAATTGATATTCTGAATTAGAAGAGCAAATAAAAATTGATCCAACTGTTTGTTTCCAGGGAGAAGTTCAGAATATTCTACTCTGGTTTTAAAAAGCCAGGGTAGAAAAAGCTGCTTGTGGTCTTCTTACATTTGATACTGTTAATGTTTCACTTTGAAATCACTCTTAAACTGAAACAAAACTCTGTAACAATAAAGTTAGGGGGCTCTGACTTTTTTCCTTCTTATTTGTTTATTTCTCACTTGCCTTGCATGCCACACATCAAATGCTTTTCTCAGGGGAAAGTGCAAACCCTTCCTCCCTCCGTCATCCGATCCGTGCCCAGGCACAGGCCCTTGCTGTGCGTAGGATCCAGCATCACGTTCTGTCCCGCTGCCCTCGCCTGCTTCGCCTCTTGAGCCCCCTGCGCCTTTACACTGGTGTGCTGCTGCTCTGATTTGCTTCTTCCTTCTGAAACACCGTGGCTCTTTCCAATTCCTTTGCAAGTCCTTCCTGAGAAGAAGAGGAGGTAGAGAGGAGAATGGCAAACACTGCTCTGTGGGACGTGTTATCTTCGATAGATTCCAGCATTTGGGTCCAGCTGGGAGAAACATGATTTTTTTCTACCTCATACTAAAAGCAGGCACCAAGGTATGGGCACAGCCTGCCCTTTCGGAAGCCACATTTTGGCAGTGACTACACAAAGCATTTCCTTACGTCTGTGTTAATATATGGGGCAGTGAGAGAGTGCTTGCACTGTTGTTTCATGTCTAAAAAGTAGTTACTTGCTTGAAATTCCAGTTTGTCACCATTCCCTCCCCATACTTTTTTCGGTGGTCAGGAGTTGCTGCTGCAGAGGTACCATTCGGGCCACGCCAGGCCTGTGGGGAGTGTGTGGAGGGCAACAGACCCTGGGGCCCTCTGCTCCTCCACCAGAATGGCCAAAAGGAGGGTCGCCAGGGTCGCAGTCTGAAACTCCAAGTTGGACCTGCACTAATCTGAACAGCTGAAAACTGTCACCGGCTTCTCCGGCCACAGGGTGCCCAGGCAGCGCCCCGGCCGCCCTCTGCATGAGTGGCGTCAGGAGCTGGACGGGCAAGCAGAGACTGCTTGGAACAAGAAGGGGAAAGGACTGCCACAGGTTTCCTGCAGGAATGTTCTGCTCTAGCTGCCTTATTTATGCATGCTAAAATGGTCTTGTGGATTTGTTTATAAATTTAGGCGTACTTTAGCCATCTCCTTTCCCCGTGGCTCCCCACTGCGTTTACTCAGGAGCCATCTAGGTCTCACTTTGCGCAGTTTCTGTCTGCCCACGGAGGTGAATCCTGTCTTACACACGTGTATTTAAATTTAAAATTCAAATGGATACCGCTCATGTGGTAGAAACTGTCAAGAGGTACATGCATTTTTCATAATTCCGAGGGATTTGTTCAATGAAAAAAAAAATCTGCTAAGTGGTGTCGGGCACCTGACCTGAACAGCTGGAGTGTTCAGGTAACTTGAGTATAAGATGCCCCTTGTAAAAACAAATGAGTCCTGCCATAGGATCCCACATTTCCTTCTGGAGGCTTTTCTCAGCTGTCCTTATACACTTCTGTATTAGAACAGTCACATCTTGAGATAGGGAGGGATTTTTCTGCCTGTTATATTCTGTACAGAACAGCCAAACCGATGTTATCACAGAAGGAAAAGTCCCTCATGAGTTCAAACCCGCCACTGCAGGCTGGAGATGTGTTACTAACTTCTTCCCCATGTAATCTGTGCTTTGTGCTTGCTTCCCTGAGGCGTCTTTCAGACTTAATTCGTACACTTGTATGTGAATGGGCATAAGACCATTCTCAAGATTTTTACAGAAATGATAGTATACAAAACAAAAGGCACATTATTTAGTAATCTGAAATTATTTGAAAGAAACTATGTTTAAATGATTCAATAAATAACACGGTAAGCAGCATACTAGGTGAACAGAAAAGCTGCCTGTGAGGCAGCTTTCTTTTTTCTTGAGCCCTGAGACAAGCAACTTAAGGTTGGAGGCACAGGCCACGAATCTTGGTTGGTAAGTTTACAAGTCACATTTTTCTTTAAAAATGAGAGATTTGTAAAAAGCACTGCACCAACCCTTCTTTAGGGGAGCATCTGCAGCGAGTCAGTTTAACCCAGGAACTGCTTTTGGCGTTACCTGAGTTGTGGAAAGGTTGGGTGGTCCTTGGCTGCCTGGAGCTGCACTGCCCGGCTGCCCTCCCATTCTGCAGCTCCAGGATGAGAACGGCAGCCGGGACTGGCGTCCTTATCCCAGCACCCCTTCGCATGAAGGAGAAGACAGGAACGAAGTAGGAGTAAGAATAAGGTTTTAAAGCCAGGAGAATAAAATGCTTCTCCGAGTTAAGATTGTTTTCAATCAGCAACCTGACAAGAGAAATCACTGGTTTAAATTCTATGGCTTCACTCTGCTTGATACTAGAGTCACTTATTGTACCAGCTCCCTCTGGTCAAGAAATCACTGTGTGATGATGAATATAGAATCACTGGGTGCTATTCAGTGCTGCACGAGCCCTGAATCTCATAAGTTTGAAGCTGGGCAACTGATGTTAAGCCACTATCTGGCCTTTCTCTTACAGGCTGCCCCAGGGATTGGATGTAATTCATGAATATCTCTATTTATCGGAGCTCTCTGGATCTTGGTTGCTGAGATCTAAACAGTACCTCAGACCTGTAGCATGCATTGGTTGTGTCTGCATAGGACAGTGATTTTTTCAGGCAGGGCCCCTTAAATCCAGAAATCATGCAAGTGAGACACTTTTGGGAACCCTGGATTTATTCACATGGCTCACAGAGCCTGCAGTGCAAGTTGGATGCTCTCTGGAAAATGCAGTCTATAGGGCCCTTCCTCGGGTGCCTGGATTTCTCACACCAGCAGCACGTCACTGGCATGAGTGTCTGCAACACGCACCGAGCGCGTCCATCTATGGCAGCAAACACCTCCCGTCCCATTGCTCGTTTTGTCTGTAGTCCTGGAAATGCCGGCTAGGGGAGGCTTCTCCTGCAGGAGATGCCTTTGTAAACTCAGGCTCTCTCGTGTTTATTTTTGTAAGGTTTGTCTGAGAGAGGTGGGGAGATGTGCGTTCTTTCAAAGAATAATCTTTGCAAATATTTTTTGAAAAGATTTCATGGTATGCTTGAGAGCATGCCAGTCATGTAAGCTTTTCTTGAGTTTCCAGAATTAGCCCCTGGTAAAAGAAAAAGCCTGTAGCCTGCTGGATTTATGTCAGTACTGCCTGTGGATTCTCCTGTGAGGTCTCTAGCTTAGGTAAATAGAATAGGCAGAAAAAAAGTTCTGCCATCTGTGGTATATAGATCCATACCAGAAGTTTAGTGGGGAACAGTCTTTCCCTAACACCCTGTTTCTTTTGGAAAGATGGGTAGGTATGTACACGGATACAAGATTGCCAGGTGTTTAGCATTGCAATTACAGCTTTAGAGGCAGAGGAGGAGAGTTGTGCTTGTTATTCTCCTCCACTCTCTTCTTGAGCCCATAGAACTGTTCCTTTTGCAAGTGAGCTTCACAGCAAATGAGACAAAAGAAAGCAAATACACTCAACTTTCTTCAGGATTTGGTTACACAGAGTGCAACTGCTTATTCTTCTGAATAGTTTAGACTGAAAGTGGTAATCTGCCTAACTGCACTGTCAGTCAGCAGCTTCAAAAGCAACTCACTTGAGCAGAAGAGTTATATAAAGTCTTGGGGAGCCGCATATTTTGTAAATGATACTTTGCAAAAACTAGAAAGTTTTAGAAAGTTTTTGGAGGCAATAAGACAAGTCATCAAAAAGTAGAATATATATTGCTGAGAAGTTGCACTTTAAATATGTGTTGAGATCACAGTGGTTTCTCCTGACTGGCAGTATGTAGCCTGAAGATGTGATGACTGTGTTCACAAAGCTAATGGAGAAGAGGAGGGAGAATCATATATTTCAGCTATGTGAAAATGGAAACAGGGAGTGACAGTGAAAAAAGAACTGAAGGGATCTGCTGCTGCGCCTGTTTCCAAATAGCTGATTTCCCCTTGCAGATCTGCGGACATCCGTGGAATTTCCCTGGGCTCAGTCCAGCTTCTCCTTGGCTATAGGAAGGGTCCTGGTGGTGCTGACTGTAAATGAATGTGGTTCCCTTTGCGTGCAGGCTTCAACTCAAAGTCCTCAGTTCCCTTTTCATGCTATAAAACCAGTTACCCTACTCATCACGACTGGGCAAAATTCTTGCGTAGGGCTGTCACCCCATGATGTTTGTGACTGTCATAACAAATGTGTGGCACTGAGCTGTCCTGCACACCCCTGGCTGCTGCTGCCATCTCCGTGAGCTCTGTGATAGCTGCATAGACTCCTCTGCTCTAGATTTTAGAGGTTTTCTGGGAGCCTTAATCCAGTGCCGCTTCATGGCAGTTGGTTCTAATTTCCTATTTAGTATTAAAAGCCTACATTTTTAGAAATTGTATTTAATTTTCCTTTTGTATTAAATCTTGAGAATGTTTTGTCAGCCTTTCTGTAAACAAAGGGAATAGGAAGAACAATTTCATAGAGATAAGAGAGATTTACATGTGGGCTGCGGAATGCATGAACGAAAAAGACCTCCGCAGTCCTCGCAAATAAATTCACGTCCTATTTCCTTCTTGGGGGAGTGCGTAGTTGCTTACTCAGCTCTGATAGCCCTTCTGGTTACAGTACTGACTTCGCAGCAGCTAGGGGTTGAACTGGCTTCCCCTGTTGTTTCACATGCAGATGAAGTAATAAGATGTAGTTTCAGTCCTGACAACTATAATTTGTTCCTTCGTTCTAATCAGAGTTTTCCCATTGACTTCAGCCAGACTCAGGGTTAATAACAGGTGCCTTTTCAGTGGTTGGCTTACAGTGTCAAATTGGATTCCATGAATGGGACACATCCCGTTTAACTCAAGGCACTGAAAACCAGTTGGGTGAATTCTCTAGGAAGATTTCTGCCTCTCTCCAATGACCGAAAAGAGAGTCTAGGTGACCAATTCTAGAAGTAGATGGTTACATTTTAGATATTTCATCTCCATGTGAGGAAGAATTTCTTTCCTGTGAGGGTGACAGAGCCCTGGCACAGGTTGCCCAGAGAGGCCGTGGAGTCTCTTTTCTCTGGAGATCTTCCAAACCCGCCTGGATGCCACCCTGTGCCACGTGCTCTGGGTGTCCCTGCTGGAACAGGGGGTTGGACTAGGTAATTTCTAGAGGCCCCTTCCAATTTCAACCACTCTGTGAGTCAATGAATTTCTGTCTCAAAAGAGGGTTTCCTGAAATCTCTCACTCCTACCACTTCACTGGTTTCAGCCTAGAGAACATCCGTTTAATACTGAAGTTTTCCTATGTAATCTTCTTTAAAGCTAATTTTTGGAAATATCACTTACACATTACCTAATTTTGTGCTGATCTAGTATGTTTTTTGCTTCTGTTTGTATCTTTTTAATCTGCACTGTATCAGCAATACAAAATATATACTGGACAAGGAGAATTCTTGTTGCTAATTGTATTTGCATACAAGAATGTTGTAAAATCCATGAAACTAAACAAGAGGAATAAAGCATTTCAATGGAAAAAATAAAAATTAAGTATGAATCTTACAGCTGTACTTTTTAGTGATATGAAAGAAAAAATATGCTGATAACTTCCACTCACGCACCAGGTTTTCGGAAGACACTTTTGATTTTACTCCTTGCAGAAACAAGAACTTATGAATGTGTTTCTGGGTGCATCTTTAGTGCAGTAACTGGTACCCTAAACACCTGCACTTTGTTCACAGCTCACAGCCATTGGGCAATGCTGTAAAGTAAAGTTTGTTGTAAATTTTGTGTTGCAACTGCCAGTAGCAAGAAAATTGGGGAATGTCACATGAGAGTCACAATCTACTTTAGCTAGGTGAATTTAAGCTCCTGTAGTTGGTAGATGGAAATGGATCTTGAGCTTTAGCTTTTTGCCCCATGGTTACCATGGGCTTTATCCTGTCTGGAGCCCTGTGCAAGACACAGAGACATCAAGCAGCTTAACAATACACTGCAAATTAAAGCATAAGACAGAGAATTACGAAATACTGAAAAAACTACTTACCCTCTTCCATAAACATCTGTTAAACATTGATCTTCTCATAAAGATAACTCATTTCACTTTGTATTTTGAAGTATTTCTATGTGCTAGTCTTAGTGTGTGATATCCTGCAGTAACAAGAATGGTATACGTTTTAGTGGAGTATTTCAGAATTTCTCTGAAGGTAATTCCTTCTGGAGAGGTTATTGTATCCCATTTGAAAAGTTTCAGATTGTCCAAGGTTCTATTACTCCTTTTTTTTCCCCTTCCTCTTCTAGTGTTTGAATGTTTCATTAACTTGACATCTGTTCTGTTTTAGGAGAAACCTGATGCCAGCCCCACATCTCAACAGTTGCGATCCCAGATTGAGGTAGGCACTATGATTTTGAACATGTATTTTTGTTTATTTTTTAACAAACTGCATAAACTGTTACTCTTTTGTTTGCACTCACTGCTGTGTGTCTTTTCTTGCAGGAGTCACTTGGTCTCAGCAGTGCTGCATCAACACCTGACACTGAAAGAAAGTAAGTGAAGGCAAAGGAGTGAGAGTGAAGGACAGAGGATGGAAGGAAAAAATGATATGTATTTTCTTTCTTCAAAGAATAATTTTATTTTTGATTGCTTTGAATTTGAAGATTCCAGACCTTATTGATGAAATCCAGTTTGGAACCCGTTTCTTCCCTTTTTCTCTTTTGGTGTTTTATTGTTACTATCTTGTTATTTTTTATCAAGATATTTATCAAGATTTTTTTTATCAAGATATTTAAACAAGAGACCCTTGTGCAAGCATTTGGGATGTACATACACGGATAAAACTTGCAGTCAGTTTTGAGTTTCACATTCTCTTCAAATTAAATCTGCTTAAAAATAACTTTCTGTGGCTAGACCTAATGCACCCAGAGGAAGATAGGCCAGGGGAAGGGAGAGTTACACACTTAAACCACTTTCCTCTTCCTGTGCACTCCTGTGTTTGTGACTGTGCTTTTGAAGAAGGTGCCAAGGGAATGAAGTATTTAAAAACAAGTTAAAAGAAACTTTAATTTTAGCAGTCCTTAATAAAAACCTTTCTGTGTGAACAGAGAAGGTTTCTGTTTACTGTCACCTCCTGCTGCAATATGTGTGCTTGTTTTCTATGCCTCCATCTTTTGATCCCGAGATCTCGGATCCCTGCTGCTAAGGGTAACGTGCAGCAGTATGTGAAGACACTGACACTGTATTCCCTGTTGCCTGCACTTTGTAAAGTGGAGCCAGCTGGAATAGTTCAGAGAGTGTACATGCAATGCAGTTTTAGATGTTAAGTGCTGTAGAGTGCTTTTAAAAGCTTACTAAGCTTTTAAAATCCATTTGAATATATTTTCGTGTAGCCGTAATTCAACATTGGACCACAGCAGGGAAATTTTTTAAAATTGCTGCTATTGCTTTTGCTGGTTCAGTAAGACCAGAGTCAATCAGAGCTGGAACCACAGCTCACGTGGGATATAGGGTCACTTCACTGAGTCCTGGCCATGTAAAAACCGGGTGTATGGTACAGAGCAGCTCTTAGGAGTTCCATGTAGGAACTTCTGGAAGGTGACTCCTGCTAAAGATCTTGGAAGGTAATAAATGATCTTTTAGGAGTGTCTTATTTCTCTTTTATCAATCACAGCAAAAGTACTGATGACCAGTGTGAGACAGATACTCATTTTCAAACAGTTTAAGACAGATAGGTGAATTCAACTTTGGGCACCATCACTGTCCCCATTTTGCATGCAGTTAACAGAGAAAGCCTAATGGCCTAGAGTTTGCCAGTGGTGCTTTAGATACTGGAAAAAAAATCTCTTTCATCTGGAGAAGATATCTTCAAGGATACTTCCCTGCCTTTCATTCTATTGAAAGCCAAAGTGCCAGGTGGATGAGAACTTTACAGGAACTGCGAGCTGGGAAGTAAGCCTCCAAGGTTTCCCTATAATTGTAATACATTTCTCTAAGTCTCAAAGCACTTCACCTGTGGGTGAATATCATCATCCCACTCCCTTCAGGTAATGAGGAGATAGATATCTCACGGGAGAATAATGCACAGCTGGGAACAGATTCCAGCTCTTACAAGGTGTAGCCAGCTTCCCAAAATGTGCCTCTGTGTAGGTGTTGTACCACAAATAACTGATTCAAGAGACAATATCTACAAAAGCATCTTCTGAGTGACTATATTCTGAGAGTCCATTTAATTCACTGAAAGAAAAATAACCCCATTATCTTAGTTCAGGTGGAAGAGACCTGTAATTTTTCTGGACCTTTCAAGAATGACAGTGTGCTTTTTGAGGATACATTTATCAGCTGGAGTACATACAGGATGTACCAAATCAAATATATGTAACTGGCACAGGGGAAGTTGTGTCACAAAATCTGTAGTAAGAAACAAGGCAACATCATGCATGCTGATTTGCTAAAGGGTTGAAAGTGATAAATGATACCTGCTTAACACCATAGGAAATAATGAAAACAGCAGTGATACAGACCCATACTTATTAATGACAGCCTGGTCCATCAATGCTGGTCACATTGCTCCAGCTCAGAGGCATTCTCTTGTCAATTAAGCCCTATTCCACAGAGGGAAAACTTATAAATTTGATCTGCAGGAACCATTTTAAATCCATCAAATATTTTTTGTTCTTGCTGCTCACATGCTGAACTTGGCCTTTTGGGGGATCAGTAATTAATTTTTGGGTTTCAGTGGAATTTGATATGTGGGCATGCTGCAGGAGACAGGGAAGCTGCTCCCTTCAGGACAGTGCTTCTGTGGCCTGCCCACTGCCATGCTGTGTGATGGATCTGGGGTACACCTTTTAGAAGACTTTCATTGGTGGCAAATTCCACTTTGCTAAACACGATGCCATTGTGTATTGGTGACTCATATCCAGTGGTAGATTTGGGGGCAGAAAGAAAGATTGGTCCCCAAAATAGCCACCCAGGTGCTGAAAAATCTCTTGTGCATACTCTTCCAAGGTCTAAATAAAAGCTTGGCCAAGGTTAAGCTACATTTCCATGTACTGAAAATGGGGGTGCTAAGGCTTCCATATGATACGTTGGGTTTGTTGCCTCAGAAAGCAAAAGCAATCCTGGAAGAGGCACTGGTCGGGGTGGGGAGGAGAGTGCAGGCGGCTTGCTGGAACGTAGTCGTTCTCAGCATCTTCCAAGGAAGCCTCCCTTGCTGTTTGTGTACCCCTCAGCTTATGCTACCAAGGTCTGAAGTTTTAAAATAACACATCTGGATGGTTGTTTAATTTGACAGAGTTGAGAGATTCCAGACAGAGTGAGGCTTGAGGGAATCTGGAAGGAGCTGTTTATTTTAACCTGGTTTGGTTTTGTTTTTCTGCGGTGCCCAAATGAAGAAAGACTGACAGACTCCACTGTGTACCACAATGAAAATAGATCAGCCTCAAAGCGATGTGGTAGGAAAGCGTAATTCATGTAGCCATGGAGTTTATGGGCAGTCTTGCTGTAAGTCCTATAACCATGTTGCCCAGGTCATGATTATTTCCATCTGTTCAAGGCCAGTGTGAAGTTAGTTGATCCCCTCAATCCAGTAACTTGCTGAATCTGTCTGTTGGGTGATCTGGTGTAACATAAAGGTGTCTGGAGGGAGGCAAAAGGGGTCACATAAGCCTGGAGACAGTTGGTTGTCGCTTCAAGAAATTGTCCTTCCAGGAGGCATTTGGAGCAGCATTACTTTCCTCTGTTGCTGACAACATTGCTGCTGTTCAGGAGGTGGAACTGTAAAAAAGACTGTCTCTGTGTATGGACCTACTCTGTGCATTACATATGTCCTGCCAAAGATGTTTTTTGTTTGATTCTAGTAAGCAAAGAAAAAAAAATCACTGTAGCAAAGACCTCTAAGATCTGCATGAAGTTGTGTGGAGGGTAACACCAGGGATACTGATGTGTCCTAAAAAGCTGTCAGTAAACAACAGAAAACAAAGTCATGTTTGTTGGATCTTTCAGCTCACAATTGCTCTGAGTTTTTGTCTTCCGGCTCTAAACTGAAACAGTTGGGCAGGCTTCCTACTTGTATAATATTCAGCAAATAACACAAAACATTTAATAGTTTGTCTGAAACTTTTTTCCTATAAAAGAAAATTTCATTCCCCCTGCCCTTTCCAAAGTTTCCATCTCTTTTTCAGTCACACTGTTACTATGGGAAGCGGTGCTAGTGTCATTTTGCAGATTTTCAACAGAGGGGCAGGAAGATCTTTATCTGCAGCAGTGATATTTTTCATTTTGAACATGCATCTTCCAGAACTACGAGCTCTGCTGTATAGATACCCTGACTCCAGGTTTTGCTAGAATAATGATCAATATAACAAATACCCAGTAAATGAGTTCTTAGTTGTTATTGTTGCTTCTTTGTCCCCATAACATGTCGAGCTGGGGATGTATTCTAGATAGAATTCCTATTATTTCTAAGTGATGGCAACACCCCAAGGATGTTTACTGAAGCAGGAGACTGAGCAGGGTTTTCTCATAATTGTAAACAGGGTATTTAAAACAATGTAATCCAACTATTAGCCTGTTCCCAGTTCCCGTTCTGAGCAGTAAACTCTACATGACAAACTGATGAGCTCTACATGTTTGCCAGGAAATCCAGGTTAAACCCAGTCCCCTGAACTCAGGCCTCTGCATCCTGGCTCTCATCCTGTTTTTAGAAGAACTGGGGATGTTGCAGAGGGGAAGTTGTGTGTTTTGGGAAATAGATCTGTTTGCTGTCGCTGGCTGGTCACTCTGCTGGTTTCTGGGCAAGCTTCAAAAGGGGAGAACTGCCGGGAAAGAGAGGGGGAGAGTGAGCGACCCAAGAGCACTGCATACGGATAGGGTGAGGTGCAGTCGCTCCTGTGTCCTCATTTTTTATTTTGCAGCTGCAAGGGAAAGGAAGGACAAAAAAACAATACACAGGGTGATAGCTGTGGATGTATCTGGCTTTTCACAGGCATTCTCGTCACCTTTGCATGGCGAGGGATGTTACCAGTTGCCATATCCTGCATGAACTGCCTGCTCTTTCTTGAACTATACCCCTCAAACATGTTGCTGACCAGGTAAATAAATGGTCACAGTTCGTATTAATCACGCGCCACAGTCCTGCTCAGCTGCTCACGGGTGCGAATGTCTTCCTCATGCTCCCTGCGTGTCAGACCTACGTCTCAAACCGAGCGGTTGAGTTCATGCGGTTCAGGCTCACCCATGACCGTGTGTTACGAGCGGCAGAGAAGGAGCCGAAAGCAGCTCAGTAGTTTGGGCTTTCCCTGGGGTTGTCAGCAGGTTGTGAAGCCTCAGCAAAAGGAGGTTATCTGCAAGCTTGGTCATCTCTGTAGGAGAAACTACTAACTGGATCTGTTCTTAAAGATTTGCTGCAATGGATATGCTGTACTAACGCCAGTCACCATCCTGAGGTGCAAAACTGAGCTCTAGCTCAGCCCAAGGCACGGAGAGTGCCTGTGGCTCTGTGTTTCCATGTTCCACAGTGTTCTCCAGTGAAAAGGGCCTAAATTCTGGCCCCTTCGATATGCTGCTCTCCTGGATTTTGCCAGTAATTTTTAACAGCAAGTTTCCTAATCCTCTTCCTGTGATGCCTGGGGAGGGAAGGTCAAGCTTTGAATGCAGGAGGTCATTAAATCATTACTGCAGGTCATGGGTGCGAGGGCTTAAATTCCTTCATATTTGGGTCTGGACGCTTGTCAGGGCACTGAAATGAATCGTGGTGGCTCTTTGGGAGCTCTTGTGGGGGCAAAGGGGAGCACTGCGCTCACAAGGACACAAGGAGAGAGGTGAAACGGAGAAATCGGAAAACAAACAAAACCCCTATATCCAGAATGGCAAAGGCTGCACTTAATTAGTGAGAGAATAAATTGTTCCTTTGGGGTAGGTTAAAAATGGAAAGGAATATTGGAGGAAAAATAAAAAGAGGAAGAAATGAATGCTTGCTCTGCTCGAGATGTCTAAGTTTAAGACGTGTTTCTTTATGTCCCGCGCTTGCAGGAATCGAAAAGAACCAGTGAATGTGCACGGCCCGGCATTCTCTTGCTGGAGGCCCGGCGTAGTCAAAGGCAGATTATTCATGCTGCCCTGCGGCAGCCTCCCCGAGAGAAGTAGGGCAGGAAACTCCCACAATAGCTCGCACACCGGCAGCGCGAGGCCGGCCAAGCGCGCCCGCCGCACGTGAGCCGCCCCGCAGCTGCAGGCAGATTCCCAGCCCGGCGACCGCGCCTTGGCGAGCGCCCCGGCGCT
>JAWLRI010000390.1:783045-815368 GCA_034781795.1 Crypturellus tataupa
GCTTCTCGCGGGTCGGGCCGGGCCGAGCGCCGCGGCCCAGCGTGACACCGAGCCCCGTGGTGTGCCCGTCACCGCCTGCCGCCCTCCAGCTGACACCGTGGAGCTGGCAAGGACCGGCCTCGCGCTCGGACCCCTCCGGCACTTACCCAATCCCCGGCGCAGCCCCCTTCGCCTGCCGCTGGCGACCAGGGCGGTCGCTCCACGCGGGCCGCAGCCAGGCGCGAAGCGTGCGTAGGGGCGCCCCGAGCCCACAGGCGCCTCAGTGTTTGCTTCCTTCCACTGAGAAAGTTTTGACCTGCTTCAAGAGCCATTGCTATGGAAACCTAATGAGAAGATAATTGAATGAACCCTCTTTGCTTCCCCTCTCTTTCTCACACGAGTGCCAGCGAGGTCGGAGCCTCGCAGGCCGTCTTTCTCTTCACGTTCATGCAAATTTGATATAAATACTGAAGGCCTGTCCTCTTCCCTACACCAGCTCCGGTTAGATAAATGATCTCGTGTTCAGGCAGGAGCAGTTACAGGTCTGTCACTTTGTCATACTAATTACGTGACTGGGCCATTTCTAGTGCACGCAGATAACCAAATGGCTTTGCAGCAGAGTCGCTGCAGGCTTTGGTATGCGTTTATTTACCACTATCAATGCGAATAATATTTGTAGATTGAAAATCCCATCCCAGGCATTTTCCTCAATGAATTATAAATAGTCATTGGGAAGAAATAAGAGGGCTCGTATCAGTTTATTGAAGATCATAACAGTGGCGGTTTCATTATCAGATAGTGTTATGCACCTGTGGATTTTATGATGCATAAATGAGATGCGGCTGGGTGTTAAAGCACATCTGCATTTAAAATATTTAGTGGTAAAACAAAAACCCATCAAAAATCCTGTCATTTTCAGCTCTTGTGTTTGTTTTCTTTTGAGAATGATGAGCTTTGGAAAGTCAACAGACGCATTCATAAAAGCAGCACATCGTGTCGTTTGTTTCCTTTTCCAGTTCTGTAATGTACCAGCACACAGTTATTTCATGTCTCAAGGCACATATGACTGTGTGCCCTGTAAAATCAGCTGCTGTATGCAAGATAAGCCCTGGCATTTTTTCTCTCTGAGATCAGAATCGGTCCAGAGTTAACAGGTAAAGCTCTAGTCCAGAAGTTTAATGCAGCCTAGCTAAAAGCCTTGCTTGGAGTCAGATATGTTCGCAGCGAGCCTGTGTCACACATGTGTGTCTAGGTTCTTCCTTGCACTCTGATTCCTGGAGGTCATCTCCAGAATTCAGTAAGTAATTTATAAAAAGAAGGGAATGGTTAGGTGTATGAAGGTCATTCTAGAGAGGTTCAAACACTATTTTGCCTGCCTAGCCTTTGCATATAGAGGTGACTGAACCTACAGCCTGCTAAAACACATTTGAAGTGCCCTCAGAGGGCAGCCCTCATATCCAGCTCTTGGTTATCAAAAGCACTGATCTCTTCCATATCTTTCAAGGACTCCCTAAAAGCAGTTAGGACTTCTACTGCTTCTCTCACATCGTCTTCCTATTTGTGGAAACTTGTCCAAATAGGAATTTTTAGCTTTTCTATTTTATTTCCAGCTTATATTTGCTTGTTCCTGTGCTGTATTAACAGGGAGTAAATTAACCGTCTTGCAGCTTTTAGTTTGGCAAGCTGATCAGGCAAAAATTTTCCAACCTTCTCTCTTAAAATAACCTGTCAATTGATCTGATTCTTCTAGCAGCTTTTATGCTTCTCGTTTGAATTCATCTTTCTTGAACATGAGTATTTACAATTGTACAGAATATTTCTGTGTATATTCATCGTTCATGCTGCCATTGGAATTCCTCATCCTTCTGCCTTTTAGGAGTACAGTGGATTTTTTTTCAGTCATTTTTTACAACTGGTATCCCCAGGTACTCTGTCATTTGCAACTGGCAAAATTCCAGTTTCAGAAAGATATACCTAATTTTGTGTCATTGCATATTCAGATATAATATACTGAACTTCACTGAAACCCATCATATGTCTAAGCTCTCTAAGGCAGCCATGTAGAAATATTTTCTGTTATTCCCCCAAATAGCTCCATGTTTAGGTATTATCTACTTGCCGCTTTTATATATATATATTAGTTTTGGCATTGTTGCCACAAGAGGACTTGAGTACAGAGCTAGGTTTGGATTTGTGATATTAATGAATTGAAAGTTTTGACCTATTCATAAACTCACTTTCCAATTCTGCATTGACTTAAAAAAAATACTCCTTCCCTCTGGCCATTAATCTTTTTTCTCCCTTCTTGTCTGAGCATATACCCATTTTTTGTCTGCTATATACTGTGACAGAGCACATTTCATGTGAAAGCTTGCTAATGAAGTTGTACATCAGACCACAACAAAAACGAAGGCCTCCACGGTGGAGTAATGGCATTTGGCTCCCTTTCAGACGTGCCGGGCTGCAGCTTCTGCCAAGTGTCACTGCATCATTAACTTTCGGTACAAGTTATCAGTCTATGAATGGAAGAGCACAAATCACTTGCAGCGCACGTTCGCAGAGGAGCTGCAGATTTAACGCAGTGAGGGAGTGTAATTGGCAAACCTGACATAAAGCGACTCCGAGTTACCATGGAATTTTTTCAGCAGACATCTAGGAAGTAAAACGCTTGATGGATTTCACTGAGGATTTTAAAGTGTCAGAGTTGTCTGGTAGAACTAAGAAGCAAATGCCTTATCAGGCTGCATGTGGTAGGTTTTGTCAGCATTTCCATCTTTTAAGACCAGCTGTTAGCTTTTTCAAGGTCAGCTCAGACATGGAAGACTTCCTCCTTAGAGAATGCATGACAGGATAATTGGAATTTGCATCCTCTGATGAAAAAAAACTTTAGTTTCAAATAGTTATAAATAAGAAGGTGGTCTGCTTGCTGTGGATGCTTCTTTTCTTACTGCGTTTCGTTCAGGAACATCAGAAGCAACTTGTGCCGTTCTCCTTCTTTGGTAACCAGTGTGGGATGAGCTGGTGGCCTCAGGCCAGTTCCCAGTGAGCAGATGCCAAATGACAAACATTGCCACTACACCTGCTGTGTGTTCGCATGGCTGCTGGCAGCTGCACAAGGGACCAGGGTGATGAAAATGGATTTGGAGATGGAACAGCGTTAAGGGACAGGCTCCCCTGGTTGAGGCTGACTTTACTGGTGAAGCAAAGTTCTGGTGTTCAGTAGATTTCATTTCTGAGGATGGTCCTTTGGTGAATTTAATGGATGCTGAGTTTATGTAAGAGAAATGGAATATCTGTGTTAGCTTGATGGGTGAGGGCTATGCCCAGATGCAGTATGTTAATAGGATCATTTTTTTCAGTTCAGTTGGAACTTGGCTTTTTTTTTGCTTTGTTGTCTCCATATGAATGTCCACCTAATTTTTATCTGGTGTCCCTTTACTTAGCATTGACAGCTTTACCTATGAATAACAAGATGACCCTGTTGAAGATCTGTATTAATTCTGATACTAGATTTTCCAGGGGTTTTACCCCAAAAGTATGAGGTTTTTTTCCTCCCGTGTTTGTTATTCAGGCTTCTGAAAATTAAGCGCTTGGCTGCAAGTCGCCTGTATTATTAACTTTTCCCCTCCAAGGATAAACTTTGGCAGCAAGGAAATTAGCAAGTGTCTGCTTCCATCTGATGCAGTGCAAATCTGACATTTGGTTGCTTCAGTTGGTGTAAATCTTGTGCTAGATTAAATTTCTAATCAGAGTGAAGTTGGAGGCAGTGAAGGCATTTCGCAGCTTAGGTGTGCGAAGCACTGTGTGCCTCAGTGGATTACTGAATCCAACTGAAGCTTCATACTGTCTCATTTTCCTTTCAAGGATGATTTTGTAAATTGATGAGTGTTTTTCGTGGCTGCCAAACATTGACCAATAACTGCTTACCTCTCTTAAAATCTGAGTCTATTTAAACTAAAATTTTCCTTCGAGACGCTTAGTGAATTTATAAAGGAACCCTTCAATGCCCCCTTCTGGGAGCCTGGGAAAATGCCTGAGCAAAATCTACCGACCGCAGCCGGCACACGCCGCGTGCGTGTCACATATGTGACCCCATTCGGAGATGGGTTTGGCCCGAGGTCTCCTGGGGCGGCGGGCGGTTGGCGCGGGCACAGCGCCCTCGCGCCCTTGGAACCGCACACGGAGCTGCACACAGAGCCATGCAGAGGTCATGGTGCCGTCCGGGCCCGGTGGGTTGCACGTGAGTCCCATGGGGAGGCCTCAAGGCACGTCGCAAGATTTGGGAGCTTCTGTTAGCTCCGTTTCTGCGGAGAGAAAACAGGCAGCCAAGTGGGGCAGTGTTGGCCCAGCCGAGATCCCGCAGTGAACCGTTGGCACCGAGTAGAAATCTGTTACTGAAAACTGGTTCAATGAGCTTAAAAACTGAAGGGAATAAATAAATAAAAACAAAAACTAAAACCATCGATTTGCTGCTTTGGTTGTTTGTAAAGTTCATGTTCTGTTAGACTAAGCTTCTCTGGATAGCTTTTGGGTAAAAACTGGTGGGAAAACGGATGGGATTTGGGAGAAAGAACCTGTAGCCTGTGGACACGCTTCATAGGGTCTGGACACAGTTTTTTTTCCACCTTGACTTTAAATCTATCCTCCTGTCCTCCTCATAGCAACTTTCTGAAAGTTTTATTTTGCTAATGAATATTTATAAAGCATTTTCAGGTGAAAGAGAAATAGGCTAAAAATGTTATGCAAGTAAACAAATAGCAGCATCTGAGTGCCACAGTTTGGAAGAAAGCCAAAATAATGTTTTTATTTTACAAATGAAAAGGGAAGTATGTGAAAAAGTGTTTTTCTGAGGGATCCCTAGACTTCTCTGGCTTAACATAGCTTCACATATATATATAGCACATATATTTCTATGCTGATCACAAGGAGCTTGTTTCAGAGCTTTCGGGGAGAACTCAGTTAATGTGGTCAGAGCGGTGGATTCAGTTGCTGTTTCCACCTGGCTGTGTTGGGAAGAAAAGGGAAGAGAAAACAGCTCATGATATATTGTTTGGAAACTATAATTTGCTGTAATCAGACAGCTCCCATGAAATGTGAGAAGTCTGCATCAATGAGTCCATTTCTCTTTTGTGTTCCAGGCTCTCTGTTCATAAATCAAGTTCTGAAGAAGGCTCTGTAGGTCAGTATATTTCATTTTATTTGATGCTTCTATTGAATTCTTAAACAGTTTTTCAGTTTTGCCTGTGCTAGGATATGAAGAGCTGAGTAAACATAATGCCAGCAGAAGTCAGACGCACTTGGGGGTGTGGGGAGGATCAGTCTAAACAGCTTTAAAAATGCCGTGTTGGGGCTCTCAGTGAGAAACTGCCCAATCAGAATTGTCATTGCACAAATACACAGCTTTTGACTTGTTACTGAATTTCAGATATCCAAATGTTAGATCATTGCTGGCCTATTCATTTGCGTTCTGAAAACTATCACCAACGGTGGTTAATTTATTATTATTATTATTATTATTTTTGTTAGTATCCTGGTTAAGTCTCTCTGATTTTGAAATATTTTGCATTCTTAAATATGTATGTTTCCCATTGTATTTCATTTTCTTTTTGACTTGCTACAATTAGTTAAGATTGTTATCCTAACTAACTCAGTTAAACTAATAAAATTCTGGATTTTTTAAATTTATTTTGATCTTTGGATAGTGGAAGAAAAACAGTTTTCTACTAATTTTCCTTGAGATATCACAGAGATGATTCGGAGCTATGTTTCAGAGTCAATAATTCCAGTTTTCACGCTCCCACGGCAAGATCCAAAATGCTATAGTTAATGCAGAAGTGCAGTGGTCCAGTATAAACTCTGTTCAACTGAATTCTTTAGAAGTGGAGTGGGGCTGTGTACTGGCTGCCTTTCAGACAGATAAGGCATGCTATATTCTCCTGCAGATGGCAATAACTTTATAGCATGCACCTTTGATGCTGCTGTAGAACATAATTGTATGTTCTCCCTTAATCCAGATCCTGTTTCTTTTATAAAACAAATATTTCTGGGTCCACAAGCAATACGTAGATATGATAATGGAGATGGAGACCCAGCCTTGTATAGTACTGGCTCATAAAGTGCAAGATTCACAGATACAGTTTATGATCTCTTAAAATTTCTCTTGTCAAGTAGCAAAATGTGTGTGTGAGTGGGTGAGTTCTATGTGTTTATATAGATAGATAGATAAATACATGCACATATATATGCATATAAAGTATTTCTTTTCTCTGTAGATATGCACATGCACTTTGGAAAATTCCTTATCTGACTTGTAGCTTAAGCTACAAAATTGTGGCTCAGCTAAAGAGAATAAACTGACAAAACATTTCAAAAGCACTTACAGGCTTGACATTAATAACAAATATCAAAATGAATGTAAAGTATTTTTATAGTTCAAAATATGTAAGTTACTGGCTTATCTCAGTCCTCTATAACCTTGACACTTATCAAGGAATGTGCATTTCCTTGAGACAGCTGCATCAGCGTAGTTCTGGTACAGAATACAAAGAAAAAAGAAGATTTTGACTAAGAAAGTAAAACTGAATGTTTGAAAAATTCTTTAGTGTTTATTAACTGAAGTTTCTTTCCAAAATTCTCCTTCCCTTTCCCTTTATCCCCCCCTTCCCACTTTCCATTTAGGGAAAGCAGACTGGAAAAAGAAGAATAAATATTTTTGGCAGAATTTCCGAAAGAACCAAAAAGGACTAATGAGACAGACTTCCAAAGGTAAATCCTTTCAAAGACACACAGACCATCCATATAAAATGTAAGGAGCCAACATCAAAAAAGAGTAAAATTCATTTATAACATTAAGACAACTATGGGTCTGTGGATATGCAAGCAAGTGCATGAAGCTGAAGGCCTTCATACCTGATAGTGCCTGTGTCAGTGACAGCACACACATGCACATACAGTCACATGTGTAAATAGTATGTGTAAATTAATCAGATGCTTTTCTTTTTGATCCTGACTTGATTCAAGTAACATTCTGGTGCTTTGACCTGTTAATTTAGGTCTGAACCCAGCCTTTCTCCTACTGCAGGAGAAATCACTACAAGGAGGAGTAATAAAAGTGCATCTATCTGGTGAATAGTGAACCAGAGAATCCATTCCACTTAAGTTGTCTAGTCTCTTTCTCTAGTGCTTCTCAAAGATACAGCTGTGCATTATTTCTTTAAGTATTTTTCGTCATGAAGAAAATTCCTATTTCCCCATGTGTATCTGTTAGATCCTTATGTTGCAAACAGATGCTTTCCTACATCACTATGGCTGTGTTCACATTGTGATAATTGACAGTAATTCATTTAAAGGTTGAAAGGGGACACATTTACACCATCACTTAAGCATGGGTGCTTGTCTGCTCTCCAGACCAGTTCTAACTGTCCATGTTAACATGCCAAGCCCACACCAAGAGGGCAGGTCCTGGATCTGGGAGCCCAAGCGCAACCAGCACCTCGTGTCAGCTCAACTGCTGCTTCCATAGGGGATAAACAGATGGAGCCATGTGGCCTGTGTGCAGCCAGGAGGGCTTGGCACGCTGCTCCTGCAGAGGCCCTGCAGCTGCTGCAGCGACAGGTCGCAGTGTTCCTCACAGCTAGGAGTTCAGGGCTTCTTTGGCATTAGCACTTTCTCTTCTCATCTGATCGTTGCCTCAGGTGATTTCAGGGCCCATAACCACCTGATAATTTGGGCCACATTCTGTTTCTCCTTGCTGTGCCCTCTTCAGTTCAGTGTCAAAGTAGACTTAGCTTTGTGCCTGTAACTTACTTAGCTCATCAAAAAACATTGTTGTGTTCAGTTACACCATTCCAGTTGTACTAGGATTAGACTGCTCTGGGAAGGCTCTGTTCTGACCAGCCAGATCCACGTAGTAGTAACCAAATTGCAGGGCACTGAATGATGCTTGATCAAAACATACTCTTCTCTGTCCACGTAACCTCTAACACACACTTGTTACCTCCTGCCTTTTTCCTTCAGGAGAGGATGTCGGTTACGTGGCCAGTGAGATCACGATGAGTGATGAGGAGCGGATCCAGCTGATGATGATGGTCAAAGAGAAGATGATCACCATTGAGGAAGCACTTGCTAGGGTAGGATATGTGCACATTCTACTTTTCTTGAGAAAGGTGCTTTAGGATGTGGGAAATGGCAATTTTGAGCTTGCAGATGCTCAGAAAGGGTAAGGGAAGGAAGGAAAACCTTTTTTGGTTATGCCATCTCACTAGATAATATAAATTAGATGCTGATTTCCTTGTTTATGGAAAACGTGAAATTTAGCTAGCCAAAGATGGGAGTCATCTCACAAGAAAGTAAATGGCTAAAAAATATTGCAGATGAGTTGAACCCTAAAATCTTTTACTTCTCTCCATTGTCTCTAAAAGGAACCAGTTGCCGAAAAGCTCAAGTGTCGACATTTACATTGCAGATGTCTAAAGTTAAGAGAGAGGAATACCGTCTGTAATATCTCTTATTTTACATATATGTTCATTTTTTTTTCCTTTAATAGTAAAATAAATGCTTCAGGTGTTTCTGGGGTTGCCTTATTTTCTTCAATTTTTTTTTCTCACCATTTTTGTGCTATTTAGGCTTCCGTTTTCACTCGTTAAAACTTAATATTTTATAAAGTTTTGAGATTTATTATTTTATTCCTTGATATTTATTTATTTATTTTTATTTATTTATTATAAACTCTTTGAGATTTATTTTACTTGATTTTTTTAGCTAAAAAGATGGTGTTTTGTATTATTAAGCTCCAAGAAAACATATTCAGCCATTTTTGGCATTTGACAGTAAAATGAAAACAGATGTAGTTTTTGATAAATGCAGTGGCTGACACAACTGTTTCTCTACAAAATCTAAATGTTAACAAACCCCAGGGAAAATAACTATGAAGGGTTGTGTCTGTGCAGCAATAAGGCTGGGATTTTAATTGTTCAGGAGCTCAAAAATTACTGTTAAAATTTTCCTACCACTCTTGATTTTGTTCCCATGTGCAAAATACTGTGAGGAAACATGCAGTATTCTGTAAAGGCACCTGAGTTTCAGAAAATATGAGTCTGATCCTGAATGAGTGTTCAGACAAATACTCTTATCACATTACATCTTGAAATAGATTGTCATAGAGTATAAAGTTCTGTTGTCTGAAGAAAATAACCCTTTGCTGGGTATCATATAATGAAAAAGAAAAATCCCCAAATTTAAAATTACTAAGAGGCAATACTGAGAATTCTTTGACTTCTCTACTGTTGAAAGTTTTGAGGGAAGAGGGTTGCACCTAATGTATATAGCTCAATATATGTACTGGTATTGATTCCCTCTAGTGGTCTGAATTACTAGCAGCAACTTTATTTCTGTGATATTGTTAGTTCTTGTCTGGTCCTCTGGGAAATTTCACTCCAGTGGAATTAGGTTTTTTGTTTTAAGCTTTTTATTGGAAAGTGAAAGAAGATAGTGTTTAGCTTTATGATTATAAAAAAATCTAATCTCACTGCAGATAATTTTCTCTATGAAGGTAAGTTATTGTGATTTAGCTTGTAAATTTTGCTTCTGAGATGAAAATGTGTAACACGTCTTGTGAGCCACAGGTGGTCAAAATTCAGGGCACTTCATTAAAAAAAAAAGTTCTATCTCATCATGTAATCTAAAACACATGAATTTCAGTTTAAAACTAAGCAAGAAATACAGTGCAAAAATTCTGAGTTTCCCAGTTCCACAATAAATGAGGGAAGAAAAAAAAAAAACCCTGAAAGGATTCTTGCTCTTTTATGAAGATAGATAGTTTCTTCTCACTGTAAAACAGTCTTTTTTTTTGCTGTCTTTTCAAATTTCAGCTAAAGGAATATGAAGCCCAGCACCGGCAATCATGTAGTGTTGATGTTACAGACTGGCCTGATGGTTCTTATTCAGCATTTGATGGGTCTTCCAATTGTAATGTAAGTACCTGTCCTTCTGATACATCTCTACAGCATCATTTAATATTCTACAGTTTTTACTGCGATCCAAAAGTACTCTGTTTTATAATGGTGATTTCCTTAATGGCAACTTCTGCACCATTTGACCTTGTGCTACTGTGTTCTGTCAGCATAAAATCCTTAACATGGATTTAAAATCTTCAGGATTTGGTGTTGTGGACAAAGAGCAGCTTTAACTATACTTAATCACCGTTTTTTAAACCCAGCCCTTTGTCAATGAAATTTTGAAACACAAGCCATAGAGGCAAAAATAGTTGTATTCCAAAACACACAGAAAAGGCTTTTCATATTGCTTAGAGGGAACTGTTACATTTCAGTTCTAAGTTACTGTAAATCAGCAGAGTTTCTCAGGCCTTCCTAGAGCTTGTTAATGCATCTTAGCTGAGGGTCTGACTAAGTACGAGCTGCCTGCTGTTTTCAAACAGTTCCAGCTCTGCGTTTGCTAACTCTCAGCCCAGAGAGTTTGCAGCTTTTGCCAGACCCATGAACAGTAAGGCTGCTTTCCTCCCTCATTTTTACTTTTGAGCTGTGTAGCTTCTCTTGTTTTATGGACACCAGACAGTCTTTGTGTTGCACCATACTGAATTAATTATTTTTTCTTTCCAAATGTCTTCATTTTCATTGAGTAGTTTATTCCCTTTCTCTAATTGAAATTCACAGATAAATCTTACAGATGAACACATTCGACTGTCAAATCCCAGCTCTTTGTAGCCCATATAATTGAATCATAGGCCTTTGAGCCCATTGATTGATTTATTTATTTTATTGTCAGTGGAATTTCCTGCTAAAAGTAGCAGACAGTTGGCATCCCCTCCCTAAATGAAGAGAGGAATGCTATGTCATTTTATGAGATGTTTAAAATATTTTGTGGTAGAGAAAGATTTTATTGTCTATATTCAAAAAAAGAAAAAAGAAGGAAGAAGCTCATCTTGAGTTATATGGGAGAAGAGAGGGACTCTTTATTCTCATATATCGGAAATGTGGAAGAAATAGGGAAGAATCCTGACTCCTCTGAACTGGTTGTTTATCTGGGTAAAAGCCATCTTAATCTGTTCCTCCTTAGTGCATTTTATCTGAATTTTTCCCTGTTAAGGCCTTTGGCTAAGGTACCAAGGTTTCCAAGAGCTTGGAAACTCTCATTCACCTTGGTCAGAGCTTCAAGGTATCCTGTGTTGCTCTCAGACAAAGGTTTATTCTTGTGTTGAAGTTAGTGAAATCTGCACACATCTCTGATGAAGAACATGACTCGATACTTTCTCCGTAATGGAATGAATTGGCATCTTATCTCTGAAATAGTTTTCCTTGGCTGTCTTTACAGCTGTATCCCTCTACCCTTCTGGTAAGACTGTAAGCATCTTCCTGATGCTTCAAATTCTAAATACCTTTGAAGATTTCTACTCTTGCTGTTAGTTTTTATCCCAGTCCCAGTGTTTAAAGGAAGCTGTGAAACTGTGTGCATTCACAGAAAAATCACATCATGTGCAGAAATAAGGTTTTGTGTTAGAATAGAAATCAACTCTTTTTGCAGACCAAAAGGAAACTAGAGTGATCTGGGGTGAAAAAGACTTATATAATTGCCTATAATTTCCATGCAAGAGGGAGGAAATCAAGGAGTGCGAACTATCACGTGCCTACAGATAGGGCTCGCGTCCACGCAGACTGCTTTGCCAAAGGGCATCTTATTAAACTAAAATGACTAATTTTTGAAAGGTGCAAAGATACTTCTATCCTCAAGCCATTTACTTGCAAATAGGTTGACTTTCAGTGCCATTTGTGTGATTTGTACAGTGAGATTTTGGAAACTGAACTAAAATCCCCCACATTCATTTTATAGAGTCCATGAAGCAAAGATGTTTCTCTGTAATTTGAAAGCATTATGTTAGATAGTCTTTACTTCTAACCTCACAAAGCATTTGATAATAGCAGTCGCTGAAACTGAAATTTCTGTTTTGAATTAGAAGTCCTTGGGCAAGACTCTTATGGTTTTGTTGGCATTTTTTTCTGTTTTCTTGTTTTTTCAGTCTTATGGCCAAATTGTTACTAGGCAGATTTTAATGGAATATTGTGATCATACTTGATCATTTCGAGAATATTTTGTTAAGCACAAATGAAAGAGAAAACTGCAGGATAATGGCACATGGAGGACATTGAGGAAAAACGGAAATTTTCCCTGCCTTTTGTTTACTTCTCCTAAGTTTACTTGCTCTGGGGTCTCAAATCTTGGGGATTTAAGAGAGATCAGGAGACTAGCTTGTTTGCTTTTTTGTTTTGTTTGTTTTTCTTTTGTTCTGCTTATGCTTTTATCTTCAGGAAACTTACTGCTAGTTAGGAAGACTTGAGAGGTTGGGTCATGATTTTTTTAGGAGAATCGTAGTCTACTTTTGCCCAAAGACAACTTTTCAGGGAGAAAAAGCTGCTGGAGTGTAAGCCTCAGAAGAATCTGAGAGTGAAGGCAGAGGGTGCTTCCATCCTATCAAGCCCCTTCTGCCTACAACATGGGAAAGACTATCTACAAAATAACACCTGAAGTGCAAAGATTATTAGTTGTTTGTCTACTTTTTAAAAGACAATCATAAATGTTGCGGTTGTTTTTTAACATGTGTTTATGACTAACAGCACTAGCATTGATACTAATCTCATTTAAAAAAAATATATTTTTCCCAGCTCCTCCTCTTAAGTTAGTGTTCCAGGAAATGGAAACTTGCAATTCATACTCTCATAAAATTACATCCATAACTGCAAAAGTGTTGAGGGTCATCGCCTCAGGATCCGAAGGGAGGCAGCCTGAGGTCACTGTGAGCTGCATGTCCTGTACGTTTGCTTTCAAGAAACAAACAAACAAAAGCCTTGCCAAGTCAGTGGGTGACTTCATTTTCTGTCACTTCAAAGCGGTTTGTAGCTCTGAAGCTCAGCTCACTGCCTTGCCTTCACAACCAAGTATGCAGATTTTTTGTTTGCTGGTATGGGAGGGCAGTTGCAACTGTTTTTTATCATATATCACAAATCAAAAACTCCTAAAGTTTTGTATGGGAGTGGGTTTTTTTCTCGTTGTGATTGTGCTTTTTGTTTGTTTGGAGTTTTTTACAAATTTGTTTCTGATTGTTTATTTTTCGTCTCCTTTGGAATGAAGGTTGCTCACAATAACTCTCTAGACAGACTTGCATAGCTTCTTGCCAAGCTTTGGGACGTAAAGCAGGTGCAGATTACATATGAATCCCTTTGGGGATTTTAGATAAGGGCCTGTTTGTCCTCAGGAGTCAGAAAGTCCAGGGGAAGAGAGGATTTCAAAATTGTATCACATTCTTTCTTTAGACTGAGGTGCCTTTTATGCTTCTTAAATATAGTAGCCCATTTGATAACTTTAGGGGACTGAACTGCTCTGTCCATGTAAAGCAGAAGTCTAGGACTGCTGTGTCTTCCCCCATCCCTGACTGCTCTGTCTGTAGGGCTCCAGCCCAGCTTGGAGGACCAATATTAGGGTAAACCAACATAAATCTCTTTCTGTGCCCACTGCAGAAAAACTATTTGGCACCAGTTGTCATATTTGATACAGGAGTGGCAGAAAGGAGAGAGGCAGGAGGGAGCACATGACAAAAGGGTCTGTAATACATAAGCTGTCACTAAAATGAACAACTAATTAACTTTGCTGCCATCATCTGTAGATGCAAGTAACTGGCCTCGTTGGTTGGGTTTTTGCTTTTCAGTTTTGATTCAGCCGTGCCAAGCTCATTAACACAACTTTCCAGACAGTGTAGCAGATCTTTGTTTGCAGAGTGCCCCAGAGGCCTTCTCCAAGATGCCCCCCAGCTGTGTGTGTCCTTATCAGTCCCAGTAGAGAGACCATAAAATTCATAAGCCTGGAGAATAAGCATCTCCCTCCAACAGAGGTGCTCCAACAGTTCACAGGTAGTTCACAGTTCTGCAGTGCACAGATAAGGTGATACTCCTTTCCCAGCCAGCAGTGCTGTTTTACTTGCCCTTCAAAGTCTTCTTTACCAGGGCTGTTGACATGACACCTTTACCAGTCTTGAATTCACATTCCCTTTGGAGAGAGTGGCAGCAGTTCTGCAAAGCTGGAGGTGTACTGTATAGATCTCCAACTGTTGTTGTCTTGTATTGATCCACTTCATAATAGGAGACAACAAACCGGGTGCACACAGAAATAACCCTAGCCAGAAAGAATTTTTCTGTTGTTCCTGGTCTTTGTGTTACTTCATGAGGACGTTTTCATTTATTAAGTTGTTTAAATGGGGCTAAAAATTAACAGAATGTTCAGTATTGATTTTGTATATACTACTGTTGTCAAAGACAGAATAATGCACCAGAAGGAACTCTGGCTCCTATTCATTTGGAATAGAGTTGTGCCGTAGCTCTTGAAGCAGGATTGTGTTGCCTGTACACCTGTTCTCTTATTGATATAAAGCTCAGTCTAATAAAAGGCTTAGTCTGATGAAATTATTTCTGACTTATTACAGTTATTACTGTGTGCCTTGGTAAATGTGAAGTGAGAAGAAAAGAAATAATTACAGTATAACTTCTGTAGAACCAATTCCTCGAAGTAAATCTAAGAGCAAATAGAGTAAATCCATGCTATGCTGGGTTATATTGTATTTCAGTGATTCGGACTGCTGATGCTTCCTAAATGCAGCGTTTTTTAGAGATTTTTTTATCTTTGTTACTGATGGATTCTTGAAACCTTAGACAGTTCCTATTATTATTGCTAATAAGACCCTGTATTACAATAGATGGGAGAAAGCTCTCTTCATCATCTCTTAATACAGAATTCCCACATTTTATTGCTAACTCAGGGACTTGCTCCCAAGAGGCACTGGCTCTCCTCATTTTCCACTTACCTCGTGGGAGATGTTCAGCACATCTTAGGAGAAGCCAGGAGCAAAAAAAATTACAGCGTATTTTGTTATGATCTTTTCCCCATCTCTATCCATACACAAGAGCAGAGTTTCCTGTGAGTATTGTAACCCACGGGAGCCTTTGCAAGGGAAACACAAATCATCATTATAGTTTCTAGGACACAACACAAAGTTTGAAGCTAGATCCATGCTGTGAAGTGATGACAGCAGAACAGGAGATTATAGATGTGTTTGTTTATGTTGTCTAAAACCACTCTTAAGTTTTGTGACCAGTCTGAAAATTTCCAGTATATTTTAGAATCTGCAAGGAAAACACTTTTATTAATGAATAAAATTAAATGAATTCTCTTAAAAGTATTATTTACAATGGAAGACTTACCCATGCTGTCATCAGATACCATTTAGCTAGTTGAATGCTGGCAGGCTCGATGATTTGCTCTGATGTGATTAGTGATTAGTGAGCAAGGACCCAAAAGAAGATACCGCTGCTGTTATGACTGGAAGAAGGGAACTCTCCTCAGAGCATGGGCAGTGCCCCTGGTCAAGTGTGTTCGTTCTGGCTGCACTCCTCCTTCACCACCAGGCACTTGGCTGCGTATTTGAGGAGCTGGGAGGGCAAGTTGGGCTAATACTCAATCCAGTGTGCCGCTTTGCGCTTTTGTGCCTTTTGAACCTTGGGCGACAAGGTTCAAACTGCCCAATTTTGCCCAATTTTGCTGCTTGTTAGCTAGCAGTGAGGGCAGTTGTTCCCTGTGCCCAGTGTCACTGCGTGTGTCATCCAGCAGGAGATGCTGTAAGCCGTGGCGTGGCTTCCCAGCCCCCAGCGTGCCGGAGGACAAGCCTGCTCGCCTGGAACGAAGCCTCGCGCAGTTCCAGAGTTAGAAATCCCAAAAGCCATGTGTTTCCCTGCTCGATTTGGCAGAGCCAGGACGAATAATCTTTACTTGTGGTACAATAGAAAATTTTAATTGAACTCCTGTCATTTACCACTTGCCTCCCCCAGCCTCTGGGGCTTCCTTCCTCTCTATTACCATGCTGACTTTAATAATTTAATTGTTTAAAAAAGCTGTAAAAATGTAACTTAAATTACTGCACCCCTCATTAGAGGAGTCTCTATTTTTATTTTTCTAAGTGATATCTGATACAAATTTCACTTCATTGCTTGCTGTTCTACCCCTGTTTTCTGAAGCAGTGGGAGGCTGTTTTCCCGGGCCACTGGTGTACGCCACTCATTAGGATTAGAGCATACTCCAAAGAATAGGGATTCTCCCCAGGCCTTCTCAGCCTTGCCAGAACATAAGATGCAGTTGAGAGAGCCTTGTCTGAGGCCCTCTTTCCCAGGCATAAAAGAGCCTGCAGGAGCACTGAAAAGGAACGCTGAATTGTAGCACATGTGCACGTAATGCAGTGCAGAGTTTGGGTCTGCCACGTACACACGCCGATGATGAGGAGCACACGAGCACAGTCGTAATGTCATTAAAATTAATTATTCTAATCAGAGAGAGGAACAGTATCTGGCTTACAGATGCAAACGTCAGCAATGTGCTTTTCAAAATTATTTAACTAAAACCTGGAAATAGTTAACATCTAGGAATTTGCCTAAGCAGCTATTCTGGTATCAAGACAGACCTCCTGGGAGAATTAAATTTTTTCGCTCTCGTTACTTATGACAAATATTTCCCACTAAGTTCAGCAAGCAATGTCGTCACCCACTAATGTGTAATATATCTGTCACCAGTGCAGGCCTCGGATGCTCCTTTGATTTCCGTGTAAGTAATCACAGAGCGAACACAGACGTGGGATCTCCGCTCTCCTCAGCATACCTGAGAGGGCTGACACCACTGCGCTTTTTAGATTTTTACCATCTTTGCAATATGTGTTTCAGACTTGCAGTTCATTTTGTTAAGTGGCAAAAACGTTTCCGACCTCTTGTAATTTTCTGAAAATTCAGGAGGCAATGCAATCCCTAACCTCCTAATATGATGGGGATTATCATGTCTGAACTTTACATGGTTTTCTATAAAGAGCTCCTGCAGTGATTACAGGTTTGCAAAACTTTCCTAAAGAAACCGGAAACCTCCACAAGTCAAGTTGCAAGCCCGAAAGTTAGACTAGTTTCACTCTTGGCCATGAACTTCTTAGGGGAATCTGGGTTATATTTCAAGGAAGTCACTGTCATGTTTTGCTTGATGTGGGCCGATGTGTTATTGCAATTGGAGAACACTAGCTGGTTTTATCTTAGCTTAGAAGTTTCCCTAAGGTTTTACATTGGAGTTTTGGGGCTGAAGTAAAATTCAAGGGTAAGAGCCTAGCTAAAGCCAGCCAGTAAATCTAGTTTACATGACCCGTAGGGAGCAGAAAGCTGTATGGTTATTAGCACAACGATGGAGAAAACCAAGAAACTATTTTTGACTGGGCAGCTCATTAAAAAGCAGCCAGTCATGAGAACTGAACGGTGAGTCCTGCTGTGGTTTCATTGCGTGACTGGCCTGGGGTGAGCAGAGGTTAACTGGACATTGAAGGACTTATAAGGGAGATACTGCCGTGGCTTACAAAGGGTTGTGGTGTGGTGTGTCTTCACTGCTACCTTCCACCAATGGATAGCGCTGCTCCTAATTAGTAGAGACTTTGGTTGTTGTTTTCTTGTGCCTTAAGGGGAGTTGTCCAAAGTAGGGATTTGCCCCAAGATTTGGGATTAGATATGGGTGCATGTAAAAGGAGTGGCAATTTACTTGAGCATCTCACACACTGTCTCATAGGGAGAAAGGTGAGAGCCCAGCTAAGGAGGAGGAACCCTGTCCTTGGAAAGTCACCCTGCAGTGCTTCATAAAGCAGCACATGGCGAGTTTTAGACCCTTCAGAGTTTTCTAAATTAAACATCGTTTGCTTTTCCAGTTCCTGGTGATTTTTTTTTCTTCTGACACTGCAAAAAGAGAAAAAAAATATTTAAGTTCACTAATTTAAAAACCACTGAAGCAAGGTTTATTTTTCTGTCAAATTAGCCATTTATAAAGGAGAATTCTCTGGGAGTCTTTTTGTCAAAAGAATCAAAAATTGAGAATAAAAGGAGCCTGGTAAGGGGCTTAAGTTGTATTTCCTATAGACACAGCCTCCACGCTAGCAGTAGTGTTTGAGGGTCAGTCTTCGTCCTGGCTTTGCACAGATTCTCTGTATTTTTCCTCTTTCACTGAAATTCCATAGACAGTAATTAAGGAACTGGAGGCCAGCAAGAGGTCAGCAAGCCTTCGTCAGTGAAAACAGGGATTGTTTGCCATGTACAACACTCCCTTTTTTCCTTGTGGTGAATAGAAGATTTGCTTAGAGCTGATGACTTATGCCTTTCTTGCAAGTTATGCAGCTAGCGAGTAACTGAGGGAATCAATCAGTGAGCAGAAAACAGCTAATTGAGTCCAGCATCGCGCTTTTTCCTCCTTTACATATTCAGCGCTGGAATTGGAGCCAGTTTGGTGTCTGATAATGTAATTCCACAAGAAGAGACATTCTGTGCGCAGGATTCTCAGCGAATACAGCACTTAGGAAGAAGGATCTAATCCTAAATTTGGGGGTTACGAAGCTGCCTGCAGTTGTGCACTCAGGGGAATTACTCGAAGCTGAGCTTTAGGCCTATAAATGCCGAAGCTGGTAAGTCACCGAGCGTGTAGCACGATGCGGAGGGGTTGTGCTGTCCTGCTTCGGAGACGGAGGAGAAAAGGCTTTTGTGGTTATTCTTAGGCACGGCACAGCATGCTTGGCTTTTCTGAGCTCTGCTCTTCCTTTCCTTGGGCTTTTGAGCTCTCTGCTGTTCTATTTTCCTGCCTCTGACTTTATCCAGGCATCTCTAACAACAACAAAAAAAAGTTAGAATGGTTGTTTTTGTTGGCAGATGCAAAACCTGTTAGAGAGAAAGATGAAAGGGCACGTGTAGCCACGTCTCCTAAAGTGAACAGCAAAATCTGTGTCTGCTGCAGGGCTCGCAGCTCTGGAGTGAGCTCTGGAGTGAGGCAATACGCGTGTAGCCCTGTGTGTGAGTGTTTGCCCGTGCTGCCGGGCAAGACTTGCCTGATAGCCAGAAGTAATTGCAGCTTGGGCTTAATCAGCTATTAAGAGATTTCCTGCTTTTTTGGACTGGAGGTTTGCTAGAGATTTCAGTTTGCAGCTGAGCTATTCCCATGCATGAAACTGAATTGTAAAAGTTAAACATCTCTCTAAATGGCTTCATGCAGCTTATGTACGACTCATGTATGGTTTTGTTTACAGAACTGAAACAGATTAATGGATTATGGTAGCTTTAGCTGGATACCGTGCTATTATTTCTCCAACACTTTTATTGGGACCTGGCTAGCAGGCTTTACATAACTGGTGTTTTATAAGGACTACTGCCGTAAACCTGAAGCGTTTCCAAGCCTAGTCGTGCGCAAGCTAGCTACTAACTTCTGCATGCCCTAGTAAACATCTGCGCTTTGCGGGCGCACGCATGCAGGAAGGGCAGGTGAGGAGCATGCGCAGCCGCTCTCCATAGGGCGCCCAAGGCGGGAGGAGGCATTGGAGCTATGGGACGGGGCGTGCGCCTTGGGGCCACGCGGGCGGCAGCGCAGAGTCTGTGGGAGAAAAGCGGTAGGAAAGGCGGCAGGGGATTGGGAGCAGCCTTGCAGAGGACTCCTCGAGCAGCAGTGCGTGTGCTTGTTGCTCATTTGCGCCTGGGTGTAAGGCTTTCCCCTGTGCTCTTACCTACGAAGCGATGAAATGCGTGGCATGCGGAGATGCAGTTATGAAACATACTCCAGGCGTAGGGGACAGCAGGGCTGGCACGGGGGGGTCCTTCTCCCAGGGATTTGGGAACGGCTTCTGAGGTTTACGACCACGTGTGCTGGTGGCGAAGAGCTGTGCGTGGGGCCGGACCTGGCCCCTCTCCGCACTTCTCCAGCCACGTGTTACGTGGTGGCTGCCGTCCCCTCTACGCAGCCCTCGGTCTTCCCAGATGCTGTTAATTTATCTGCCGTCCCGCGGAGCCTGCGTGCGCCCGCGTGGCGCAGCGCGCAGGGCCGGCCGACCTCCCGCGCCGGGAGAGCAGCGCAGCTGCACCGGGGCCGCGCGCGCTCCAAGCGGAGCTGGGAAACGCGGCCTCCGCCCCGGCAGCGCCGCCAAATTGGCCCCCACGGCCGCGGCAGTGGAGCGGCCGCTATCGCTTTAAAGCGAGGGGGGTTTTGTGTCTTGGCCCTGCCGATTTGTTATGGTTTGGGACGGTGGAGCCAGCTGTCTGCAGGCTGATGTAATGTTGCCCTGGAAACCAGGAATGAAACACTTAGGCATTCACCACAGAATTACTACATGCAGCATTGGCCAAAATAATTAAAAGTTGAGCCATATGGGCTTTTGGATGGAAAAGAAAAATTGGAGCATGGAGGATGGAAATTGAGTTGTTCCTATTTACAGTACTGCAAATCCGCTTGTTTTCCCCTCGGACTGCACGGAGAGGCCTGCGCAAAAGGTCCCCATGGTCCTCCCAGGCCACGAGGCACAAGAGGCCCCCGCTGCAAGCTGCCCTGAAGCTCTGTGCCGCACGCAGCGTATCTGTGAGAGCCGTCCAGGAAAGCTGCTTCCTAGGCCACAGGACTTCTGGAGATGAGGGTGGCTTTCCCACCAAAATCAGGAAGAGCAGCAGCAGCCTCTATGATCTCAAAAGCTGGGGAGTAAAAGCGAGTTGGATAAGTAGAAAGGTTTTGGTTTGATTGTTTCCAAATATGTCACTTCAGCCTGAATGTTTGGCATCTCTTTTTTTTTTCTTTAATATGAGCTGTGAAAGAAAAGTTGCTTGAGCTGAAAAATTACACTCAGCACGCCAAATGGAAACATACTGATAATTTCTTCTTTATTTTTCTCCAACTGTTTCAAAACAGGAAGTTGATCGAAAGGAAGGTTTTTCATTTTGAAAGCATCAGCGTTGCTTGACAAGGAAGTTCCTGGCCAGCAGTGCTGGTGGAGTGACAGAGGGGTTTCGGTTGTATCAAGTTATTAACCACCCTTTTCCTTTACAAAAGAGCAAAAGCATGGCACATGCTGCCCAGTGTGATTGGAAGCAGACTGCAAGCGAGGCTCTGGTTTTGTTTTCAGCCTAACACATTCGCAGCGGATCCAGTTGCTAAATATGAGCCGCTCTCAGATCTTTGAGCCGAGCATCAGAGCGAGGACGTGTCCGTCACCGCGTGGAAGGAGCCTTCCCTGGCTCCCGGGAATAAAGGATGCAGAGTCCCGAAATTGCGGGAAATACCAGCAAGCTATTTTTATTATGTTACTGTATTTATTTTAAAGTGTGGTTGGGCCCCGATGTATCACACACTCAGATTTGGCATTAGTATCCTGTACGGAAACATATGCCCACTTTCACTGTGTTAATAATGAATGCAAATGTCAGACGTCTTATTTTTTTTATATATATTTTCTTCTTATATGGAAGCTTCATACATGTCAAAGATGAGAACGGGTTTTTATTGGGTATTGATGGGCCAAATTAAGACCGGTTGTTTTGTGTCTCAGCATTCTTATTCTTCAATGAAATTCTGGGGTGGAACATTGGTTTGACAGTGTCAGCATTAGATGTGTGCGCACAAAGTTATAAGCAATTAAGTTTTAAGTCTTGCAAGCCAAGGGTGTGTGAAAAATAAGGAAGGAAATAAACGACTTGAAGTTACTGCATTTTAAATAAACATATTTTGAGTGCAGAGTTTGTATCATCATGCTTGCCGGTGTTGCTTAATGGTCTATAAATACTTCCCTGAACTTCTTAATTACAGGCAATATTCTATTCTTCATGTTATCTAATGATGCCTGATGAGGTATGTCTTGTTGCTTGACCTGTCACCGAGTTCTCCCAGCCGTAATCTCTGAATTAATGCTCATCCTGAAGCTTAATCTATCTTGATATAAACAAATCCCGTAATCCTCTCTACTGCCTTCATTGTTCTGAAGGAAGACTGTTAATTGCCTATCCAGTTTGTACCCATAAAAAATGCATTCCTGTGGGTTTTGGATGTCAGAATGGCAATTCCTGCTGCTACATGTGGTCCGCTTGGTATTCCTGCTTGTTTTGGAATACCGTGAAGTTTGTGGGAAATCAGTAATTGACAGTGTCCTTGCAGGCCATGGTTGGCGCTTGGTGTGGCGATGTAAAACGTGTTCCCGTGCAGTGGGTTTTCAGAGCGGTGCTGATTCCTCCCGGCGCTGTTGGCACCTTGAGACAGTAGCTGTGTGTCTGTGACTGCTCGCGGGGGTCCTGTCCCATGGCAGGCACTGCTGCTCCACATCCTGAGCATATCTGGAAAGCAGAAAAACGGTTTTATACTTGTGCCTGTCTTTTATTCGCTCTCTGGTAAAGCAAAGACAGCATTTTTCATAGGGAAGGGGCTGTTTTTATTTTATTTCATTATTGCCTTGCTGCATGCGAAGAACGGTGCAAACGGGTCGGGCGCCGAGCGAGGTCGGCGCGTGCAGCGCTGCAGCACGTTGCAGCCTGTGCGAGAATGTGCTGGGCCGGGGTGTCCGCGAGGAGCCCGAGCCTCCTGCCCCCTCCCCGCCGCTGCGTCCTCCTGCCGCGCTCCTTGCCGGAGAGGAAGTAGCACATCGGAGGTTGGCTCGGGAAAGGGCAGTCATCTTCTCCTGTGCACAAGGAATGGATTGTTTCAGCCTGTTGTGTCACTGCGGCTGGAGAGGGAGGGTTTTTTCGGTGCCTGTAATGTTTGATACTTGAGGGAAAACAGCTGGAACTGAGCATACTGGATCAGATGCAAAATGAAACGGGATGCTGGGGAATATGGACTGTACTGTATATCTGCAAAGGTCAGAGTTTTCCCTTGGTCAGAGTTGCAGGAATGCTGTGTCCATCTCGCGTCCAGCCTCGAGAGCCTGCAGCAGGAACGTAAGGAGCAGGGAGGAGGAGAGGAGTGTTTTGTAACTGTGGCAGTTTCTCAGCGAGGCAGATGAGGTCTCCTCCTTCCATTTCCTTCCCGTCCCTTTCTTTTGCTGCTGGTTTTGATTTTCTGGGAAGACCGGGGCGGGAAAAAAGGGAAATCGTGAATGACAGAGTTTCAGTTTGGAGAAGCTGATTATAACGAGGTTGAAGCAGCAAATTCTGAGATGCCAGACAGACCAGTGACTGACCCAAATCACAGGAGCAAAACTGGTGCTGCAAGAAGAGCCCCGGGGAAGAGCCCTGCCTGAAACGCACGGACAGAGGATGTGGAAGTAGTTATTACACAATGCATGGGGAGAAAGACAAGGACAGGAATGAATTTCACTGCCTAGGATCTTACGTTGCACAGATTTAGAACTCAAAATGGTATGTCACGCTTTCAGAAAAAGAAAAAAAAATGAAAGAAAACTCTCAGTAATTTAAATGATTCTCTCTGACCTGGGCTGAAAATGTAATACCAGTTACACAGCTGCATTGCCACAGAGCAGCAGATGAGCTGGGTTACCTTGCCTTGAAGGAGCAAGCCATGGAGCAACTACTTTATTAATATTCCCTTTGTTTCTTTACCAGTCAAGAGAACAATCCGATGATGAAACAGAGGAGTCGGTGAAGTTTAAGAGATTGCACAAGCTGGTAAATTCTACTCGCAGAGTTCGGAAGAAACTCATAAGAGTGGAAGAAATGAAAAAACCCACCACAGAAGGTAAAAACTAAAGTTCCTGTGATTGAAACTGAATGTGTGAATGTATTTCTCTGTTGAGAGGGGACAGAATGTGAATGGGAGAGGAGGAGCAGACTGTGCTTACAGTGAGCAGTGAAAGAGATTGCCTTTTTTATGGTGCATGCATTACCCAAGTAATTACTATTTGAGACTGTAGAAGGAGGAAAGTGACAGTTTGGGATGTGGTTACTGCTGATCTCCTGGGATTCCCACGACCCTTCATTAAGAGATTAGGGCTTGGTTTATGTTTTGTGCCCTGCGTTGTGTGCTGCTCTGGAGGGAACGTGTTGGAGCAATTCCAGCCCACCGCCCCACAGGTGTCACAGGGAGGTGAGCACAGCAGCCACCGCGCCCGTCCCTCCTCCAAGGCCTGGCACGCTCTGCTGTAGGAATGTTGCACAGGTGAAGCTCTTAAAATATTGGGAGGGGAGCATCTGGCTAGTAGCGCAGCTGCACTACATGGCATCATCCTGTGGCAGAAGTACAGAAACTTTGCTAGACGTTCCTGTGGGACGGTTGCTGCTGCATGTAGTGTTAACTCCTACTTCTGGGGAAGTTTGCCTCCTGAATGAGCCGTGCTGCCATGAGACAGGGGGAGAGATGGAGAAAGAGAGAAGGGAAAAGGGTAGAGTGGGGAGATGGGAACAGAGCTCACCTGGGGCTGCCACACTACAGAAGGAGCTCTTGATGACCTGTGTTCATATGTGAGCACTGAGGTTAACAAAACCTGAGCCTCAGTCCCCTCTCTGGAAGTCCTGCCTGAGTCCTCCCTGCAGAGCAGTAGACACCCCTGTAGGTTAGCAGCCTTCCCAGGATCATGTGCTATGATTCCTTTCACTTTGTAGTGAACTGGTCCACCTTTGTTCCATGCTAGTGTACTGCAGGAGAGCTCATGCATCTTCTTTGGCATGTGGCAGGATGCTGTCAGTAAATACAGGATTTAGCCTGCCCCTCTTTTGCATGATGGTCATGCTACTGGCCAGAGTGAAAGGCTCAGGCAGTCTAGAGCTCTGGCCAGGACCACCAGCTTGGTCTTGAGAAGATTTGGTATCCTCTTAAAGAGGGTTTAAAATTAGAGCTGAGTATAAAGGTGAGTTACCTCAGCAGCAAAAACACAGCCTATGAGAAGGGGCAAAACAGAACCGTATTTTCCTGCTCTGGGGAAAGAGGAACCCCAGAGCTGCCTTTCTACACCTGGCCCGTGGGGTTGGGTGTGGAGAGCTGCATGGAGCCATCAGCCACCGTGGTGGGAGCAGCTGCATACGCAGCTCGCACAGGGCCTCTGGATGTGGGACACTTCCTGCAGTTTCACCAAGCTTGTTCCTCATCATGTTAACTGACTGTTTTGCTCCAGTTCCCTCTCTCACAGCTTTCCACCCTTATTTCAAATTCTGCTTCATCTCCTTATTTCCTTTTCTCCCTCACTTTTTCCCTTAAGCTCCCATTTCCTTCCAGATTCATTTCCACTGAGCTGAACCATCCATGCCCCCCGTTTGGAGAAAAATCACAAATTCACTATTGTCACCAAGAAAAATAGTTAAAAATATCTATAACTCTGCGTTTGTGTAAACTAGCATGCTGCTGTTCCTTTGTAGCTTGACTTTTGGGAAATGGTGTAACAAAGAATTACTGCTAAATAACAACATGGATTACGTCTACATAACTCCTACATAAGCAAAAGACCTTTTAAGCAGGCAAAACATTCACTAGATACGTACAGATTTTTTTTTCTCAGTAAGATTTTCCTAGACCCCCTTTTTATTACGTGACAAAAAGTCAAAATGTTATGCATCCACATGTCTCATAGTGTAGGTCTAAATTCCCATTTCTGTACATCAGAGTATTCCACAAGGTCACAAAAGCTACTCCAGTCAGATTTGGAGATTGCCATCTGGCTTTCCAAGTTACCTGCATTTCACTGGATTAGGTTATTGAGATCTTTCCTATTACTTTAGTCAGTATAGAAGTGTGAAGTCATGTGATCATTGTCAAATTTAATCAATAAATCTGGATGTTCTGGTAGGCACTAGTATGTTCTAGTATCTGAATACATTAGTATTTTATGTTAATTTTCTCTTAATTGAATTCCTGAATCTTCCTAATGTTGAGGCACTTTTTATGTAGTATTTAAAAACAAATCACATCTACATCTGTGTCATGATGGGTTTGTATCATGGATTGATTCCAAATAACATCTGTTGCAGTGTTGACACACAATGCATATTTTACAAGCTGTTTAAAAACATATTTACTCAGGGGATTTAAACATATTATCAGTATGTATTCAGCCCCAGAAGAAAGTCTATTTTCTTTCAAGTCCAAAATTAAAAGAGAAAAAATCAGGTTGTACTACTTCAGCGAATGCAGAATTAAAATCAGACTCCAGTAGACCCTCAAGAGTGAAAGTGATGTGTCAGTGATCTGCTCTCCCATCACTGTCACAGCCAGTTTCATCTTGGAAAAACAGTGTCTTAGGTTGCAGCAAATATGTCAAATATGTTTTGCCAACAGAGTGAAGATGAGGCTGGAAGCCTGTATGAGGCAACTGATCTTTCATCTCGAAATGAGTGTCCTCTTACTGGCTGAACTAGTTTAGGAAATCATAAATACTTCTGTAGTTAGATCAAATTTAGCTCTTCTGTAACCTTGTTGAATATTCAACAAATATTCAACAAATTGAAGATGGAGGTAAAGTCTACCCCTACTAAATGGAAGTTTGTTTTTAAAAGGAAGTTTGCATGACCTGCATTGAGTTCTCTGCAAGGAACAACATTCAGTTGCATTTCTCTATGTGTTTCTGATATATATGTCTATGAATGCCATGAAGTATGTCAGGTAGGACTGAGATGGATGTGCATTCTTGTTTTGTATTCTTACTGCCGCATCCAAAGTCGGACCCTAACTGTTGTTCAGGAGAAAATACCGGGGGAAAAATTTTTAAATGATAAATGTGAAAAATGAATTACTGTTTTTCCCTCACACCATCCCCAAAAGTCCTGGTCCTTTGCCCATATTCAGTACTTCTATTTCAGAAAGTCTTCTTTCCTTCTGCAATACATAGTTGGTGAAAACCATGTGTTTCTGTCATTAGCAGGACACTGTTGAAATTGGCACACCCACAATTTGACCTACATTTTTTTTTCTTTGCATGTGTTTAACTAAATTCTGTGTAGATAAAATTGGTGCCTCTTTTTCCATCAAAAGCCTGACTTTTAATTTCATCCTTGAGCTCAGCTGTATTCTTTTCTGGGACAAATACTGCTTTCTACAGCGATGCTGGGTGCTACAGTCTATGATTAACTCATCCCAGAACTCTCACTTTGCAAATGGAAAGAACTGGTTCAAATTTATCCACCCATAAATACCTTCTGGGCTTCTTATATCAAGAGGAGGCTGCCTCCCCCTCTAAACACACGCTTTGTGCTGTTTTTGTCCCCTGTAGGTGTGGAGGAGCACTCGCTCGACAATTCTGCCATCCTGGATGACAGATCGGCACTTTACTCGGGAGTTCAGAAGAAGCAATTCTACTTGGATGGCTCCTGTGAGAAGCAGCCAGAGGATGACTTGGACTCGCTCACGACTTCTCCCTCCTCCAGCAGTCTTGATACTTGGGGAGCTAACCGGAAGCTGGTGAAGACCTTCAGCAAAACTGATAGCCGTGGTCTTATCAAGCCTCCCAAGAAACTTGGGACTTTTTTCTCTTACCCAGAAGAGGAGAAGACTCAGAAAGTTTGCCGCTCCTTGACAGATGGGGAGATGAAGAAGAGCCTTGGCTCCCTGAGCCATGGGGTAAGTACAGAAAGCATTTGCTTTTATGACAGCAACAGGCACAAGCACCATCTTCTGGTGTCCCTGGAAGAGATTCAGAGTGTAAGGAAGCAGATCCGATTGAAGAAAATGGATACTAACTATTCCTGTTCCAGAGCTTTTCTTTGCCAGCGCCCTGCTAGGAAAGGAGCAGCCCCCACAACTTGCGACCTGCAATTGCTGCGGCACAAAGCGAAAGGGGGTGGAGGTTGTGGCTTCCCAAACAGAAGGCTACGAGGGCGCACTTCTGTCAGCGAGTTCAATATCACCTATGTGGTGGAGCGAAGCCTGTACAGTCACCTCAACCTCTCACAGTTGGTGCGTCCCGTTACTGACAGGACCCTGAGCAAGGCCGACAAGCAGGACCTGAGGAGATGCCTGCTGGAGGAGGATGAGGAGGCCAAGAGGAAGTGGGCTGCCACAGTGGATCGCTGTACTAAAAGGGTTCTCTTGAGAATCCACCAAAAGTCTGTGAGTCAAAGAGTTGCCATGAAGGTGGCCTTCCAGTTTCTGTGAGGTTGCAGTTGACATTTATTGCTTTGTACTTTTAACTGAAATTCTGCGTTTTCCCTACTTTTCTTACCTTTAGGGACACTTAAGCGCTGTAATTCTTCTATAACAGAAAAGTATACCAGTATGCCATGAAGAGCTTGATATAATCCTGTCAGAAAACAGTTTTGTTGACTGTACAGTTTCCATGTGAACAGAATAACTCATTAAGAGAATAAAATATGACAAAATGCTGCTTTATAACTTTGGCCAGAGCAGAAATTGAGGTTATTGATGAAAAGAAGCTTTAAGAATCTGTGAAAGTGTTTTCCTGCTGCTTTGGAAATCAGCATTCTTTTTAAGGGATACTGTGAGATATGTAAAATTTTTAAAGGATTAGAGCATGCTTAGTCAACTGTGCTCTGTTTCTCTCCTGTCGTCTGTCATTGCCTCATATTGGCCTTCCCCTTCACAGTTTCCATCGCATCTGCTGAAGTAGCCCACCCAGCTCTGTAATTTCCGTCACACACACAGCTGCAGAAAGTCAGGGAGGTTTACACTATGTAGACACTGACCTCCTGCTTGGGGTTCACCACCACCAAAAGTGTCCCTGGCCACTGCTCCGGCTTTCTAAAGCATGAGCTGAAGGTGGGACCTTTTCTCATGGCATTGTGGAAAAGGGAGTAAGGGATGGCCAAGAACAGAAATGTTCCTGTACAGCAGGAAATGGAGTGAATTAAGTGATCTGAGATTCCAAAGAAACTCAATCTTTGCCATGACTCTTCCTGCGTATTTGACCCAGTTTTGGTAGTTTCCTGCACCATGATGTTCAATTTCCTAGGACCTTGCCCTTGGAGCCAGCCAGATCTTCAGAGCTGAGCCAAACAGTCTGTTGGCTTAACAATTTTGATGAGTTCCCTACTTCAGAGGATGGAAACAAGTAAAAGATTCCGGTGAACAATGCAGTAGAAAGAGAGTTTTTTTCTTCTTGAATTAGAGCTTTATTTTGAGAGGCCTCCACTTTATTTCTTCAGGTTTGAGTTGCTAAGGATGAGAGAGAGAGAGAGAGAGTGCTGCGCTCCCTCTGAGTAATGATCAGTCACCAGTGGGAGCTAACCGAGACTTGCTGGTTCACCCTTTTACTTTTGGCCACAGTAGTAGTAGTCTGTTTCTACTCAATACCATGAATATTCTCTCTTTTCTGTTTCGCTATATCTTCTGCATTTACTGCTTGCCTTGTCTCTGGCTTGATACTGTTCCTTTTTGTTAACATTGTGCTCCAAAGACATCCTTTCTCTACAAGGATCTTACAAGTGATAAAAGACACCTGACTCAGCCCTATCTGAGTGGAATAGTAGGGGGATTTCAGCAGGCAAAAGGCATATTTATATGTGCCAGAGATACCTCATAATTACAAACACTATCTGAAGCTGTCTTTGTAAATGCAGATGCCAAAGACAGATTTTTCAGTTCTCCTAGTAAGCAGTCTCACTGTAGTAACTTCCAGGCTGATTTGTGCTTATTCACAGAGATGCAATTGGAAAAGTGTGGATGACACTTTGTCGTTGTTGTTGCTGAGGAACCCCTCAGTTAACTACTTTGGTAAAGGGGATAAGTGGTGGGGACCAACTGTGCTTGCTAGCTTTTCCAACACTCTTCCTCTGAAACTGCAAAAAGCTGGTAAACTTCTCTTGACCTTGCAAGTAATGCTGTTCCTCCTTCCTAGAAACATGTAGTGCTTGTTTGCTGCAACCTCAGGGAAATTGCAATGCCTGTGTATTCAGTGGAACTGGTCACTCTGTCTTGCCTTGCCATTCGTTTTTGTCATTTATATTTGTTTCGGTGACCTGGACATGCATGAATTTTTCAATTTGCATCGTTTTTTCTTTTCTTCCAAAATGATAATATTTTTGATTGCATGGCCATTCCATTGAATATCCCTTTCCTCATCCACAGACCTTTTGCTTGGTACAGAACTACTAAGGTCTTTCCTGGAATCAGGGAGGTGAAAGTTAAGTGTTGAATGTATGGGGAGGTCCGTCATGGAACAAGAAGAATCCTTAACATGGTTCATTTCAACCAACCATTTTGCTCTCAGAAGTGCCTGCTATGAGAGGAGGTCTGCCTGGTTTGAGAGATGTTTGCTCAGAGCAGTTCCAGATGTCCCCCCTCCATTGCTGGAATTGCTGCGTGCTGCTGGGTTACTTAGGATGGGCCCTTCGCAGAAGGGCGGCATTACTCATAGTGAGATGTGCCGTGCTTTACAAACTGCTCTTATTACTTGTGGTTAGTCTCAAATGTTTTCCAAAAACAATTTTTGAAAGCTCTGCCATATTCCCATTGCCTTCTGGAGGGCAAACATTTTAAAGAATTCTCCGTGGCAGCAATTCTGTTCATGTGCATGGAGCCTAAACAAAGCTGGCAGCCAGTTCTAAGGGAGTTGTGGTTGGTACAGAAATCGGCACCGTAGGTGTGCAGCAACAAAGCTTAAGAAATTATGTGTATGATCATTAGCAGCGAATGAGGCAACAATAGTGTGTACCTTAACAGAACCAATTAATAGAGTTGTTTATTAAGTGGCTCAGTTTATAGAGGACTTGCATCTTTGTAATAGTGTCCAAGCAAAGTGGTAGTTCTTGGGTAATGGATCTTCACCCTTATTGTAATAATTGGCAAATCTTTTGTACGTTTGATCTGATGCCTAGTTAAATTGTAAGGTATCTTTCAAGTTACTCCATTGTTCAGGCCCCAAAAATGCACATTTGCAAATTCCTGATCTTTTGCATCCTGATTGTCTCATGTCTGACTGTAAAGAGAATTTTTTTAATAGAGGTCTGCCTATCATTAAATCCATACTTCAGAGTTGAAGCTGAACAAGTAGATTGTAGTTGCCATGTCCACATTTTCCTGCATTGCCTTGTGAGGCTCCTCATGTAGCAGGCAGTTGGTTGCAGAGTTTGTTGTTCAAAGGCAAAACAAACTATTTGACCTGCTGGATTGCAAGGCAAAAACTCAGTTCTCTCTGAGTTGCTCTAAGGGACCAATCTCTTTTCAAGGGATACCAAAACATTAGCAGAGACTCATCTGGCAAATTTAAATGCCCTGGTGTTGGCTGTGGAAGCACAACTGCACCGAGTTTAGCTGCCCTTTGCTTTGAGGAGGAAGCAGCATCATAGTGCTGATGGTTTTTAATGCAAGATGATCGTGGCAATCCACAGCTGTGCATTCAGCTGAACCAGAGTGTAACGGTTTAGTCACTCCCTAGGTGATAGTGCCTCTGAAGACACAACCTGCTTTCTCCCTGAAACTAGAACTGCCCTGTACTACCAGGGAAGTGGTGAGAAATACCTCAAACACCTCATCTTGGGGCTTCAGGGCTTTTTGCTTGTTTATTTGTTTTGTGCCTTTTTTTGTGGGTGTGGGAGGTGCTTTTAAAGCTTCTGGGGGCAGGATGCCTGTGAACAGCTGGAGGGGACCTGTTTTCCCCTGTGTTGCCAGGGGTTTCCCCTCGAAGGCTACTAGGGTTGCGGGTGTTTTGGGGGAAGTTAAGCAGATGCAGTTGTTCCCAGAAGGTAGGTTGTGCAGAGCTTTAGAGGATCAGTCCTCCTCCACTTCAGTGCTAGTGTGGGCTAACTGAAGGGAGACGCCAGGGCTAAAGTGGAGTTGCCAGGAACCTGGAAAACTTTATGCATGAGATGAATGAACAGTTTCCTCAAGCCAAAAGTCTATTTTTTTTCTTTCTTTTTAAATAAGAGTAAGCAATAGATGACTCAACAGCAGCAGACCTTAGACCAAGGAGTCGTCTCTGGAAGAGACGAATGACTCAAGTTGCTTTACAACTGCGATCTGGGTTCGTGATGCTTGAATCTTTGGTCTCCCATCCTTCTGTTTGTTTGTTTATTTCCATGTTTGCTCATGTTTCAGTGACATTCTCCAAATCACACATGTTTGGATTGAGCTAATCATTGTGATACAGCTGTTTCTGTCTTTTTTTTTTTCTCCAGAGAACCTGTAGCTTTGGAGGATTTGACTTGACAAATCGTTCTCTTCATATTGGAAACAGTTCTGACCAAATGGTGAGTGAAAGAATGCACAGGCTTGAAATAGCACTGAATGAAATGCACAATAGAGTTATAATAGGCCTAAGTGAAATTTAGGCCCATAATAGCAGTTTGGAGATCCAAGAAAGCAGGGTGTCTTTTTTAACCACAGACTTCCTTAGCTTTGAGAATAATATATCCACCCATATCCATGTGTGTACGAGTATTTATAAATCATGTGGCTGAAGATGCAGGAACAAGTGATCAAAGCACAGATCTGGGGGCGCATCTGTGGACTGTTCCTGTGTCTGACTTCCTCAGAGCATCTTTCCAGGCAGAACATGATTCCTGTACTTTCCTGGTAAAGCAGTTACTTCTCGGAATGACGAGGCAACCTTTCACTCACCGAAGATGATATGACGGTTATTTGGGTGGAGGTC
>JAWLRI010000390.1:816176-830195 GCA_034781795.1 Crypturellus tataupa
TATATACCCCCCATCATTTTACTAGCTGCTTTTTCTTTTCATCAAAATTTTCCCTAAATTGGACCAAACCTTCAGTTGTTTTTTCATCAATATTCTACTCAAGATAAAACTTAACCTCCAAAATCGCAGTGTTTATCTTTATACATAGCTAACTTGGCATATTTTGTTCAGTCTATGTTTTTTACATAGGAAAATGTGAAGTTTAGATGTTACATTTTTCCTAATAGTGTCAGCAATGGGACAGATACAATGCACCAGAATAATCTGTGCAGATGAAGAGCTTTTGTCAAAAATATGCAACATGCATCTACATTAGTCAGAGAGGTTTGTTTGTTTGTATGTCTTTTCAGATCATTTAAATAGCTATTCTCAATTTCTGCTAAAAGAAGATTGCAAAGAAATTGTAATCAGAAAAAAACTTGTAAGGGGAAAAAAAGTATCCAAAGTGTCAGTTAAGCTTCACAAAGATATTTTAGGAGAACATGATGAAGTAACAAACATGCATAAATTTAGGAGAAAAAAAAAAGAGAGAAACCCTTTGTGTAGAATACAGTGTACCTGTATTTTAAGCCTTGTTATTTATCTAAATTGTCCTCTAAAGTATTTTTTTGCACCAAGTCAGAGACCAAATTCATCAGTCAAATTATTAAGTAGGTTTTGGTCCTGTTTGCAGTGTAATTGTTGGTGTATCTATACCAGTTAGCAGGCAGTTTAGTCCCACACTTACCTGCTTATGTGTGTGAGGCCTAGGAGTAGCCGTGCAAGTGCAATAGTTGGTGGATGCAGTGGCTCCCCTGCTTCCCAAGTCCTTGTTTTTCACAATTCACAGTAAAACCACAAAGCAGGTCGTGAAGAAAGGTTGACTGAACACCTGTCTGAAAATAAAATTTAAATTTAGGTAGTCAAATACAGGTATGCAAATACGTATTTCGCTGAGATCTTGGAGGCCCCTCGAGTGCTGTTCAGCTGTGATATGACCTGCATGAGGAACAGGCTACTGTTTTGCATCGCCTGAGTAGGAGGGTTAGTCTCAGTCCGTGGAGTTGCCTGTTGACAAAGTAAAATACTTAGGTGGAATTCCAAAGGATGAGGGCAGCCTTACAGACGCTGGCACATCCACAGGCAGTGTCAACAGAAAAGATTACAAGCCCAGTCTTAGGAGCAGGAGGCCTGGGGAAGACTGTTGCAGTGCTTCACATGACGTCTTGACAGTGACTGTTGCTCCCATCCCCTGGCTGCCTGGATGTTACTGCACTAAGAGGAGAAAATGGCTGTGGCATTTTACAGGTGTAAACCTTGGTTGATTTTGCAGGGCAAAGAAGGAGACTTTGTTTATAAAGAAGTGATCAAATCACCGTCTGCATCTCGTATATCTCTGGGCAAAAAGGTGAAGTCTGTCAAGGAAACCATGAAGAAAAGGATGTCAAAAAAATACAGCAACTCTCTGTCTGAGCAGGTATGTAAGACTTGCAACGGACTCCACTTTATGTTGTAGACATGATAATTAACATTGATTCCCATTCTTCAAGGTCTTATTTAAGTCTGTCAAGTCAGGAAGAAATTTCTGGCAAGAGCATGTGTTATGGCTTATTTCTCTAGTCTTTTTAAATCCCTCACTGTGAAATGGATTCTTATAGAAGCCCAGCTGTGAAAATGCATTTTCAGATTTTTCATTCAAGTACCTCATCATCAGAAGTCTGTAGCTGATGGCATTACACATCCTGCTCTCTGTTGCCATCTCTTTATTTATCATCATAATTTATTAAGGGAACTGGTCTATGGCAGAGGGTCACAATAATATGTTTAATCTGCAATTTGTACCTTAGTTTAAATTCCCAGCATAGCTCTGTGTACACTGTTGTTCTCCTTTATTATAGATCTGCTTTCCATCATAATTGGCCCTCTGCAACAGCCCATTAAAATAGATTCACAGTGAAGTCAGGGAGGGGCATCCCATGGAAGATTTTCCTATTCTTTTTTCATTACAGATTTTTATAGCTCATTCTTAAAGGCAAACCTGAAGTGCATTAGTTGTAAAACTAAACTTTGAGTTTTAGCAGACTAAGAACAATTGCTGCATTTTTCCAAAGAATCCCTTTGGTACACTTTGGATTCCTTGCTTTGGACTGTCAGAAATGCTTAAAACCAATCTTTCCACTTGAAATGTGTAAGTAATAGCTTACAAAACCGCTGGCAAAGCAGCGGTTCTTTGGTCAAACATCGCCCTCAAGTGGTCACTTACCACACACTGGATCATCAGTGCACTGGATCACCGGGGTGTTCTGGAAAGAAAATAGGAAATACAGTCATGTCCCCCTAATTAATGCAAAATTGTTTGTAAAGCAGTTGTAGTAAATCAGATTGAGATAGCAACCTCCAGATTATTGAGCTGGATGGTTTTGCAGACAGCTTGAAGTAATGCAGTGGAACACTGAAATTTCTTTCTTGTAGGAATATTAGGCCATGTTTGTACAAAACCTGGAGCAATGCTACAGCTATGCTTACACTTATAATTAAAAAACTAAAGTCTAACAGTATGATCTGGCATTGAGAAGAAGATGCTTTGGTGCCTGACTGGCATTACAGTGCCCCTTTGGAAAGTCTACCGAAGAAAGAGATCCACTGAGAAATCAGTTCACAATTAGCAGCACTTCTGTTCTCTCGTTCTCTCCGAGATTGAGTTGACCTCTGAAGTCAAGTGCTGGGATGACTTTTTTTGACGATTCTGAAGCATGAAAATAGTAGGTTGCATTTAGCAGTTTCATGGCTATATATACTTACAGAAACGCTTCTTGGGTGCAAGCTGGAGTTCTTTTAGTTTCAATTTTTTTGGCACAATCTATTTACAGTATTTGTACTTCTGTCTTTGTGATGTTGTCACTCAAATATGACAGGGTCTCAGTCTGTGTTCATAAAGAACAAGGAAAAGCTATTCTGACCACAGGTAACCACAGCCTCAGTTTAACTGTGCTTTACATAAGCTGACAGAATTTCAATTTCAGAGAGACCCTTTCAGATTCACTATATTGCTTGACTGGATTAAAAGAGAAATTGCCTCATCTACTGCACAGGCAGCAATTTTTGGGGGGTATTTATTATATTATGCCCAGGCTTCATTTTCAGTTAATTCTTTTTTTTTTCCTTCTTTCTTGAAAGTGAGTGAGCAAAAGTATCAGTTATTCATTTGCAAAAAATATATCTCTCTGTGTGTCTAATTTCATGTTTCTGTTGCTGTCGGTGCCACTGTGCCCAGTGAAATGGGATTCCTGCCCCGCATGGGTACCACTGATGAAGTTGATCTTATTAGCTTTCATCCTCTGCGTAGCCAGCAGGAAAATACAAGATGTTCTTTGCTTAACAACAGACGAGCAGTTTCTGTGGTTGCCTGTGTTTGTTTTCCTGACTCCTCTTTGCCTTGTTCTCTTGCAGGAGCACGGCCCCGACGTCGTGCCGGCTTCTCCGCAGTCACCGCAACCGGACTCGGATGCCCTGGATAAGCCCAAGCTGAAAGCCGGGGGCTCAGTGGAGAGCCTGAGAAGCTCCTTGAGCGGTCAGAGCTCCATGAGTAAGTACAGCCCCAACTGGGTGGCTCCGCTTTTGTGGCTGCAGGGAGCAAAGTTATTTCCACAGGAAGCAGAACAGGAGAAAGTCAAAGCAGATGCAGTGGTTAGAAGCAGAAAGGTTGGTGGGTTAGTCATCACGCTTAGCAAGGCAGAGTATCTTCAGCATGTAGCTCAAAAGTGCTACAAGCTTTTTGATACAGAGACAATCTCTTTTGTTTTGTATTTATACAGAGCCCTGAGAAAGTGAAATCCTGCTCTCTGGTTGGGGCTGCTGAGCCCTGCTATTATAATACAAAAGATTTGAGTGATAATAAAAGACACAGATCAAAGATCCTGTGAATGAGCTCATCTTTACACAAGATTTCTCCTGGGGACTCCTGCTATTTTGTTTTGTTTTAACTTGTTACCGAGAAACCTTGAAATTTTCTCATGACTATCAGAGGAATATTATTTAAAACTGCTGTAGTTAAGAATGTCTCTAACAAAATCAGAGCCCTGACAGGGCCTTTGCTGTAAATTACTGATCAATAGAAGCCAAGAACTTACTGGAAAGAAAGCCTGAGTAAAAGATTGATTTCTGAGTCAGGGAAAGTATGTCCTGAAAGTCATCTGCTTTTTTTTTTTTTTTTTTTTAATGTCAACACAAATTGTTGCCATAAAACCAAAACCAAGTTTTTAGATATAATTGGGACTCCCGAACTCTCATACTGGGGACTCACTCTCTCACAAACTTTTTGTGAGCAAAAATTTCCAGACAGATCCAATCTGTGTAGTAGCATAGACAAGGCATAAATTAAATAATTTCTAAATTAAATTTTGAGATTAACTTGAGAAGGAGTGTAAAATAGGTTAATAACCTCCCATTATGTGTACATAGATGTAAGAAATGAGAGCAGTAAGGACTTCAAAGCATAATGTTTTGTAGAAATAAGTTCCACTTTTGAGTAAGTTTGGGATTTCTGTCTTGTCTCTGCTTGTGAAGAGGGCACAGAAACTTTTTTTTTTTTTCCTGTAAACTGATATTTTGTCTCTCACACGTGTACTTAGGTGGTCAGACAGTGAGCACGACAGATTCCTCAACCAGCAACAGGGAAAGTGTGAAATCTGAAGATGGAGATGATGAAGAGCCTCCTTACAGAGGACCATTCTGTGGAAGAGCCCGGGTTCATACGGATTTTACACCTAGCCCTTACGACACTGACTCTCTGAAGCTCAAGGTACCAGTTGGTTTGGCTTTTAATGGGGCTCAAACCTTTATTCTGGCAAAATCCCTAATGAAGAGCTGCTCTTAAAAGGTTTTTTATCTGTCTTATTCTGATATTAGCAAAATGTTAAATAATACTGTTAAGTAATTCTTAGTATTCCCCTACATCCCAGGAAATGCACTTGAAGCAATTTTGCAAGAATATTTTTAAAATGCGAAAAAAAATTAACCTGCTTGTCACTGTGAATTCATCCATTAGTTAATATTTTTCAAAAACTTTGCGAGGAATGTGGAGGAGCCAGCATACAGTGTCCTTTTGAGGCACTGCAGTTAATATGACTTGGCTTTGAGCTAACACTGAATTACTTTGCTGAACATATGTTGTTAGTCTCCTTTAATTTTTCTCGATATTGGCTTTGATTTTTTTTTTTAATTTGTGCAGTATTCTGTCCATCATATCTGACACCTTACAGGTCATTCATTACATAACATTCTAAGGACAGCTAATTCTTATTAAAACAGATGTAAGTAAGGCAACCCCTTGAACGATGCAAAGACTATTGTGCATCCATGCTGTCGATACAGTCAGGAATGCAGTGGGAAAGGCTATGGTACAGCGGCATTCCTCCTTCATGTGCCACCTTTCCTCAGGAAAACTGATGTCAGATTTTGCCCATCTGTACTGAGAAGCTTCAAACTGTTCTCATTTGCACCAGCTTCAAACAGTTACACACCTTGGAACCATCTCTGCAAAAGAGCAATGGGCAGTACAGGACCTAAGTGGGTTTGCAGATCTGGACAGTTAGCATCTGTTCCAGGTTCTGCTACTGACTGCTCTGATCTTAGGAAAATCGCTTAGATTCCCTTTTCTTCCTTCTCCATTTGTAAAACAAATGTGCAATGAGACATCCTTGCAAGAGGTCAGGTTAACCTCCTTTAAGCTCAAGGGTGTTTCCTGTAGAGTAGGTTCTGTGTAGAACCAAAAAGCCGTAGGGCAAGTGCTGCGTTGGCTTGAGTGGCCCTCAGTTAAGTGTGCCTACATGTCTGCTTTGCGTCCTCACTCTGCAGAAAGGCGACATCATTGACATAATCAGCAAGCCCCCTATGGGCACCTGGATGGGCCTCCTGAACAACAAAGTCGGCACTTTCAAGTTTATCTACGTGGACGTGTTAAATGAAGAGGAGGAGAAGCCCAAGCGACCCACAAGGAGACGCCGGAAAAGCCGACCGCCCCAGCCAAAGTCCGTGGAGGATCTCTTGGATCGCATCAACTTAAAGGTCCATGTTCTGTCTTTCTGTTTGCCCTTCGACTTTGCTTGTGGGAAGGAGGGCACATCTCTGAAGTTAATCATTTTTAAATCAGTTTTTAAATTCCTCATCCTAATGAACGTGACCCTATTTAGCGGAGTGAGGTCTTAGTTGCAGAGTCGAAGTAGCTGAGACGTGGCAGGACTGCCTGTCACACCTGATGAGTGGCAGCAAGCTGTACTCACTCAGAAAGTGTGAAGCACTAAATAGTGTGGCTGCTAACGTACTGCAAAAGTGAGCAGAAAGTGTAAAATAACTATACTTATGCCCTTTTTAAGGAGGAAGTTATTTTCAGAAGGGCTGGAGATAAACTGCTGTGGCTGTAGTTCATCCTTTGCGCTACTTGTTGGTAAAGAGCTGTGCTACACTGTGTGTCAGGAAAGAGTGCTGCACTGTACATGCAGTACAGTTTATTCTAAATATAAAAATGCATACAGCATTCTAATTCTGGCACAGCTACTTCCCTTATCTCTGATTGATGTTTATATGATACCTTATCCTATAATTTTGCAGTTGTGCAGTGTTTTGCACTTGCTACACTACTGCTTTTTCCTGCTAATGAAAATCTCATCTAGGGATTTTATTGCCAAAATAAGTTGAATAAAAATGTTGTTGTCTTATAGTTCACTTTTTTTTCCCCTGTTTCTTCCTGTGCAGGAGCACATGCCTACTTTCCTGTTCAATGGTTATGAAGATCTGGATACCTTTAAACTTTTAGAAGAAGAAGATTTGGATGAACTGAACATCCGAGATCCTGAGCACAGAGCTGTTCTCCTCACAGCAGTGGAACTTCTGCAGGAATATGATAGTACGTGGGTTGTTTGGGGTTTTTGAATTTACTAGAGCTTGGCCAAGAGCCTCTTAAAACACAAAACCAGTTCAGGAATTTTGATATTTTTTTCTAATCTAGTTATTTCCTTAGTCTTCCAGCACACAGATTTTTCAAGGAGCAACTTAAGGCTTGCTTTTGTTCCACCAGAATTCCCTGTTCATGTAAGCACTGCTTCCAAAATTATCCAAGGGATAGGATGTCAAAAATACAGCAAATGACCCTTTAAAATATTGATGTCCAAGAACAAGTTCTGAGATAATAAATTAAGAAACTGAAGCAGAGAGAATTGGAAGGAAGAGAGCTTCTAGACTAGAGAGATAAGCTTGGGAGTTATCAAGGTCAAAGGAAAGGAAACCAAGGAAAAGGTCAAAGCCCAGAGAGCTGTGCAGGAAGGTGATGTGAGTTAAACTTCAGTTTGGGATTGTTCATTTGTTTGTTACCTGCATGTGCATATGACTTGGACTCTGCCTTACAGGACTGTACAGGTATCCTTAGGCTGTATACAGGACAATATAGCAGTTTTCAAAAGGATAAAAATGCAAAGGTGCAAAGAGCAAAAGACAGTGGCATAGCAGTCTATTATGCAGCAGCGCAACTCGACCCATTGCCCAGACGGCCCCAAGAAAGTGGCTACAAAAATGGCAAAAGTGGGATGGTCACATTGGAGGAGTCTCTGGTGCCCAGGGTGAAGCGGAGCTGTCCGCAGCAAGCAGGCATTGCTGGAGTAGAGCTGACAGCCACGTAATACCGAACTACAGCAATCTGAAAGGAGGCCAAATCCCTCCTTCAGCCCAAAGTGTCAGGAGAAGTTTAGTGGCCCCAGGGCAGAGTCAGAAGAATGGATCCTGTGAGGGCGTTCTCAGCTGCTTCTGGGTGCAGTCCTACAATTTAGCTTAAATTGCCATAGCAGCAATTAAACAGCTGCTTATTCAGTGGGTGAAGTTTAATTCTGTTACAGAGATTTGTGGTCAGGCTCTGGATAGTGTTGTGTGATCTGGACTTTCACCGACATGTACCTTTCCTGCACATTTCCCCAGGCGGCTTTGAGACTTCCTTCCAAAGGAAGAAAAACTGCAGTTGCAGAATTGCATGGATTCTTTTTGCTTAATCAAGCGTGGCTGCTTGTCACCTAACATGAACCTCTCCTGGTTATTTTGGAGACCTACTTACAATGTCTTCCGTGAAGAAATCATTTTCTTAGGGACCTTCAATTTTGGTTTGAGAATTTGAGGAACTATTTGATGTAGTGGTTGGAAAGTATAAATTCCAGTTCCAAATAAGGATGATGAGCAGAACGAAAGAGAAGAAACAGCTGGATCCTGGGAGGGGCAGCAACATTTCTTTCTACTCCCGAATTATCTTTCAGGTTCTGAGAATACGAAGCAAAATGTCTGTTTCTGACGTTTTGTTGCAGAAAAATCCCAACCCACACAACGTGAACTACCTGCTTGCATCGTGAAGTTGGTTTTCTCTCACCAGCTTAGGGTTTTTACAAAAGCGTCATTTCCAACCAATCACTATGGGCAAATTCCTGGAATCCAGCTTGGCAGCCCAGTCTGCCCCACACAAGCCTGGGCTCGAGGGCAGGAGTTTCTCCCACCAGTCTCTTCCTTGTCCCTTCCTCATGCATGAGGGTCAGGAGGGTCTGACACTCCTGATCCTTGCTCCTAGTCTTTTGTGCAGAGTAGGTCAGAGTTGGGATTTTTTTTAATATTCTTACTTGAATTGGAGATTTGGACCGTTGATATTATTGTTTTAAATACATGCCCATTTAAACCATTCCTATTTAAACCATTTATATATATGGTTTAATAGTATTTCCTCCCAGAAGCCACTTAGTGGCACTGAGGCTTCCAGGAAGGACACACACTCAGTTCTGCTTTCGTCGTGCGCATTGCTGCTCCATGACACTCACACTGAGGCTGGTATTTAATTCTGTACAAAACAGGATGAATACTCTCCAGTGCTATTCCTCACTTTCTGGTGGCTGTCCCTAGTGCTTACTCATTGCTAATCTGTGGTCTGATAAGATTAATGTAACAGAGAAAATAATGTAGGTATTGGAAATATAAGGCTGAGAAGTTCAACTGGATTCTCTTGTCTCTGTTTTCACTGGACTCTCATTTCCTCTAGGTAACAGTGACCAGTCAGGATCTCAGGAGAAACTTCTCATTGAAGGTCAGGGTCTAACTGGATGCTCTCCTCGGGATTCTGGCTGCTATGAGAGCAGTGAAAACCTGGAGAACGGTAATGGCAAAAAGCCTCCTAATCCTTACAGCCTTGTTTCAGTAGGTCGGTTGGTATGTTTGCTCTTTGTGCTTGTAACTAACAAAGACAGGCTTCATGCTTGACTTTCTGGCTTGATCTGACTGCATCTTTCCTTCTTAGCTTGGGCCGCTGTTTTTCATTGCTATTACTTTGTTTATTTGTACCGGTAGGGAAGAGATCATTTTTCACAGATAATCTGATTTCTTATGGGATCCTTAGACGACAGACCTTCAGACCTCAAACTGCCTGGTTTCATTCAGTGCAGACAGGAAACAAAAACAGAATAAATAGAAGTGCTGTATCCCTTGTGTTATCCCCTTTTCTAATTCAAAATGTGAGTTAAATTTTTGAATATGTGTATTTTCTGTCCATCTGCTATTCAGAAATACTCATTCATTGAAAATTTCCATTTGCTTCGATTCTAAATGCCCTAACTCCACAATATTTGAAATTCCTGAAAGACAAGTTTTATTTCTTGGACATGGAATCCCCATACAATAGGCATGCTGGAATATAATCATAGCTAAATGTATGATGTACATGACAATTTTCTTTCCTTTTTATATTCCAGCTATAATACCTGTAGCACTGAAGTTAAATTGCTACCTGTACATTTTCCTTATTTCCTTATTTAAAAAATGTAATAAAATCTTTAGAAAGCAATTGTCATTGCCTGTCTGCTTAGATACCTACATTTAAAGTAGCATTTCTATCTGAGCTTTGCAGAATATGGGATATCGCTAATGTTCTTGTATTGCTTTTCAATAATGGCTTGCTGTATTTCAGCATCATGTTTGTACACTAATGCATTTAGCTCTTCTTTTGAGAACTTTTATAAAAAGAACATTTGGTGTGAGATCCATTCAGAGACTCTGTCACAGCCAGTTAATCTGCAATACATTCACAAGCAATAATTGATTATATACATCTTTTGTCCAGGACATATTCAATTCTCCTCTGTTAACATAAAGATAATGAACACCATAATGTGCAGATCAGCAATAATAAACTACCTCTTGTAAAGAGAAATGCATTCTATGAAATTAGTCTTCCAGTTTCTGGTAACGGTCATACATAATATGTTAATGACTAGAATAGTGTCCTGTTTTGGGTTAATACCTGCACCTTCTGGCATCAGTTCAAGATTCCAAGGATCTCAGCATGGTTGGGATAGAAAAAGGTTTGCTACATATTATATCAGCGTGGATCTTTTAGATACACATCTGGGTCCCATTGCAGAAATGTTCAAGCTTCTCATAGCTATCCCGAATGCACTTACAGACAATACCGTATATTTGTCTCAGTTTACAGAGAGCAAGGAACATACAATATGTTCCAACAGTTTCTCGTTATGAACATCCTTGGTCTCCCTTGCAACCTCCATAACCCAATGGTACCCATGGCACCTTTTGAGTGTTTTGAACTTTCCTCCTAGATGCATGTAAACCTTTTATGTTCTTTTACTGAAAAATCAGTCTGTATCCTCTTTCCCCTCCAGACTTTATAGATATCTGTCACCCTTCTTCTCAAGTCATTTGTTTTCTAGTGACGTTCCCAGGTTTGTTTCGAAACTAAAGCCCAGATTTCCACTGAGCCAAGTCGACATGCTAACTCCTCAGACATTCACTGCTTATCAAACAGGAGGGGAGGCGACAGGACAGGAGGCCACATTGCCTAATACAATGTGCATTTCTACCTTTTTTTTTTTCATTAAAAGAAAAAACATTGAGGCTGGGATTGTCTACTGTGCCATCGTCTTTGTTGTCTCAGTTGAGCTGTCTGAAACACACAGAAATAGAGCTGCAGAAAACAATGCCAAAATTAAGAAATCTCTAATCAGGACAGGCCGTTTCATGTGCTCTGTTATGCCTGAGTTTGAGTATTTGGTTTCCTAAACACAATATTCCACACGGGAAAAAAATATATGTAAATGTATGTATATATATATATAGAGAGAGAGAGAAGCACTGAAAATTGTTGCTGTAGCTCTGGTACCTCTTGAAATATTCCCCAGGAGAGTCACCTTCCCTCTGAGGCAGACGATGGCAGAGCACCAGAAGGATTATTCTTTGTTTTCTAATTGCAGGAGGTACGGTGAAAGATAGACGTTGCTTTCTGTAACAAATACTGCACCACAACTTTAAACAAAAGCATAAAGGAATGTTGTAGCTTTACCTTGTAGCTTGAAAACCCCTACACCTTCCAGGCATTTTGTGCAAGAACATCTTTTGTTGTCTCCATTTTCATCCAGACTCCTGAGTCCTCTGTATACAGTTAACTGGAGATGCTACTGCAGTTGACAGCACTATGAAAAGCCTTTCTCTGCTTAACAGTGAAAGGCTTTTATATGAATGAATTATTGCCAAAAACACCAACCATAAAAATAGATTTTAGACATTTACATTTAAACATTTTAACCACTGTATTTTTTTAAAAATCTTTATTTTAAAAGTTTGCTTTCAGGAAATGCTACCTTCCCTTCTTGATGACCCAGGACCATAATGAAACTAGCCTCTTGGGTAATAGGAGGGAAGGATTAGCTCAAGTACTGTTCCAAACTATTATTTAACCAAATACCTTTTCTGAGAGGTGTTTTAAACCATCTGGAAAGTGAGAGCTTGAAGATTGCATGTTGTCTTGTTTATTTTATAATTATGTTATAGACAAAATGCCTTGCGCTTTCCTCCACCCCTTTTCTATATATATATATATATTTTTAGCGTTAGACAGGGCTGAAGCAATCTAAAAATGTTATTTCCCCACATGGTATGTGAGGGTGTTTGTTTTGTTCTTTGGTGGGGTTTTTTGCGGGGGGAGGGGGAGTGTTTCCCCTCCTTTTTCCTTTTCCCATTCCCAGGCTACTGGCGCTCCAGAGGCACATCTCATGAGGTGATGTTTGCTGGGTGCCTTTCTGGGCTCAGAGCTACCACTGCATGGTAGCGTTTCCCACAGCTTTTCTGTGATGGTGAGGAACCTCAGCGGGCTCTGCTAAAGCCTGGCCACATTTCAGGCTTGAGGAGGAGGCCTGGCTTTTGTTATGGAAGCAGGGACACCAAATCCCAGGCAGCGTGATCGATAGGTCAGACGCGTGGATGACCAACAGGGAATACTTGGTGCCAAACACCTTGCACTCTCACATGTGTGCCCGAGGCAAGGAAAACTCAGGGTGAAATCTCTGAAATGTGTCTTTACAATGTGTTTGCAGAAAGCAGAGGCCTGCCTCCATGGAAATGGGCACACAAGCACATTTTTCTACTATTTCTCCTGAACTACTCTGGACTCAAGATAGTAGCAGGAGAGTACATGGAATGTGCGATTTGCATTTTTGGGAAAAAAAATATATATTTAGCTTGAGTTTAACTGTGTGCTTCACAACTTCTGAAGAGGAGTTTGCTCAGGCTTGCATTTACCAGGACAAAGCGTATCCAAATTTTGGATAGAATAACCACGTTAGTGTCCCACTAAAGGTGACTTGCATATTTCGAAGGGAATATTTTCTGCATTTCTTCTTAAACATAACAGGTCCATTTTCTTTGCTAGTTTTCTGGGTACTGTGTTTTGTAAACTCTAGGAGCAAAGGAGGAGGCAAGAAGAAGAGAGAAGGCAAGCTGTTTTTTCTTTTTAGGAGAAAACGTTCTTTCCTTATCCAGTAGGAAATCTGAAGATAGGATATTCTGAAGTGCAGTATGCACTTGTTGCGTGTTACCATTCACATTCAAAGCAGGCAGCGTATGTGCATCAGAAACCAAGTGCTACCTTCTTCCAGAGTAAAGTTTTGAAAACAAAGCACCCTTTTCTTAAAAGCACATGAAATAAATGTAATTCTAATGAACAAAGCAGAAGTTTGCAAGTCTCTAAAAGAAGCTGGTCCTTTGACAGCCATTAATTGGCTGTTTTTACTCACTTTTGATATCAAGTCAAAGCTATTTTCTCTCTCTCTCTCTTTTTTTTTTTTTTTTCCCACCGGGGAAGCATAGTTTTTCGCTGCCTATCATAGTTTCAGAAAGTCGGCTCTAGAATGGGGGGGAAATTGCTCAGGTGTGTTTATAATCGGACAGGTTGTCTGTTTTGAGTGAAATTTACTTATGTCTTGTAAAAAGAGAAAATCTATGGAGCATTTGAGAAAAAAAAAACTTGTATTTCATAGCCATGAATAGTCTAATGATCTCAGTTTCTTTGTTGAGGATTTTTCTATTGAGCAGATTGGATGGACTTTTTCCCAGTTTAAAAGTGGCAGTGCATTTCTCAAAGCATGCAAATAAAGCTCATGTAGAACATTTAATTCATATTGATTCACATGGTCTCTTCTTAAATGGTTATAGTAAAACAATAACGCCACATCTCTGGGACCTTCTACTCCAATAAAACACTATGATAGGAGACTAATGCTAGAATTAGTCACACTGGAAGCTTCCTTTTGAAACCTCACTCCGTAAAATTCTCCTGTCACTGAAATTCTCTTTATAAAGGGCATGGTGTAATAGTCTTCCTAATAATGTTTTGCTTTCTGATTTTCCATTGCAAATAACTTCTCACTTAAGACATGAAATAAACCCATTAGTACATCTGCTTTTCATAAACAAGGGAGCTTTTAAAAAATTGCTGCGTTTTTATTTGCTTTTAGGTAAAACTCGACGGACCTGTCTCCTGCCCTCAAAATTGGCAAGCGAGCACGGTTTTAAGGATTTCAGCAGAAACCAGCTGTCGAATTATCCCACCCTTCCGCTGGCCAAGTCGGCAGAAGCGCTGCAGCCCGGGCAGCAGGAGGCCCGGCGGGGCGGCGCGCCTGGAGCCCTGCAGAGCCCGGCGCAGGCTGTGCCGGCCGCTCAGGGTGCGCACAGGAA
>JAWLRI010000390.1:839446-859173 GCA_034781795.1 Crypturellus tataupa
GTGGATCTCCTGGGCCCCTGGGCTTTGGCTGGGCACCAGGCAGGGACGAAGACAGAGCTTGGTCACAGGCAGCCCCAGGGCTGGGTTCTGGGCTGAGAAGCAGCGTCCCACTGAGCAGCTCCTGGGTGTGCTGTGGTGGGGAAAGAGCCCCTTACAGGCTCTCTGAGGGCAAAAGGGACTTTTTCACAATGGGACCGTGTGGCCTGGCAAGTGCGTCCTAAGCAGCACCTCTGGCTGTGAGGAGCAGCTCTTGGGATACAAGCAGCTACGGGGCAATCTCTGGCATGGGGAGAGTGCTGTTCGAGTCCAGAGTGAGCAAGGCCGTGAGGAGCAGAGCTCTGCAGATGCCTTTGGTTGAGCTCAGGGTTGTCACTGGGAACTTCTGGGAAGGAAGACATGGCAGCAGAAAAACCCTGGCCATGAGCTATTGAACACGCTGCACATCTCTGCCTCACCACAGCTGTGGCACGTGGCCACGTGTGCCACACGCAGCTCAGTGCCAAACGTCAGTGCATCCTCCTACCGGCAGAGCTGCCCCTGGCTCGGTAGCCTCCTTGGCCCAGGGTTTCTGTCCTGCCGTAGCTCTGTGGCTCCGGCTCCAGGAGGACGTTGGCCTGGTCCGGCACCCCCTCGGCTTTGCACAAAAGCCCTGCTGAGCAACCTGCAGGGCAGCAGAGCCTGCAGTTGAGCACAAGAGACAGAGTTACAGGAGGTGGCCCGAAAGGCCAGCCTTGCTGCACAGCCCCTGCTTTTCTGTTGGTCACCGGCATGAAAAAGGCAACGCTGTCAGGAAACATGCCTGAAATAAAGCGTGGAGGAGCAAAGCGTGAAAGCCTGTGGCTGCATGGAGGAGCAGCAGCAGGAGCAAGTTGATGGATCCCTACAGCCTATGCGAAGATACCTGTGTCCCCACATTAGGGAAAGGAAGGCTTAGGACACAGCCTTTGCCTACTGCTTCTTTTTGGTAAACATAAGCAACTTTTTGTTTAGTGTTTAGGCTTTCCTTGGTCTAGTTAGGTTTACTGCATTTAGCTGCCCAGCACCAGGCGACAGTGCGCCATGCCTAAAAGTTAATCCCTTTAATGCATTCAGCCCAAAGAGACCAGGGTGAACTGTGCCTGAATCAGTCTTCGTTAGCCAGAATCCTAAATCTGGAAGTAAAGCAAGGACAAAAAAAAAAAAAAAGAAAAATAATAATCCATTTCTTGGGTTGCATCCAGACAACTGAATCCTCAGTTCCCCTTAGGCCAACGCTCTCGTCAGAGCCGTCCAACCGGTTCATGGGAATTAAGCAGCATGCGGTAATAATGCCGAACGCGAACTTCCCGTTTCCGCCTTCCCTGTTTCTACGTGTCGCTGCGGCGGAGGCGCGCGCCGCCAGAGGGCGCTGCTGCGCCGGCTGCCTCCCGGCGCCGCCGCTGGCTGCGGGACAGGCCGTTTCCAAGAGTCTCTCAAGTAACAAAACAGAAATCAAAACAAAACAAACACAGACCAACATGAAAAGCCAGGGTGCTTGCCATCCCTGCATCTGGAAGGAGTGTTGCTTCCCTTCCAAGGCTGCTATGGTCCAGGATTGCCTTGGGAGCAGCTGAAATACAAAGTCCCTATCTGTTGCGCTCAGCATTTTCCTAGTGCTGTTCCATCCAAACATGGCCAACCACCATGGCCACTGCCCAAAACAAACAAACAAACAAGAAAACCCAAGCATGCATCTACTTAGCCATATATTTTGAGTGATCTCTACAATGGAAAAAAGAAAAAGAAAAAAAAAAGGCATGGGAGAAGCACCTGTTAAAATTCCCCGTAGCAAATCTTCTAAAAGGCAGCTTTATCCATGAGCAGAAGGCTCCCATGTAAAGCCATGGAGATTTAAGAGCTAGGATTTAATGCTAGATATATTCCACCAGACCTACCTCGTGTAGTAAAAAAAGTTAATTGTTTAACAATATCAGGAACACAAAGCAAAAGCCTCGTTAAGATCTTAATTGCTTTTTGTGTGTCCCACAGACTATTTCCCTTCATTCTGTAACAGTATTAATTTATGCTGAACGTACGTTGCATGATTCTGCTAACATACATTAGTGCATATAATGTACATAAGAAGAATAATGCACATAAGTATAGTGGTAACGTGCATGTTCTGATCCCACAGCTCAGATATCAGTGCAGTTCTGTCAATTCAATGAGTTTGGACCTGTTTCCCTGTAGACCAAAAAATTTACACACATACACACATACCTGTAAGAGAACTTAAAATATTCTTCTATTTAAAAAAAAAAAAAAAAAAGTTTTCAGGACATTTGTGGAATTATGGAATATTCTTTCAAAGAATAAAATGATCGATACCTCTTCCTTCCAGAGGACTGTGATGCTCAGACTGGGAAGGTTCTGGGAATTCATGGACACCCTACATGGCTAAGGTCAAACAGAAAGGCATCTGCTGGGATTAGTTTCTTCCAAAGTCACACTTGAGTTGGAGAGGGGCATAAGTTTGGATTCCAGTTTGCAATTCAGCTACCTTCGCTGTTTATTTGATCCATCTTTTTAACCTCTTCATGTCTGATACAAGTCTTCCATGGGGTTGGAGGAGGAAGGTATGGTCCTGGCTTTTCCAAGATAGGTAAGTTTTTTTACTTAGCTAGGCAAGTGTTTTTTTTTGCGTATCTGACAAGTACCACACTGGTTAGTTTGTCATATCTTATTCTGAAAGTCCCACAAGCTGTATTTCTCCATTTAATCACAAAAATCAAATACAGCTGTGTGAGTTTCCTCAAAAAATACCCTTATCTATGTCCACAAACCCTGCTTGATGGGACGTTTGAGCATGATACTATCACGCTGCCGTTATTTCTTTTGCTCTTTGGCTACAGTGACTTTTGGGATAGTGAATATATACTGTCACCAGGAACTAAAAATGACCATCAAATTTTGCACCCTGAGCTGTGAATAATTCTTTAAGTTATAGTGGCCATCCAAAAACAGGATTACTAATGCTATCGACGACTCCAGAACTGTAAGCAAACCCCATACACATTTTTATTCTCTTTCAGCGGCACTGAGTTACCCATGACCAACAGGATATGCTGCAGTAGGAATATCTTGTTTGACAATAATGAGCAGGACTACTAGCATCCCACTGTAATGTGCAGTTCAGATTTCAGAGAGGGCATTCCCGGATCTCTCCATTCCCAGGGCTAGAAACCTGGAGGGGAGGAAGTCCTGAGTATCAAGTCTGGTGCTGAAAAATTTATTTCCCTCCACTGCAAATGGTCATTTAGGTGTTCCCATGTAATGACATTTCTATAGAATTAACATAAAAATGTGCAAAGGACTTTTTTTTTTTTTTAGAGGATACTGTTGTCATCAGTAGCACATCTTACGGGACATAAGTTTCAGATAATGCCAAGTCATAGTTTGAAGCAGAATAGAGCAGCGTTGAAAAGACAGGGGTTTGCTCCATATCCATTTGTTGTGGTGTTGCCTAAAACACTGAACAAGATGTTTTGCAGATCAGGGTTTATAATGCAGTTTGTATTTATACCAGTTCATTGACTGATGGAGAACTTGTGTATTTTGGCTTGTGCAGTGTTTCCAGTTCATTTTCTTAAGTAAGTGAACCCACAGGACATATTTGTACCATTTGCTTGATTTCATGAAGTTCTTCCATCCCTAGCTCTACTTTAAAATACAAACATCATAGAAAATTCCTAGGATTTGGAGTGGGGAAGTTGCTGCACAGCGGACAAATGGCTGAGAGAAATTCAGACACGAGCACCTGAGTTGACTTTGGCACTTGATGAAGTCTTCTAATGAGATAAGAAGGGAAAGATGCTCTCAATTCATTAAGTCTTTTCCCTTTTAAAGAGAGTTTTTACCCCTTTCCCCCAAAGGACTAGATTTAGCACGTTCTTTGGGTCCAAACCAATGATAAAACTGGAGAGTTTGAGCCTGCTTTGTAATAGACACACGAGCACAGGTCAAGATTTGCCTTCTGGCACATAATAAAAGCCCGTGAAACAAGTCCAGTGTGCCAAAGTACTTCAGTTGATTTTCTTTTGTGTATGTTTTAGCAATTTGGCCAGTAGTGTCTTACTTCAGGAATAAAGGAGGTTTTACTTAATTCTATGGGGATTCATGCAAATTAAATTAAAAGCAATGCCACAAGCTCCTGTGTAATATTTGTGAGCATGTAGATACACTACCCTAGAGCAGGCAAGGTTGTCTGCAAGGTGCAGTATTTTAACCTTGTGGGCAGAGCTACCAAATCACAGAGGTTTCATACCAAGCTCAGTCCAACCACATTCGTCTGTGCTTTTCTGCATAGATAATAGCCCAAGACTCAGTCTCTTGCTCCTTGCAGATTTGCAAGCGCATCGGACTGTCACACGAGCTTTTCTGGGTGCGAGAAAATCAAAACCAAGGCTTTGTCAAGGTTGGTCTCTGGCTCATCGCGCAGTGCTCACTTGGGTGTGTGCAGGAACAAAACCAGCTTTGGTACAAGCAGCACCACAGCTGTAAAGCATCCCAGGGAACTGCAGCTACTGTGACACTGGTGTGGTGCGTGTGTAGCTCGCATGTCATATCAGCGTCTCGGAAAAATAAATAAATAATATTCAGATGGAAATAGAGGTGTGAAAACAAACCATCTGGAGGCTGTCCAAACTAGTATCTATTTCTGCTTGTTTCTCCAAATGCAACTGCTTTTCTGAGTGTTTTGTTCTGGTTCTATGAAGTGAAGATACTGCATGGAAAAGAGAAATCCAGCTGAATAAGGTAAGAGAGAGAAGCCTTCAGAACAGGTGAAGTCTCTAATTCTGAGTGATGCTGCTTTTACTGAGAACATTTGGTCCTGAGGCCAAACAAACAAAAAGCCCAAGAGAGTGGAAAGGTACCATGACTAACAGTAAATTTTCACAGTTGCAATCTTCTTGATATAAATGAAGTAAGTACAGATAAATCCTATTTATAGCAAAGTACAAAAAGCTGTCAGAGTTTGCCCTGAGGCTCACGTGAGACTTACACAGGGCTAGAGTGAGACACGCTTGTTTTCTGCTATCTGACATCCTTCTTTCTCCCCCATTCTCTCCAGCAGCTTCCTTCCCTCAGGCAGTGCCCATGCTATGGGGACCCCGTTTACAGGATGTGCTTCCCTCTTCAGCTGTACCCAACTTGCACAACCAGAGCAACCCAAGTGTCAAATAGACTGTAGCAAAAACAAATAGCAAAATTTTTTGCTGTTTGTTACCCTGACCACTTTAGGAACACACTGGGAACCAAAAAAAAAAAAAAAAAATCAACCAGCTCCTTGAATAACCTAGATGGAAATCAGGACCCTGTTGGCCAATAAACAGTATGAATATCTGTGAATCACATTAACATATAAACAGTGTCACTTTGTGCCAGTTACCTGGTGCGTGATAATCAAATCTAGAGTTTCCTTCCAGCTCCTCTTAGATCCATACTGAAATACAAGCAATAACTGGTGCTTGACAAGACTCTGAAAATGTAACTGCTCTGAACATGCTGCTGCTCTAAATCTCTGTTATGAAGGTGTCAAGTATTTGAGAAGAGGCCCTTTTTGCTTCCACGGACCCATGCTTTTAAAAGATGTATAATCAAATTGTAAATGAAACAATGAAGAAAGCCTACAGGCACTTGGAGATGGGCAAGATTATTTAATTTTAGCAAAACACAAGTGCTATTGATATTGACAATGCTATTGATATTGACAGATATATTTGTGGGGTTTTTTGTTTTGTTTTGTTTAAATGTATGTGTGTATGTTGAAGAACACTATGGAGCTGATACAGTCTTCATATTGTGTATTTATTGTTGGCCAAACCCTAGCCAGGTGTTGGCAAGAAATACTGTTTATCTGTTATCAGATAAACACTGATTTCAGTGGAAACAAGGGCTTGGCCCTTGAGAATATTCTGATAAAAGAAACAGAAAATATGTTTCCTGCTCCCTCTCTCAAACGGAGAATTTATCAGATGCCCGGGCACAGAATTTTTGCAGAAGAGTGAACAGAGCTACTATCCTTGGAGGTTGTGGCATTTCTTATAAATGATCTGCATTTTTCACCCAAGATAAGGAAACTTTGAGAAGAAGGTTATCTCAGAAGAAAAAAAGGAACTTTAATTCCTGTGAACAACCCATCAAGTAAAAGGGAAGTTCTATGTGCACAATATTCTTGTCTGCTTTGTTTTATCAAAATATATATTAATATTCACCATACTTAATTTCCAGCATCCTAGGAGTTTTTGCTGCCAAAATAGGGTAGAAATTAATAGTATATTTTGTTAAATCTTTGTCACAAAAATAGTATTTGAAGGAGAGAAGATAGATAATGCATTAGGAATTACAGCTCCTCACTGCAGTAGTTGACTTCTTACACTAGGTGATTTTCAGGGTTCAGGTGCAGAGGAAGGACAGGTCTGCTCACCTGGCAGGGGCTTTCACTTCAGACACATGTCCAAGCAAGAGAGCAACTCTAGCAGTGACTTGTTAAGTGACTTGTTGGTTATTTTTTGCAGAAGGCACCTGCTTACCTCTCTAAGGTAAGTGCACCCAGCTATGGCTCTTGCTGCCGTGAACTGGGATGTAAAAGTGGGACAAGAAGGAGCCCCTCAGCCGTTTCCATCTGGGGCAGTACACGGATGGGGATAACCCCCCAGACTCCTGCCAGCACCACTAAACCACATCTCCCCATCTGCTTGCTCCACAGAAATCTTCTATCAGGTGGCTAATGCCAGCCCCAACCGTAGCTCATGGCCAACACTCGCCTCAGGCTCTGCTGGCCTGGCAGGTGGGAGAGAGGCCCCTGCCCATGCTGAGGTGTTCTCTGGGCTTGGTCAGACATCAACAATATCAGAAAGAGCCCTGAAGAAAATTCAAGGTGTTCTGGACTTTTTTTCTTTTAAACCCAAGTAGTAGCTTTACACTACTCTAAGAGCATGTAAGTGTTCAAACAAACAACGCGCATTAAACAAACGCTGAAATTTAAGTTTTTACCTAAAAGGCTTCTAAAAAGTACAAGTTTGAAAGACAGCCATCATGAAAACAGCTAGCACCCTTTAAAGCCAGAAAAAACTCAAAATTGTTGAAAAGCACTGCCATTTCCCCACACGTTTCTCTAATCATATTTGTTCTGGAGCTGTCTCATGCTGGCCAGCAATATAATAAAACATTAGCTGATTCATTTGGATAATGTTTTTGGTCTGAAATCAGGCTTACAGCATATAACTAAAGCCCCTATGGGCTTATATAAAGAGCATTTCTTCACATGGCTGTTTTATTAGCCAAGTACTGGATTGCCATCTACTGGAGATTAAAGAAATAAAATCCAATAAAAGGATATTGCATATTAAGAAAACTATGTTCCCTGGGTATTTTTCTTTTTATCTTTCTGTGCTTCTATACAATAACTCAAGGTTGCGATGGCCTATAAAATTGTCTCTCTGTTGTGGAAACAACTGCTGTTCTTCACTAACTTTAAAGTTTTCCCCACAAGATAGACCACATAAATATTACTTTGAGAGAGAGAGAGACGCTTCTTTGAGTATGAGAAATGTTTCTTCAGATGAACATCCATTGTGCCTTCAGAGCTGAAATTGCAAGCTAAGTAGACAAAAAATGTTGCTAAGGATTAAAACTTTCTGCAGTTCCAAACTTCTCCACCTAACCTTTGTGGTCTGGCTTTGTGGTAGTAAGAATGACTCCTGGAGAGTCAAACAATGTCTGAGAGAAAAGGTTTCTACTAGCAGAATTTATGCGAAAGACAAATTAAAAACTAAATATCCAGTTTTCTCTCTCTATCTCTTTCTGCCTGTGTAATGATTTCATGTATTTAGACTTGTTAACATGCATTAAACTTTTGACACCCTTACCGTAAAGTGTTTTTAGAATATAGCAATACAAGAATTAAAGTTGGTTTAAAGACTGTTTTCTGTACCGTGTACTCTACAGCTGATTATCTGACCATATTTTATGGTGTTTAAAAAAAAGGCCTTTTCATTATTTGTTACAATTTAGTAATTAAAAAAAAATCACATAGCTGATGAGTCAACATCCATGATCCTACAGCAATGGAGTGGTAGCGCCTGACAGCAACAGAAGAATAAGTATAGTTGTGGATCAATTATTATTATTTTTGTTATTATATCTTTCTTTTCTCTCTTTTTTTTTAAATAGTTGAACTATTTTTCTTAGGGAAGAAAATAAATCGGTCTGCAACAGATGCATAACCACAGGAGTTCAGTTTTCCAGTGCTGAACATTATATTCATTATAATAATTCTTATAATATTTGGATTTCTTTTCAGAAGCAAGTAAGATTTTGCTAACCCTGTTTGCCCTGAAAACAAACCAGATTTATTCTCTATATTTCCCCTATAGGACATGCTATATCTCTCTGAAAAAAAAATCTACCATGCCATGGAACTTTGATCATATTCTACTATGTAGCAACCCTCGAGGCAGAGGCAAATCTTCGTCCAAAGCAATGTATGACTAGGAAGTCAAAAAAAAAATAAAAAAGCTTTGCTATTAGTACAGGCTCTATAGTGAGGAAAATATCTACTAGTATGCTTATCTGCACAGCAGTTTGGCTATTTTTTTCCATTTTGGTGAGCGTGTTTCTTGCAAACAAAGAGAAGACGCCAAGCAAGGTGAAGATCTGGGCTGGTTTCCAAGCAGAGATCTGAGAGACAACATGCAAGACAATGAAACTTGAGTAATAATAATACATCTTCTGTGTGGCGTCACAAGAAAAGAATCTCTATCAGCCACTGTCTTCTCAAATAAGTTACATAACTGCATGCCATGCACTTTTATTAACATCACGTAGTCCCTGCAAGAATCACTATTACATGTTTGCTAACCTGGAGTCTTCTTTTAGTGCTTTCTGATGTCCATCTTGTAGCTAAGTGAGGGCTTGGCAGTCTTTCCTTGCTGAAGGCTGAGGAGGGTCTTCAGCTGCCGCTCCGCTTCCGTACACAGATCTCACCCTGTTTGCCGTGTGCAGCCCCGGCCCCAGCATTGCCCAGGGGCTGCACAGCACGTCCCGTGGCGTTCCCTTCTGTACCGTTATTCTGGATATCCCTGGTGTTTCTGCGGGAGGCTTAAGCCGTTACAAGGCCATGAAGGAGGAGTCTGAGACCGGAAGGTGTACAAACTACTTTTTGTAGACCCTGTGCAACTGTGTTGCTCAGTCCTGCTTTACGAAGGACACAGCATGTGTTACCTTAGAGCCACTCAGAGCTAGAAGAAGAGCAAATGTCATAGGACTATTGCCAGGAACCAGCTTACCTTCTCAAAAAGTCAGGATTTCTTTTTCTTTTTTTTTTTAATTCAACCTGTTTTCCTCCAATAAATTCCTGTTAGTTTTAAATTCCTGTACATAAACTCCTACTTGGGACTGGACAAGGGTCACTCATTCCTGAGCACCTTCTTCTCCAGGTAATAGAGCTGAAGCTTTTGGAACTAGCATCCTTTCAAAATTTAATATGAACCCCCAGAAATTCAACCCGCTCCTTTTAGCTGCCAAGCAGTGCTTGGGAGAAGGCAGAAGCTCAGGCTTCAGGTGGGCTTCTAAGCTATGCAGAAATACTGACAATAAATGATGCTACAATGAAACCTGCTTTACAGACATTCTCCTGAGCACACAGTTGCTAAAACTGAAATGTTGTTGTGTAACTTTATCTTCAGAATAATTTGTGTGAATGTGGCTCAGATAAATGAGTGAATTTCTGCTGTTAATGAAGTGTGGCAGGGAGCACAGCTTGTTGACAGATTACAGAGGGTTTGGATAATAGCATGACTGCTCTGTGGGTACATGGCTCCTGTGTAATGTATATCCTTCCTTCCAGAAGCTGCAAAGAGGCAAACATTTAAACTGTCTTTTAGTGTTTTAAAGAGACTAAGAGATCAATGACACCTTTCTGCATGAGGATTAATGAAAGAAATCAGTTGCCCCTTTGAGTGCATCCTGTCCAGAGTTCAGCAGTTGGTTCCCACAGATTATCTGGAGTTGCTGCTAATTGCAATAACAGAGAAACTTGGGAGACCAGCTCTACAGAGAAGGACTTGGGAGTCCTGGTGGATTACACACTGACCATGGGCCACCAGTGTGTCCTGGTGGCCAAGAAGGCCAATGGGATCCTGGCTGCATCAGGAGGAGCGTTGCCAGCAGGTCGGGGGAGGGGATCCTGCTCCTCTGCTCAGCTCTGGTGAGGCTGCACCTGGAGTATTGGTGCAGTTCTGGACTCTCCAGTACAAGAGGGACACGGAGCTACTGGAGAGAGTCCAGCAAAGCGCTGCTAAGATGATGAAGGGCCTGGAGCATCTCTCTTACAGAGCCTGAGCTGGGCCTGTTCAGCCTAAAGAGAGGGCAGAGAGGGGACCTTATCAGTGTATACAGAAAACTTCTTAAGGGACAGTGTGTAGAGGATGAGGCCAGACTATCTTAAAATGTGTCCCATGACAGGACAAGTGCCAACAGTCACAAACTGAAACACGGCAAGTTCTGCCAGAATTTGAGGAGAAACTTTGTGATTGTGAGAGTGACAGAGTAGTGGAGCAGGTTGCCCAGAGAGGTTGTGCAGACTCCATCCTTGGAGATCTTCCAAACCCACCTGGACATGACCCTGTGCCACGTGCTTTAGGTGCCCCTGCTTCTGCACGGGGGTTGGACTAGATGATCTCCAGAGGTCCCTCCAAACCTCAACCACTCCGTGATCCTGTGAGTTATATTAAGGCACTCTTACATGACAACTAATTAGCCTAGTGTTATGGGCAGGGGGAAAGGTCTCATACTCTTTCCATAAGCATCCAATTTACCAGGCATTTGAAGAGATGCTACCAAACTGAATGAACCTTTGACTTGACCTAAAATATTAATTTGGAGATATACTGGATGACTGAAGCTGCAGCTGATGGTTTTCACTTTGTATCTCATCTTTTTCTGTAGTCCAAACCAATGATAACAGTAAAGACCTTGCCTTAGTGGTCAAATATAGTGCACTTTTCTTCTGGAGAAGAGCAATTGTCATCACCCCATACCCCAATTTAATTCTCCAGAACCGCGTGAGAATTCAAATTCAATAGGAAAGTAACTTTGTGTCCAAAACCTGACTAGCTAACTAACTGCTGTGTTACTCCACAGGATTTCCCAAACTTCACCTAACGCCAAAAGCAGCAGCTGTTGAGGGATGATCTTCATCTCTCCTGGCTTACACTCCGATTTTTGTGTGCAATTTATAGAGCTTAGTTTTCATATATGACCTTAAAGAGATGCTTCTTTTCTCCCTTTTTGTGATACTGAAGCTTATGGTAAAACCAGAAGTACTGATGAGCAGGAGAGGAAGCAGAAGTGTTTTTGGTGACAGGGTCACCCCAGAGGTTTCCATAAAGCAGGCAGCTGCACGCCGGGTGACACAAGCCTGGCTGGGGTGCTATCTCTGCCCTCCCAGCCTGTCCCGCCAGCTTTCCACTGAAACCTCAGACCAGGGAAGCGATCCCTTTTCCTTAAAGCAGAGAAACGATCCCTCTGAGCCTAGACAAATTCCAGGTTTTCCTGCTGTTATTGCAATTATCAGCGACTGTAGGCCAAAGTAGGCACACAAACCAGAGGGGCGGCAGTGGTGGTGACAGACAGATATCCAGCACATGCTCCTGCGAGGGCGTTTTTAGCTTTAGTTTTTATTTTTCAGTGTCCAGGAAGCCCCACAGCACAGGCCACGCAGCGCTTGCCAGCCCACGCTCACCGGCAGCTCCCAAAGTCCCCTCCGCGCGCGCTCCTTCCACCCTGTGCTTTTACTGCTGTTTGCAACAAATAAACGTCTCTTAGTGGCCCATGAAGTGCATGTTTACAATCTGAAACTGAGGTCTATTCCCTGCCATTGTTTTTCTAAGTGCCATGTTGTTTTTCCACACTCAGGGCCTGTCGTGATTAAGTACGTGTGCAAGGGAGAGCTTTCCAAGCTTGAGCAATCCCTTTGGCAGAAGTATTAACGCTATAAGATTTGTTTCTGCGGTACAGGACCAAGAGCTTATTTAATCGCATTAGTCATCAAGCAGCAGCACCACTGATCTTGGCCGCAGAGTGCTGGCTGGCCCGCTGGCTTGCCCTTATTCTGGCTTTGTTTGCCTGACCTTTCCAGTGGTCCGGACCCCGTAGGGAGATGCAGGATGCTCCATCCCCCTCCGCCAGTGCTGAAAAGAGGAGCAACCAGGGCCAAGTGCTAGGCTGAAAATCAGGATGCGAAAGTTGAGCAGATTCTGAGATTCTGCCTCTGGCATTTGGACTCAAGAGAGTTGGATAGTGATAGAATACTGTGGCAAAAGAGGAAACAAAGCTGGTTTCTCGTCACTGATCAGAGTAACATTAAACATTTTTGCTTTACCTTATAAGCAGTGAGAGGTCTTCAAGAACAGTATAGTAAATCGGAAACTCTTGTAGAAGAGAACCAAAACCCTAGCTTTGGATCCAGATTCAAGTTTTCCAAGGTCTGTGGATGTTCAACTCCTGTCACTCACTGGTTCAAGCAAGTTAAAAAGGAGCAAACTGAAAAAAAGTCATAGTCTAACAAAAAGCTCCCAAAATTTGGCAGACTTTGAAGTAGATCATTTAAAGATAGTTATTATGCCTTTAATGCCCTTACTTGCTGCACTCCTTACTGTAGACAAAGCATTGCACAAGTTTAAGCCTCCAAATAATATTTCTAAAAAGCTGTTTACTGCCAGGCCATTATTTTTTTAACCTCTTGAGCCAAACTCTCTCAATCTCCACAGAATCTGGGGAGGAAAATATTGTTCATACTACCAGTGTCACTGCCAGACAAATTTTATTCTGTAGCAATGATGTCTTGATCATTGCTGTCTGAATCCTATAGCCTGGAGGATTCAGGAAAGCACTTGTCAACACTGAGCTGGTGCAGGAATTTCTAGATCAGGGAACACAGGTTCTCTGATGCTGATTAGAAGCTTTATTCCTCTATAGCAGGTTCAGAATGAGGAGGAAGTTACAAGGAATTTTGTAACAAATATTTTATAAAACTATAAGACAGAGAAATCACATAATAGCTGAAAGGAATTGTAACATGCCAACAGAAGAATCAAATCTTTGTTTTCCTTTGGGAAAAAAATGACTATGTATTATTTTTAAAAGATCCCCCATCACTGACTTTAGACAGCAATGGTGACCTAAATATGCTAACAGGTTATTTACGTTCACTCAGCCGCTGAGCTCACAGGCTGAAGCTCTGACAGTTATAACAGGATAAGGGTGTTTTTAGCTAGAAAGACTTTTTGAAATTTCCTGATTAACACTTTTCAGGATTCTGTAAATAGTCAGAGATGAAAATATCTGTGGCCAGATAAAAGATGGTCATAGATTTGCTGTCAGCAATGTGCAAATGCCAGAGCAAGATCCATGAGTTAAAGTACATTGTGAAAATGAAGCATCCAGTAATATAGAGTGACAAATTGATGGTCATGTAGGTGCTGGAACCCAGAAATCAGTTAGGACTCCTGTAGATTATCCAATGAAAATTTCAGGAAGAGTAAAGATAAAATTTAAATTCCTTGCCAAGATGTTTTCTTTCTTTCTGCTAGATTTATTTTCGCTAGATTTTATCCTGATCAGACAGTCATGGCTAGCAGCTGTGTTTTCAGAGTTCACTTTTATGGTGCGAAACTGCTCTAAAATCTAAAGGGAGTGGGGGGAGCTGGTGCTTGGTTTTAGCAGTAAGTTAATGTTCGGACTAAACTTCTTTCAGTTAACTAAAATATGATAACCTTTCTTCCTGTCCTGCCACATAAACCTATATGGTGTGGCTCTGTCCCAGCTGCTGAGGTTAAGAACTTCCACTCCAGCTCTACTCTGAAAAGATACTCTGTAAAAAAAAAAAAAAAAAAACACATCCGTATTTATTGGTTTCCAGCCACCCAAGCCTCAGATTCGCTTGTTTAAAATAAAATTAAAAAAAAAAAAAAATGTTTTTTCTAGCTGCCAGTGCTTAAACTGCACCTGGCTCACAAATCATCTCTCATACACTTCAGCTGCACCTTAGCTCCGCCGCAAGCCACCGTGTTGGGTTAGGATTATGGATGAGGCGGTAGGTGCCAGGAGGAACACAGCTTGTCTTTCACATCCCTGAGAAATGGTGCAGGGCTGGCAGCCTTATAAAACATCTTTTTCTACTTATAACCTGAACACGTTTGATCCGCTAGTCGCTGAGACATTCCAGAAACTACACGCGGTTGTGCTGAGTGCCCCAAAAGCAGAGGTGAGAGGTGCTGCACATTCAGCATGTAGTTAGCTGAGATTTTTCCTTTTTTTCCCTATTTTTCCTTTAATGAGGTGGGCTGGTGCTTTTCACATACCTTCTGGCTTTCTCTGCAATATGTGCCTCAGGAGGGACCCTGCAGTTCATGGTACTTCAGTCACAAAATCTTACCAGAGGCAAGAAGCGGTCTGCACTGGTAATTTAATTGACTTGGTGTTTGACACCGCCCCGTTTTATAAACTCGGATCTCCCTTGGGAAGGCCCCTTCCCTGGTGCGAGAGGGGCACGTGGAGGCGGCCGCAGAGCCGGCTCTGCTGCCGCCACAGAGGATGCGCCACCGCGGAAGCTGCCCCAAAACGGCACCAACCACCAGGTCTATCAGCAGGAAAAACACTGTTTCTCCAGCAAGAGGGGCCGCGCGCGAGAGTGCCAGCAGAGACTGCCGAGGCTGGTGCTGGTCAGGAGAAGAGCCCAGGCTGCAGTAAGATCCACTGCTGCAGCTGAGCAGCCACAAGGGCTACTGCACCTGGGGCTTAATTTGGAACAGTTTGAAATAAAAAGGGACTGACTGGTCAGGTGGTGGCTGCTGATCAGCCCTAGTTGTAGGGGTTGCCCTAATTCTGCCCTAATTCCACCCCAGCTCCACCCCTTTCTGCCTGAGCTAAGCAATGAAGCAGCTAGTGCAGAGCCTGTGGAGGAGGTGCCCCCTTCCTGCAGGACAGGGTGGCCAGGTGTGCACACCATGTACACTGAGAGCAGCCATGCTTGGGCTGTGATAGATCTCCTTTTGCAAGTGTCGTGCTCCTCAGGTAGTTGCTCTCTGCTTTGGTCACAGGAGCTACTGTTTTCGGTTGTATTTGTATGCCTAAAACCTATTTGAAAGCCTGAAACTTCTGACTGAAATCGTGACCGGGAGGTGCTGCTGGGGAGCAAGGAGTGAGCTGAGGATGTGCCCTGGGGCAGACTCGCACCCCTTGTATATGGGGCAGGGAACTGCTGACCTTCCCTCCTAGGGGGACAACTGTGTTCTTGCCAGCTTTTCAAAATCTTTTGTCTGTCTTTACTAGCTGTAGGTCTAGTTTATCAAAGTATTTTCATGAAGTTTTGTCTAAAACACCATATTCATTTTCTCCTCTACTCTAACTTGTGACTTCATGAGTTTTTTTTTCCCTACTTTCCTTCTACTTTTTATTTCCTCTTGCCCTTAAGTTTGCCTCATTAAGCTACTGCATTATGCTTTAGCTCTAGAGACTTGCAGTGTTAGCTAAATACTTTCATTGTAAGTAAAGAAATTAATTCCTTCTTCTGGTTGTCCAAACAGTGTTGGAAAGCTCTTTGTGCACTTTCTGTGTCTTTTGCAACTTGTTTGTATTTCTCTCATGTATTTTGTCAGATGACCTTTTCCTGATGTCTCTGCTCCTTTCTAATAAGTTTCTACCCCCAGATCTGCTTTTATACTTCAGGGACAGCTTTTCTGTCTTGTCTTTGACTGTGTAGATACAGTGCACTGAACCCTGTTATTAGTAACACAAGGTAATTTTCCTTATAATATAAATAGGCATAAATATTCTTAGACTGAAACAGTTTTATCTGTGCTGGCGCTTTAGTGGGGTGATAAGAAATTGTTTTGCTGAGTAACTGCCTATCTATTTTCAAACAGTCTATTTTAAAGAGGAAAAAGGTTGGCAGCTGTTTCACTTATTAAATTAACGTTAGTGTGGTTATGCTTTTAAAGGGGTGAGACCTTTTAATTTGCAGGGGGATGGGAGAATCTGCCTGGTGTGCACCATTATAGTATTGCTAGAATGACTTTTATGTGGCAATACCACTATAAAGAATTTCTATGTGAGCAATACATGCATTATCACCTTTAGTGTATAAAGACTGGAGTATTTGCTTGTCTCTTAGGGTGGATGGTATCATTTATCAGCTGATACAGCTTCAGGACATAAGTGTGTGAGATGGTCTGTAATGGTGTAAGCAAATTGCATGCACAATGCTTGACCTATGGCAAGTAATTTGACTTTTCTCTTGAGGCTAGCATGCAATTGAACTCTGGCACTGACAGAAGAAATCATTTGTGTGTATATATACATAAAATATATTTGTTTCTGTCTGTTTCCAGTTCAGTTACATCTCAGTAAACAACATTTATGCTCATAACAGTAAAAATCATTTGGGGCACCTATGGTGGAATGCAAGAAAAATTAGGGCAGTTCACACTACCAATGATAGTGCCTCCTAGTTAGGAACAAAGTCCTCAACAGTAGGGTGTGTGGGATCATCTGTTTTCTCCACAAGCTCACAGGAAAGAGATGATGTTAAGTATCCCCTAGTAGACAGCAGTTAATTCCATTTGTGCTATGGGTATTTGAGGGAGCTCTTCTCTCCACAAAGAGGAGAGGGGAAAATGAGTGCCCCAAATGGATAAGGACTACAATTTTTTTTTTTTTTTTTTTTTTTTGACAGCTCTGTAATGGCTCCAGGGAACATAATACCATTGACTTCTGCCTAATGAGCTCTCAAATAGTGTAATTTCTACAATCTTTTATCTTAGGAAGATTTTTTCAGTGCATTATTTTGCAAAGTCACTTCTTAGAAGTAACATATTTGTAAGTAGAGGATGGTGAACTAACCTGTTATCTCTATTTTTTTGATGCAGTGCTGCCAGAGGGTAAAGTTTGCCCCATAGCAGATGGCTGCAAGAATAGAAGGAAAGCAAAGGACCTAGAGAAGCTGATCTTCACTCTGCCCTTCCTGCTCTGCAGAACGTGACCCCTGGTGGGGAAGCCCTGACGCTAGCGCAGTAGACTGTGATGTCTCACATCACTCCCTTAGTGACATCCTAACCAATGCCCTTGCTGAACCATAAGGGAGTAAAAAGGAAGGCAATGTAGTGTTGTCCTACACAGAGGCATCAATGCAGCGCACTCACTGAAACTGAAAGTCCTCAGTGAATCTATCCTTTTTCACAAAAGGTGATTTGATGTGATTTAGACCAGAATGGGCAGCTGGCAAGTCATGGTTTAGGATGTTGAGGTATTGGTCTGATAGAGCCAGAAGGCTCTCTGGAGGCTGGGTATGATCCTCAGGGTGTGGAGCTGCCCCCTGCTTTGGCTTCTGCCAGAGTCCACAGACGCTGTCCCTGCCATGGGTCCGACCTCGTGCATGCTGCCAGCTGCCTGGAAAGGGACAGCATTTCAGCTGCTCTGGGATGTCCCTTCTCATAACGCCACACACATCACGCAGCTTTGGCAGGTCTCTTCAGGCTGCGCTCAACAAACCTGGCATGCAGGACTGCAATGCCCTATTATCTAATCAAGTCCCTTCTATCCATGGGAATGTTATGTTTTAAAAAAATATATATATATATTTCAAAGGAACAAACCTAAACAACAAATCGTTCTTCTTTTTGTCCTTTATCTTCTCACTGCCACCCTTTAATAGACTGTCCCATGCATAATCTGGTCAAAAAAGAGAAAAAAACTTATCAAAAGTTTCCTTTGAACAGCATGAGAGTGAAAGGTGAAATTTTCCACTGACAAACAAGATCGTTGCTCTGCTCCTCTATCATTTGCTTTCCTTTCATGAAATTAATGACACTTCAAGTGCATTTTTTCAAGCAACAAAAGACCTAATGTTTTTTTTCCCCTGTATAATAGGTAGATTCCTAGAATATTCCTCACTGAAAATTTCAGAGACAAATAAACTGGAAGGAGAACTCCCATTTAGCTATTTCTGTGAAAGAATAATTTATTTATTTTCTTTGTAAAAGAATGCTCTCATAAGAAAATGAAAGAAATATAATATACTATTAGTATTAAGATACTAGCATACATGTTTAAGGTTGGAGTTTATTGATCTGTACTTTAGGACTTATATAACATTTAGGTAATAAACATGGTAATTGTATAACATTTTTAAAGAGCATGTATTGGTAACATAGGACATGTATCAAGCACTCCTGTAAAATAAAGGAGCTCGTGAGTATGCATCTGAATAATTAAGGGCTTTCTAGTGGGCTTGGTGGTTTGACACAATCCTGTGCCATGTGCTCTAGGTGACACTGCGTGTGCAGGGAGGTTGGACTGGGTCATCTCTGGAGGTCCCTTCTAACCTTAAGGATTCTATGATTCTTTGATCCCTAACAAAAGAGTGTGATAGGCTATGTTTGTGCATGGTGACATTATATGTACTAAGTTTAAGAGTTTTCCTTATACTGATGTTTCTACTACATCTCGAGTGAGAGAGACTGGTGCAACTGGAAAAAAAAACATGGATGATATTCAGAGCACTTTGCACAGGCAGGGATCCGAGGGGCTTTGTAGCCTGCCTGGCAGTGAACTGACGTTAACAAGCGTTGCATGTGGGCACCCTCTTTATTAATAGCTTGGCTCTGGTACTGTTTTGGTGCATAGGGTCACACTGTGGCCCTTTGCTGTGTCTGCCCTTTCCTCAGGGCATTTCTGGGGGGACATGTAGCACCATACCCTGCCAGGCTCTGAGTAGTTGTGCATGCTTTGCCTGACATGGCGAGTCTCCCCAGAGCTGGAGGGTCAGGAGAAACACAGCAAAGATGCTTAAAATGCTCTGCGGCAGTTCAAGCTGGACAAGACTGGCCCTAGCTCTGCACTGTAAGTAGCAGATTGTGGCTGAAGATGAACTTGAGCTCCTGGGTTGTCTTGGAGCCACACTCCCAAGTCTCTGCTTCGTACCAGAAGCTTTTCAGCCTAGACCCAGGAGTCTTGCCCAGGGCTTCATCTAAAGCAGTTTAGCAGTGCATTGGTGAAACAGTTGAAGAGAATTAAACTATCCATAATTTAGATATGGAAAGCCACAGGAACCTGCTCTTCAGGATCATTGGACAGGTATTCTTTTAAAAGTATTAAACCATCCATTATGATTGTACTGACTTTTTGTCTTGATACCAGACTCAAACCCTCTGGGAATTCATAAATGTTTGAGTGCATAGATCCATGTGTGTCTATTAATGGTGCTGTCATGACCTGTTGCTCAAATTTCACAGGATAAAATTCAGCTATGAATTATCTACAGGTTACTCTGTGCATACAGCTTCTAGAATGGTTATCCTAGATTTTGGTGTACCACATTCACAGATTAATTACTTTTGTGAGACACCATACAGTATAGCAAACTGAGCAAAGAAGAGATTTAACCCATGAGTCTAAAGCTCTCTAACTCTTAGCTAGACACTGAAATACTAATCACGATGTTTTAAAAATTGCAAATGTACACCATCGTCTTGCTTCACCTCCAGTTCCGTGTTTTAAAAGAGTGGTAATCTGTCTAAATTTATCTGGAGTACTGTGTCCAGTTCTGGGCTCTCCAGTACAAGAGGAATTTGGAGCTGCTGGAGAGAGTCCAGCGCAGGGCCACGAGGATGATCAGGGGCCTGAAACATCTGCCCTATGAGGAGAGG
>JAWLRI010000390.1:859273-874639 GCA_034781795.1 Crypturellus tataupa
CCTTCCCTGGAGATCTTCAAGACCCGCTTGGATGCAGCCCTGTGCCACGTGCTCTAGGTGGCCCTGCGTGTGCAGGGCAGTTGGACTAGATGACCCTTCCAACCTTAGCAGTTCTATGATTCTAATGTCCCCTGCATGTCTCAGCAAAAAGCTGTAAAGCTAAAAGAATGGTTCCTGCCCATCATGCAATGTCTTGGGTCGTTCCTTCAGCTGTGCTTAATGCACCCTCCTCCCTCACGCTAAAGATGACTTGTGTCTTGCTGAACATAGCACAGTACTACAGGGACATGCATCAGGAAATGAAGAGATGGGCCTGCAAAGACATCTCAAAGACCCTTCAATGGGAGGCTCTAATGATGAATAAGAAACATTATTGAAATAAGAGCATTAATAGATATACTTCACCAGGAATGAGCTGGGTATTTCTCATTTTGACTAAACCGGTGAAAGAGAGATCCAGCCTCACCAGCTTCCTACAAATAACCTAGTTATCTTGTCATGTTGAGCCCTGTCCCCAGTTTCCTTTTCTTTTCCCTTAGCACAGAGCACAGAAACATATAAGATGAGTTTGAAATAATCTTTTTCAGCTTCTTATACCATGTGTCAGCTTAGGGGCTGATCCTTATGTAATTCATGAAATTTTAAACTGTATTAGTAAATTAGGCTTCTAGAATTTCCTTGAAGTTTCTGCATCACCTAGGAATAGATGGAGCCCAGTCCTCATTCCCCCTTTTTTTTTAGTAGCGGCTTTATATGCTCCACGCAAGAAGAGCTCTTTATATGCAGAGAAATTCATAGGCAATCAAGGGAAACCCCAAAGTTAGTGTCTCCTGAGATGTCCTCTGTCTCTGGGATCTTTGTATCGATGAAAGATAGATTAGAGTAGAATTGCAATGCAAAGGCAGATCACTGTGTCCACTATTTGAAAAGAACCTCCTTAAATGTTTTGCTGATTAAAAATGCCTAGGTAAAAAGGAAAAAAGTCTGTACAGTGAATCTCATTCTGAGTACATTGAGGTGAATTCCCCTGAGATTGTATAGTTTTTATGCTGTGTAGGAGTACAGACAGAATCAAAGCCAGGTTCAGAAAAACTTTGGTAAAATCAATGCAAAATTTGACTGTTTGGCTTGTTTTTTTTTCTCCAATGACAAAGCATTTAAGTGTTCAGGATAGCAAATAGGGGAAGGACAAAATGCAGGAATTTGCCAAATCTTTGGATTAGAATGGCAAATAGAGTTGCTCTGAGTGATATTGGCCTGGGTTATGTTTAGATCATTTTTTGAAGCAAATCCTTCCATTTTAACATGACACAGTCCTCCTCCCCCCTCCATATTTAGCAACAGATCTTTTAAATCTAGGATTTCTGAAAATAAAAAGCTGACACAGTAGACTACAACACTTTTGTAGCTCTAATTAATGGCATTTCTCATTAAAAAGGAGATAGCACAGTCCATAGAATAGAATATGTATACCACATACATGCCATACATAAACATTCCTACATAAGATTTAGCACTTTAAGTTTGGATAATTTTCCATTAATGATTAAGAAGTCTAAACTCCGCATCACATGCCTACTTGACTGCTGCTTGGTAGGTCTTTATATTTTCTTCATCACTGAAGCTCACAGTATTTACTAAATCATATCCTGCCAAGAAAAATAATGTCCTTCATGGTGTTTTTAATGATGAAAATGTTTTTTTTAAGGCTTAAGTGGTAATGCCAAACTCATTTACAGTTAATTTTGGCATTGTAGCCACTAGGACTGTTCATTCTATGCAGAAAGTATGGGACAACTTTAAAAAAAAGTTGATTAAAAAAAAAAAAAACATTCTTTTTGATTAAAGCTGCTATATAAAAATGAGGCAGCCAGAAGAAAAAGCGTTGGAAAATGATTTCAAAGGTAGGTCATAGCCTACTGAAGAGAGACCCAGTAAAGTCTGGGATGAACAGTCTGTCCCAAATCCAAAAGTGTTTGAAAGAAAAGGCTTAACTCATTGGAAGAAAGAAATAGATGATCTTGCAATCTTGAATCAAGCAAAGAGTGAAAACTGATTTCCTGGGGATTCATGAAAAGAGGTATTTTAAAGAAGAAGAGGAAAAAAAAAAAAAAAAAAAAAAAAGGATGCTGTTTCCAGATGGTCAGAATTACATGGTGAAAAAACCCTCTTCAGTATACAGATGTCATCAGACTTTTTAAGTGGCGATGTCAAGTCTCATCTGCTGAAGAGCTGCAAATGTGAGCAGTAGCTGGGCAGGAGACATCAGAAGAAGGTATAAGTGCTGTATTTGTCACAGCGCTTTACAAGAGGTCATTTCATATACAGGACAAAGCATGTGATCTGTCTTGGTGTTGAAAAGTGCCGTTTCAAGGGTGAAATAGTAAAACTGAACTTCTGACCAGCACAGTTACTACAGTTTAATATAATTTTTGCAAAAATAAGATTGATCTTTTTTTTTTTTTTTTTTTTTTTAATTCAAGAGGAAGGAGGGTGGTTAGAGTTTTGAAAAATATATAGATATAGATGTAATTTTTGGGACTGAAATATCTGAGCTGAAGAGATGGACACTGGAATTAGCCCAGAAATACTGGTTCCACCCCTTTGAAATTCTGGATGACCTTTTGAGAAGGATGTATCTAATGTTGTTACTCTGCTACAGAATGAAGCCCAAGGAACCTGGCAGTCAAGAGTGGTTGCTGGTGAGAAAAGGTCCTCCCATCTGGAGCTTTCCTCATTTACACAGTATAGCTCTTGTGATTGTATTACTGGGACCTCAGGTTATGTTGATTTTGTCCACTTACATTTTCTCAGCTCTTTTAAAATTTCAAATGGAAACTTTTCTTGCTCCTCCTGCATTCTCTCTTTAATAGTCCATCTTGTCCTCTTTTGTATTTTTTCACATGTAAACCTTAAATATCTGCATAACATTCTAAATTTGTAAATTTGTGCTATCCTTGCAGTGGTCTGCTCAAACTATTAATGTGGAGAAGACTGAAGTATTCAATGCTTTTTTTCCCCCCTTGGTTTTCATGTACAAAGCTTGTTTTTGCCCTCTGTGCACATCAACCTAGTATGGGCAGGAGAGGCTCAACCCAGCAGTGTGGGAGCAACAGGTTATGGACTAAGAGAATAAACATATTAAAATCCATGAGTCAGATGATTCAACTAAGGATACTGAGTTTACTGGCTGATGTGATTGCGGGGCTCTAGTCTGTCATATATATTGTGACTATATATATATATATAGTGATGATTCTTGATGCTGGAAGAAGGCTATCATTACAGTCACGTATAAAAGGAAAATAAGAAGGATTTAGGCAACTATAGGATGATTAGTCAGTGTTGGCTGCATGTGTGGAACTATCTGGATCCCATTTCCAAACATGTGGAGGATGAGAGGCAATCAGAAACCATCAACATGGATTTGCCAAGGGCAGATGGTGCTTTACCAATCTGACTGCCTCCTGTGATTAAGTGACTGGCTATGTGTATGCAGGGAAAGGCTGGAAATGATGTACTTTGACTTCAACAAGGTTTTTGGCATAAGCTCCCACAGCATTCTTGTTCAGAAGCTGAGGAAGTATGGGCTGAACACACTGACACTGAGGTGGGTTAGAAACTGGCTGGCCTGATGGGATCAAGTGGTAGTAGTCCATGACTCGGTGTCTAGCTAGCAGGTGGTAACCAGCAGATACCCTACAGAGTCAGCATGGAGTCCAAAGTTACTGAGCAGCATGAAGTACAAGGAGACAGCCAGAGAACTGGGCTTGTTTTGTCTGGTGAGGAGGAGGCTAAGGGCCGGTCTTATAGTAGTCTACAACTATTTGAAGGGTTTTCATGGCTCAGCTAGTCTAAGACATGACTAATCTGATAAAGTGTTGGCCATAGTCCCACAGCAAGCAGGAGGCAGGACTAGATGGCCTCCAGAGACCTCATCAAGCAACACTTCTCTGATTCTATGTTATTCCATTTTTAACATACCATTCATAGATATGTTTGTATGTGTGTTCATATGCTTGTGGTTTACACATAGAAAATCCATGGATAAAGAGACAGCAGTAATGAAAACAGTAGGGTAGTAAGTGATAATGTTACCCTAAGGTGCTACTAAACAGTAGAACCTTCTTCTGCTTGTCTTAAAAAGAAACACTTTGCAACTGTATGAGATTTGCTTACAGTTGGCCTTACGTTCCAAAGGAGAAGGGGAATAAAATCCTAATTAGGCCAGTGAGACACTAGATTAAGTGATTGTGGCTTCAATTTTGTTAAAGACTTCCTCTCTTCACTTTGTTATAAGGAGCTTCCCCTGAGAAAGCAAAGAAGTAAAAATACTATTAAAACTAAATAATATAAATATAGGTTTTAGTGAAAAACAAAGTTTAGTATAAATTAATTCATTATAATGCATGCGATAAACATCACACTAAAAAGTGATAAAACTTAGAAAAATCTCCTTTCATTTTGGGATGAGTCAATTTTTACTCCTGACTCTAGAACTTTTATTCTACGTGACCCGGAAAAAAAATCACAAGTTAATCACAAATATTGAGAAGAGAATGATTTATGCACAATATTTTGTGAGATTTAATTCTGTTCAGAAATATCAAGTCCCGTCAGTCTGATGTAAAGGCACTGCATTATTCATATACAGGAAGGTGGATTCACTGCTCTAAGTCGAATGTAAACATGGTATTTACATATATCTTTGTTAGCTGTCTGATTCTACTAAAATGGTCAGCAGTAAAAGAGTTAACTACACTGGTGTTTAGTCTATTATCTCCAGATTTCTGCATTACCATTGTATAGGGATGAACAGTTCATGCTCGTTGAAAATTATGCTTTTGATTGTCTGTCGTCCCTTGAAGATAATAGTATGCCAATGCTATTTGATTCACATCTTCAAGGATTTCTTCACAGTCGTGGCTCCTAGGAATGTTATTTTTTAATGGGATATGAGACTTCAGAGTACCAGCGTGATAACAAACGTCATGATATACATGAATCTAGCAGAAGAAAGTTTAGAAGCAACAGAATTCATTAAGCATGTCCTTCCTTCCACCTCCCCGCTTTTCTCCTGCCATATGCGAGTTCAGGTTGGCATTTGTTTACATCTATTAACACGGTATGTTAACTCCAGCTATCATCTTCTCCTTGTGTCTGTTTATTACCATCTCTGTGAATCATTTACAGCTTTTTCTTATATTCCTATGTCCTGAGGGTACAGTTTTTGTTTACATTTTACTGCATCAAATAGCAGAATGTGTTTGCACAAGTCTTATAGGCATGTTCCTGCTTGGTCTGCCTAGGTATTACTGTCTAAGGTTACTTTTGGTGGTGGTGTGTTTTTTTTTTTTTTTTTTTTTCTTTGAGTAGAGACCTATGTTTTTAGTAGAAAATAAAATGTTTATGTTATAAAAAGTGTAATTAGGGTTCAGTTCACCTAGTTGCAGAGTTTATTTCCCTGCATAGTACATGAATTTGTAACTTCCTGCCTGGGGTGTGATTCACGATTTGGTGTCCTTATCCATCTCAAGGCAAGGATACAACCCGACCATCTAGCAGAAGGTTTGCCAGTTTTAGAATAGTTTGCATGTCCTTGAATTTATTAAATCTACAAAAGGCAATACCCATTTTAACACCACAACACTTGATTGTGCAGTTCTCTTGGAGATCTGTATTAAGCCACTCTCCTGGTATACAGTGTAGGACCCGCAAAAGCCAGGAAATACCTGGTGAGTGGGAAATGCTGCGCACGTGAGTTGCCCTCCCTCTCTGATGTTTGACATCTCAGCCAAAGCCACTCCTTTTTGAGGAAATCACCTTTAGGAGAGAAACTGAATTTGGATGATCTGAGACAGAGCCGAGATGTGAACATTCACGTCACATTTTTTCTCATGTCCTGTTTTTCCTCATGCTGAGTTGTCTGATAGAAAGCACGAGTGGACACAAAACCTCTTTGTTCATCTACCTGGCACGTTAAGAGTGCTGGCAAGGCTTTTGGTGACACTCTTCAGTGGACTTGTGTGGTCAGAAAATTGCTATATATTATAATCCAATTAAACTATACCCCCCCACACTGTGCATACTGGCGTATTTTTTCCCATCAAAGGACTAAAAGCATCATGTTTACAAAATTTTATTTTCCTACACAGACACAGTTCGCTCATAGAATAGTTGAGGCTGCAAGGGACCTCTGGAGATCATCTAGGCCAACCTCTCTGCTCAAGGGGGTCACCTAGAGCACGTGGTATAGAGTCACATGCAGGCGAGTGTTGAGGATCTCCAAAGAAGGAGACTCCACAACCTCTCTTGTTTCATTAAAGAACTTCTCATAGCTCCTTTTAGCAAAGCACAAGGGCACCATAAATTAACTGGGGCAGAGAGCAGTACATGGCCGCATGCCTGGGCCTGTGCTGCCCCACAGTCTTTGACATGGGGAAGGTGAGCAGGGCCAGTATGGGGCAGTCTTATCCACGCTGCCGTTGGGAAGCAAACTATGGCATGAGATATTTCCAGGATTGCACTCTGTGCAGAGGGAGCCCACAACAGGGAGCAAACTAGTGCCTGAGCCGTGTAACTCACCTGAGCGCTGGTGCATGGGCTGGCTGCGTGCTCAAATAATCCCAGCACAGGCCTGGAGCTTTAATTCCTGTCCTTGGAAGGGTAGGTTCTAATGAGAAAAAATAGACCACCGGAGGATATTTTTTTCCCTCTGGGTTACATAAGGGCTATTTAATGCAGCTATTGGAGGCTATTAGCTTGAGGGGAAAATATATTCTTGTAATTAAAAAAAAAAAGTATATGTTCTATGGACTTTACATCAAAAGCCCATATTAATAAACATGCTTAGGGAATATCTATCTTTAAAAGGTCATTGAATGAAAACAAAGCTAGGAAGAAGGGGTTGAGAGCAGAGCAGTACATGTATAGAAGGACCAGGAGGTTTGGGGATATTTTTAAACATACTTTACAAATAAAGAAACACTTTTTTTTTTTTTTTTTAATGAGAGTTTAATTAAGGGACAGGTTTTCACATCCTGTTATTTCTTGTAGGAAATAAGAAGAACTGCCAGGAAGCCAGGAGAATCAAGCTTAATATTCTCATTTCTGGAAGCGAAAAAATGTAGACATCTTTTGTTATGTTTCAAAGAGAATGCTATTTGAAAGACTATTGGTTGGTATCCAATTTTCAAAGATAAGTCTCTTCATTAGTACTCTCACTTTATCACTTTGACAATCATATGGTGAAAATGAGAAGTTTAGGTCCACAGGGCAAATCTAAATGGCAAAAGACTAAATTGCTTGCCCTGGTGAGGCCTCATCAAACCATAGTACTGTCTTTAAATTATAAAATGGCTATCAAATAAGTAGAGTCATAAGAAAAAAGAACAACAGAGAACAGAGCTTGAGAAAAATGTGATTGATGGAAAAAGTCATAGGAATTCTGTTGTAGAAAAGAATGGTAATTAGAAGAATGGTAATAACTATCTTTGGAAATTCTAAGGACTACTAGAAAGAAGAGAATAAAATTGTTCTCCTTGATTTCTGTAATCGAGAAATATAACTGAGATGTCAGGAAAGCCTATTTATGGTCAGAATGGTGAAGCATTGGAGCTGTATGTCCAGTGAGTCTCTCTGTTGTTGGAGGTTTCTGGAGCTATGTCCATCACTTCAGTATCCTAAAAGAAAGCACCTTTTAGCTGCTGTATAGTGTTGTATTAAAAAAAAAGTCCTTTCATTACTTTCCAATGCTGTTCTCCCCAGCTGAAACAAATGATATAGGGATTTTGGTGCTGGGAGGATTTGCAGCAATGATTTAGCCAAATGTGGGCTGTATATACAATTCTATCCATTCCCACTCTCTGTATCGTCCAAAAAAACGCTCTATATTTGAGGGGGAAAAAAGAGTCTCCTGACATTCAACCTTTACCGCAGTAACTTGGAAAGAGAGGTGTTTCACATGAGCAAAAACATGCCTCTTTCTGGAAATTTTTTTTCTTAATGTTTATGATCTTGGCAGCAGAAGCAAAATGTGAATGATATATAGCTGTACCCATTGCATAGAGTTTCTTCACTGAAGGTAATGGTAGAAGCCACAACTACAATACAGTCCTTCTCTGTTATGTCCTTCAGATTCCATAATTGGCTGGGATTGTTCCTGGAGTCAGTCCACACCACCTTTAAAAGAATTTTCTTTTTAGATGGTTTTCACTTAGGCTATTTGCTGTTCAGGTTGTTTATTAATATACATCAAATTCAGATACTGTCTAAGGATTTAAATTTGAGGCAAAAGGAACACCAAAAAATGCATCAACTCGGGTGTAACCAATATCTCCCTGATGCTATGCTTGAAAGCTGCGACCAGGAAAGACTCATCAGGCAGCAGCACTGAGCACAAAAGCTCTGAGGAGGGTTAAAATTGGTAATTGGGCCACAAAGTTTGTGAGATGAGCAAGTTGTAACTCACCCCACTGCTCTGTTAGCACCGCTGCGTGCTGATGTGACCCTGGGTCTTCACATCAATGAGCTCTGGAGCAATTGCAGAAAATTTTATTGGAACAGAGTTCTGCTTGCCCTGTTACTAAAGTCTCTGAGTATGGTATTCCCTTTTTACAAAAGCATTTTTGTGACCATCTTTTCAAATGTCCTTTCTCTCTTTTCTCCCACCTGCTGACATTTCTAAAGAGATAGACGCAGATATAACTACACAGTTATTGCCTTCTCCTCCCGTGTTCTGTTTAAACTGTGATCAGAGAAAGACAAAAAGAATAAACCTTACAGAAAGTGAGATGCAAAATAAGTGTCTAGAGTGGTTTAAGCTGAATGAATGAGTAGGCAGAATATGTTATAGGGAACTTGTAAGATTTAGATACAGCCTGTTTTGTGGAGCAGGGGAGAGGTTCAGCTCCCACATGTTAGGGCTGTGTGAAAAAGAAAACAGAAAGAGAGCATCTAGAGGAAAGTTGGAGCCTTTTTCTATTACATTGACAGCTAGAGATCCATGAAATGCAGGGAGACTGACTGCAGCATGAACTTGGATGGAAGGAGACAGATGTAAAGTGGGTCTGCAAATCAGCAAAGAGATGATAACTATCTTTGTGATCACAGCATTTATTGCCCAGAAATAAAGTGTAGCAGGAGAAGGGAATGGCTGTCCATGGAAAGCTATGGAGGACAGGAAGGCTCCTGGGAAAAATTTTACTCAGATTATATTCAGCTGACTATGCCATCTGAAAGGAGGCATTAATAAACCAACAGTGGGTAAATAAGCTACCATCTTTATTTTAACTAGCATAGAAGGAGTAGGAATTAAGCTGCAATGCGCAGTATCTCTATGTCCATTACGTAGTACAAGACTGCTGTGCTTCCAAAACACTGCAACTTGAGTTTGAAAAATCCATCCAGTCATTCAGCTACATATTATGCAAAGAACAAATGGTATAAAACACTACTGTCATTTTCTCTTCCTCTTGTGCCCCTAGTAGAAATAATAGCAGAAAGCATGAAAAAAAATGTTATTCAAGATAGGTTATTCAGGAAGGTAGTTAATAGTCTGTTTCCACGTGAATCTTGATTTTATGGATGGCTGAAAGGAGATGAAAGGATATAAAGCATCCTTTTGTCAGAGAAGTTTCTTGGACTAACTACTTCAGTCACACTTGGAAACAGAAATTGGTCTTCTAACTAAAAAGAGAAATAATTTTGATAACCAGATTCCAAGATTATAACACATTTATCTAAGTAATAAAGCTTCTCCCATGGAAATGAAAATGGGTGAAAAGAGAATAATTATGTCAACCCGAGTGATCCATTGAAAGAAAATAATAGGTGCAAGTTTTTGTCTATTTTTTTTCCATGGGTAATCAATCACAATTAGAGTACAGTATTGTATAAGATGCCAAACTCTAAATGATATAAGAATGTATTTTATGAATTAGTCCTGCCTCTGAAGTTTTGCAACAATCAGTACCAGTCATTAAAAGGTCAGCATAAAACACGGCTGCAGAATCAACCACTGTAATAACAGAATGTAATAATTACATGGCAGGGAAGTCCACATAATAACAAATTAAAAGTTCAAATTATTTTGAAGAGTAATTTCACCTACAAATTAAAAAGCGCTACTAGGCTACAGCAGGGTGGTCTCCGTAGGTGACCTGTCTTTTTTTTCCCCTTTTTGATTCAGAAACAGCCCAGTGCAGCCCAGTGAGTACCCTGCCAGCCAGGGGACCCATGGTGGGGGACAGTGCAGATTCTCCATGTCTGGCTTTTGCCAGGATTGCACACATTCCCAATGTTATGCATTTGGAATTTCTAAAAACCCTTTCCTATTCTCATCTTATTTGCATTCTTCATTTCACAGACAGACAAATCCCGACAAAACATGCCAACTTCAATGGCAGCCATTCCTTTTCAGTATCTAGAGCATAACTTAAAGAAATCACAGGGGTATTCAAGTAGGATAGGATTCAAACACAGCACTATTCAAAGCTTGCCTCTTTATGTAGCACTTGCTTTCAGGATAAGATCTAGTCCTTTGCTCATTACAAGCCTACTACTACAGAGCTCTTTAAGGATCAAAGGAACACGTAGCATCACATACTAGTCATAGACCAAAACTGAATTTCTGCAGTGGCAAATTAGGTTTCATTGACAGATATGCAATGAATGATGCTAATGACAGTCAATGGAAAAGACTGACATTAACTAACCTGACATTACACGTGTCCCAAAATGTATTCTGTTGGAAAAATAATGGTCCACGGAAAAATATTTCAGAGGTATGTGTATGGGATTGTGATATCAGCATGTGGCTCAGCTTGGAAATTTCCCTAAAGTAAATTTTTGTTGATTGTCAGTCTTCCATTTAGGATGTCCTTCCCATAGTTTACTTTTGTTCATCTAGAACAAAATCTTCTTGCAAGAATAGTTTTTCCCATTATGTGCTTAAAGAAATGTTTTGCATCTTTCAAGACTTTTCTTTTAAGCATTGTTGTCTCTACAGCAACTGTTCCTTCTAGCTGGAGGCATTGTCCAAAGCAGGTATGGAAATATTCCTTTTGGAGACTATGCTACAAAGTGTGCTCAGAAGTGCAAACATCTGGCAGCCTTTCTGAAGTAAATGGCTTAGTTGTAGGTAGTGTGTTCAGTGTCCCATCTCAGTGCACATTAGAGACCCTCCTCCCAGACCATTTACAAACTCAGTTAGTAAAGGATAGTTTGAGTTTAAATTAGGAGACACTGATCAACCTTTCAAAATCCTCACCTTGCTGTCAGCTAATCCTTGCCTCTTTAGCAGCTGTCCTGTAGCGCTGCAGGAGGGAGACGATCTTACTCAGAGTACAACTCACACCATGTGTAACTTCCCTTGAAAAGCATAAGACAGTGATGTAAATGGTATAAAATGTTTCAAAGCCTCTCTGCCAAATGTCTTTGGGATCTTTCAGCTCCGCTTTAACTTACACAAGTCTTGAGCTATGCAGGAAAACAGCACAAAGCATATCCATGTACCTTTATGCTTTCCCACTTATTAAGTCCCACAATTAAGCAATGTTAACCAAACTCTCCTAAAATGTGTTTATTTGAAGTTTGGTACATTTATTTGTGTCTCAGAGTTTTCACAGCCACAAAACTCCCATAAAAAATCTACCATGAGCCCCTCCTACATTCATTACTTAGTTATAGATCTGCTTTGGCCATCTAATAGGATGGAAAAGATCTATAAAGCAGAGGCTGGAGATGAAGTGAGGCATCATCAGGGTTGAAACTGGTGGTGTGAGGGAATGATTTTGGTTTTAATTTTGGCACCTTTCATTTACAAAAACAAAAGCCACTGGAATGAACATTTATCTAGTTGAGGTATGGGAAATATGTATGACTGTCTTGAAGTCAGTTGTGTCTCTGCCCTACCAGTGCATGGGGGCCCCAAGAAAGGGAAAGACTTGGAAAAGTTCTTTGGTGAGAGAAGAGCCTATAAATCTTGTAAGGCAGAATTCATCTTTCTACAGACTTGTAGGAAGCTGATATCCTTACAAACATCTGTGAGCAGAGCAATGACCTAGAGGCTCATGCTGCATTGGCATTTGGTCACTCATATTTGCAGAGGTTGGAAAGGAATTTACATGGCAAGATCAGTTATGTCACACAAGATTCTGGCTTTCTCTATAGCATCGGGAAGCAGGTATGGCTGTTAGAAGCAGGAGGCATGTTGGTTCATTGTAACCAAAGGATTACAGTGGTTTGGACTTGCAGTACCCATTGCAATAAAACCAGACCTCAGAAAGAGACAGATACAGAAGCAGCCTGCAAGACTGTAAGCTGGAAACGTCACAGGAAGGCTTTTTAAGGAGCATGGACACCACCAGACCAAGTGTCCCATTTAACTGATCCACGTTGTAGATGCCACACTAAAATCATGCACTGAGTGATAGCTATGCCTTGTTTTAAACATACAATAAGTAGTACATGTACGAGTTATAGCTTGCTGTTCCAACACCCTGACAAGTACTGTGTTTGCAGTTCTTGTGCATCCAAACCACTCTGAGATTGGATTTAGATATCTGAGTCCACAAGCCCAAAGAAGTTAAAATATCTCAGATATAACATCAGAAATGTGTATGTATAAGAACTGCTGCTGCTTATTGGTATTAGAAAATGTGATTGGTGTACTAATAGCTAATAAGAATCTTTGCTCATATTTCCTTCAGAATTCAGAGAACACAATTGAAAAGCCCCTTTAGAAAGGGAAAAATAGAGTAAGCTGTAGAGGGGCTATAGAAGAGAATGTATCCTCTGTAACAAGAGATGAATGTTTGTCATTAGTTTAATAAAGGGGCTCCAGAAGTCCCCTGCAGCCCTCACCTCCCATTAGTCTAACAGTTAGGGCATTGTATGCATATACAGCAACACACAGTCACTTGTCCTTGCAGGGGATCATGTCTGGGGCAAGTCTGAAGGCTAAAAATGGAGTAATTTCCACATTGCCAAAGTTCAGATTTAAAGCATCAGGAAGATTTCTTTAAAGAATTTTGTGGTCATTATTTTTCTAAAATAACATATCAGCACTCCACCAAGCTTTTGGTTTGGGGAATAGTCTAAGCATGATTTATTTCCACCTAACATTTTCATTTCTGGTTAAAAGCAGAACAAGAATTTTCAAAACCTCAGTGTTCAGATTTGCCTCTTCCTCCACTAGCAAACTACACTTGTCAAGAGAGGGGCATTTTGGCTGCTTTTATATGAGCAGTACAATTGTGAGTGCAATAGTGAAGAGTCGAAAAACTGCAGGCTCCTACCTTGGAAAGAGTAGAGGCACAAGGCTGGCATGATCTTATCCCCTGACAGTTAAGGTCCATAATTACGTGTATGCTGGTGTTGTAATGCTTAAGAGAGAATAACAATTAAAATAATTGGTTAGAGCATCTTCTTGCGCTGCAATTCAGCTCTTGCAGAGACCAAGAAATCCGTGAGAAAATAAAGTTTTGACTTGCATCATATTTTCTCCCACAGCACTTGCATTTCACACGCTTGCAGCACAGCGCAGTGGCTTGTTTCCTGACCTGGGCTTGGGCGCAGATGTTCCCGGGGGTACAACTCGTCAGTGTGCCACGCGGGACACTAGGAAATGCAAGCTGGGGTCCAAAAGTGTGAGATGCACCCGGGGCAATGAGCTGAATTTGGAACAGGAGTGTAGTGCTGCCCCCCGTCTCTTGTGATCTGACCTGACACAGAGAGACATTTACAAACCACATGGGCATCCTTGGCATTTGGGAGGTTTCCATTACATAATTCAGCAGGGTACTTCCTACCCAGGCAGACATGTCCTCCCCCATCCTTCAGCCAACAAACAAGACTAAGAATGCACATAGTACTTGTGCTAAATTTCTGTTCATGTCGTTCTGTTCATAAAGAGGCAGGCCTGGAAAAAAGGCAATATGACATTATTTTTACAGTAAAAAGGTATATGATAAAATTATAAATATATGCCTCAGATTTGTGCTGTTTGAATACAAAGAGACAATATCAAAACTCTTCAAAAGACTCAGAGTGCTGTTTGCTTAAATGCAGTTGTCATACATCTAGCCTGCTTGTATTAATTTAGGAAAGAGAGGGAAAAAAGTGACATCTTTTTAAGGAGCTTCCAGTAAGAGCAATGGGAGCTGCCTTTACAAAGTTTTGCATTAAACTCTGGCTTGGCTCAATGAGCAGCACACACACAGTCCCACCAAAGTGGCCAGGGCTGCTGCAGCAAGAAGCACAGAAGTAAAATATAGAGGAGACAAAATTGTCAGCAGTGACAATAGAGTCAATTTTTATTTCATCAGAAAACAGAAATCAGACTAGTTATCACAGTGCTTGCTCCGGCTTTTACGTTCATCAAATTTCTCAATCAGGCGGTTGCGACTCAGCTGAGGGTCCAGCATTGTGAAAATACATGTATTCCTTTCCCACAAATAGTATGATCTAAGATCGACAACCCTAGCATCTGGGAGTGCTTAAAGCAATTCATAAGTTTTGCTCTAGTCATAAGACTTTGGACAAAGACTGCAGAAAAATCAAACTGGTCCAGAGGAGGCCTTACTGTTGGGTAAAATGCAATAAATTGAGCAAAGTTCCTTTGAATTATTTATTCTAGTTTGTTATAAATCAGTGACATCCTTTCAGCTCTTGCAAGTGTTTGTCTGCTATTTGTGTGTAAATGCAAACTCATTACTATGTTAATAGTGTTTCATCTTCTTATATTCATTTTATAGAATTTGTTGTTTTACTTCAGAGGTCCTAAATAGCTGAATTATATTGTTTCCTTTACAACAGACATTTTCACAGGCGCTATGTTTCAGATGTGTTTCATACAATTTTAGAAGAAATGTTTACTGCATTCCAGAAATACTGTTGCCAAAAAAAAATCTGATTTAATAGTGGAGGAAATAGCTTATAATATGCAGACCTACTTGCTACTTTGCATGTTTCGTACTTTAGCAGCAATGTGAAATTGCATAAGGAAGCAGAATGAATTATTTAAACGCAGGATTTTCTTACTGAATTAAAAAAAAAAAGTAGAATGTTCCATATTATTATTTCATATGGTTATTTCACACTGACGCCAAATAAAATCTATAATCTGACTGTATAAAATCAAAATGAAACTACTCGGAATTTTAAAACCTTTGAGTTTATATGTGCATATATTAAGGAAACGATAGGAAGCCAAGTTTATATATGTAGCTGACTGGGAAATGAGTCAAAGCTAAGTTAGAAAAACGACATCACAGAATCACAGAATGGCTGAGGTTGGAAGGGACCTCCAGAGATCACCTAGTCCAACCCCCCTGCTCCAGCAGGGACACCCAGAGCACGTGGCAC
>JAWLRI010000390.1:883804-898954 GCA_034781795.1 Crypturellus tataupa
CCGGGCGGGTCCGCGGCCGGGGAGCCCCTTTGTTCGCCGTCCCCGCTCCGGGCCGGGCGGCCCCGCAGGGGAGGGCGCGCTCGGCACCGCTGCCCTCCCTCTTGGTGACAGAGATGCGGTACAAACATAGAGGTGTTTCTGCTTCACATTCATACAGCCCTTTGTGAGCAGAGTGCCTGCCAGCGTGCGGCCAGCGTGCGCCTCTTGAGGGGCACGCGCCCTGGCAGGGGCCGGGCGGCGATGCCCGGCCACTGGGGTCACTGTAGGGCCGGGACGGTGCTCGGGAGCCGGAGCACGTGTGCTCCGCAGGGCTGGGCAGGGATGCTCGGGCCCTGGCGTGCTCCGTAGGACCGGGAGGATGCTCAGGCACCGGCGTGCTCCGCAGGGCTGGGCAGGGATCCTCAGGCACCAGCGTGCTCCGCAGGGCTGGGCAGGGATGCTCGGGCACCGGCGTGCTCCATAGGGCTGGGCAGGGATGCTCGGGCCCCGGCGTGCTCCATAGGGCTGGGCAGGGATGCTCGAGCACCGACATGCTCTGCAGGGGTGAGCAGCAACCCTCGGGCACCAGGGTGCTGTGTGCTGCCGTGCTGCCCCTGTGTGACCTCGAGCGTGGCCTCGCGGAGGGAGCCGTGGCCCCGTGCCCACGGCGTGGCCCTCCCTCCTTGGGGCGGCCCTGTGGCCACTTGGTGCCCTTCATGTGCCGTGTCCACGCTGGTGAGTGCTGCTTCCCTGCTGCACGGGAAGCGACAAAAACCCGAGCATGGCTCAAATAAGGAACAAAACCTGAGGGTTTCACCACAGGGGAAGATCAGTGCTGAACAACCCGAGTTTGTATCACTTTGGTTACTCTGTGATTTTTGCCTGTGAAGAGGATGTGTTATGCACTGTAGAAGGACAAACCATAAGAGGTGGTGTTAGGCTGCAAGCCAAAAGGCAGTATTTGAAAAAAGATAAGCTAAAACCACATCTGCATGTATTTTATGAACATTTGGGGAATATGACCATGTGTGTTTGTCTGTGTATCTGTCTCTGTCTGTCTGTGTTGTTTTTCTTTAAAGGGAAACAATCCTGTGTCTTCAACTAATTGATGGAGAAGACAGAGCTGGGTTGTTCTGAGACATGCATAGAGGTGGGACAAGAAACACAGGCAAAAAGGGAAAGTCCAATGAAATACTAGAGAGAAAAACAAAAACAAAAATGGCATGAGTGGTTAAACATTGGAATAGGCTTCTCAGAGAGGTCTGAATACCCTTGCTGATATTCAGAAGTCAGCTGGACAAGGTCCTCTGCAATCTGATTAAATTGTCTCTGCTTTGTGGGGGGCTTTCAGAATTCTTTGGCTCTACTGTAGATGGAGAAAAACGTCTATAAATGTTTCAGTGAGAAATTCCAGGAGAAAAATAAACTACTACTTCACAAAGACCACGGTGTCTTGTATTTTGGCTTCTATTTTGCTGACTTGTTCCTCTCTTCCTTTCGCGTTACAATTAGGAAGAAATTCCTGTATTGAAGAGGAAAGACATTGGTGAATTTTCCACTGAGGTAGAAGTAGGTTTTGCTTATACTGATTGATTTACAAATTGCGTCAAGCACATATCCCTCTTTTCTAAAAGCAAGGCTGATAGGAATTTTTAATTTGCATCAAGGATGGATGTTGCTTGGTTATCTCGGAGTATAATATGAGAAATACTTGCTAAGGTAGCTTGCCAGTTTATGGTCCTTTGACTGCCTTTAAGGGATCCCAGAAATAAAACTAGGATCTGCTGTTTTAATGCTAATAGCCAGTAATAGTCTCTCTACTGGAGAATCTTAAGAGGCCTAAATCAAACCTCTGAGAAGCTACTGGATATGCGTGATTAGATCATTTGTACTGGGTCATTTTTGGGAGGTGCTGAGCAAGTTCAGCAGAGATGTGCTATGTATCATGAACCCACGAGGAAGGAGTGCCATGCTCTGTGAGAATGGATTTTGAGCGACGGTTCCACTGGTAGGTGGAGATCTCTTAACAGTCAGACACCACAGAACTTCTGCACTTTACATACTGGTTACTAGAGGAGCTTCTTCTTTGAGTCTGGCTCACTTGGGATGCTGACAAGACAAGGACTTGTCTAACATCCTACTGATTGAGCAAGGAGCTGAGTCCTTGTGATTTGAGTCCTAGTTGCGTGACCTCCTCAACGAGCAACTTGTGCTGCTGCTTCTGCAGACATATTTGTATGTAACTTCCAGAAACTTACACTTTTTTGGTGTACAGAGTGACTTGGGTTGTCAAGGGTGATCCACGTGGTGGACATTGTTAAAGAGTTTTTGCCCTGTGTGCAGGTTTCGAGGGGATGGTGGCATTTTCCTGGCACCTTTTCTGGCTGTCAGGGTTTGCAAATTGCTCACCTATAAGCCCCTCACTCAAAAAGTAAATCAGAGTGATCCAAAACTGAACAAGTTATCATGTTTGCATTAGAATTGTCACAGTTGGTTACTTAAGCCCCTGAACAGCTGTGTAACCAAGTGGTCTCATTGTCTTCCGGGGACTAACGCAAGTGTTTGGAGGAGGTGGTGTTGGGCATCCTATGCTGTTAATGACTGAACACCTGCATGTGTGCTTTATATGACAGAGTCAAGTTTCATGATATTAAAAATCATTAAACATTTTTCCCTTGAAGCCACAGAACTGGGGAACAGGCAGCTCTTTCCTTCCAGTCATTCCAAGCCACAATTTACAGTGTGAAAATTTAAATCCCCAAACAGAAAGAAACAGCTAGTTTGCAAATCATGGTTCCAGTGTGTGACTTTAGCAGCCCCCTTCGTTGCATTTAAAGCCACAAGACCAGAAAAGAGCAAGCAAAGGGAAAACTGATTTCTCTGTTTAGTTACTTTGTGGCCTTCATGAGGTGGGGGGTCTTCTTGTCTGTCTTTGTTTTATTTGCTGCACACGTTTCATTGCCTTGTTCAAGGTTAGTTGTGCTGCTCTGAAGGGAATACTTGGATTTTTCTTTCTTTCTTTTTTTTTCTTTTTAACCTCAGAACTTGAAAGCATGTTCATAAGTAACAACACAAGAACTTCAATAGAAATGAGGACAGAAATCACACCTGCATCAGGCAGGTCTGCTCATGAAAGGAAACATAGACAGTGAAGAAGCAGTGGAATTGAATAACTTTCATTTTGCTCTTAGACCCCTATCACACACTGTGGAGGAGGAGGAATAAACTTATTTTCAAAGGACTTAACAGGGAAGATTTTCTAGTTAAAGCAAATCTCTTCCTTTTTTTTTTTTATTTACATAAAACTTTTCTTTTTGATGGGGGAGAAAAATGACTTTTTTCAGGTAATTTAGATTATTAGTAACTTTTTTTTCCCTCTGGCCCAGTTACTGTGGTTTCCTGTCCATGAATCTCTAGTTTTGTGTAGTTGTCTCAAAGATCGTGGAGAATCTTTTGGAAAAGAATTGCGGCAGCCTGCAGGAGAGGAAAGTACCTGTGCGCACGATTTCCCCTTTTCCATTGCCACCTTTTCTCTTTTGCAAAATAGGAGCACGGCAGGAGAAATGGGAGGAGATCAGTAGATGTGAGGCTGTTCATGGTAATTCGGTGGAAAGCTGTTGGTTTCTGCTGTCCGTTCCGGCTGTGGTTCACCGGAACACAGCTCAAAATATGCGCTGTCGAGATGCTTTCAGGATATAGCTCCAGAGCACTGTTTTTCCATGTGTAATCTTTGGGGCCGTGGGATCACGAACATAACCTTGTGGTGTGTGTCTGAAGGATCTGTGAAAACTAGTAAAGCAAGCCTGTTCCAGCAGACTTGGCATTGCAGTGAGGGGGCGCAGAGCAGTCCCGGACAATCTGTGGGATCCAAAAAAATAAGAAGGTCGAAGACTTGCCAATTTTCAGTTGCAAACTGAAGAGTTGGGACTTGCACAACATCTGTGAAGCTTTACTTGCTAGTTCTGCCAAGCTAATAGTGGCTCCCTGATCAAAGATAAGCTCCAATAGTTGAAGGAATTGAGAAACAGCTCCTGTAAGGTAGGTAAGGCAGAGCGCGTACATCTTGCCCAGCGCTGGGGAGGGCGCCGGCGCCTCCACTCCCCTGAGACTGCAGTATTCTCAAGTTGCCTTATTTTTTCCTGCTTTACCTTATGCTTATGAGATATATGTGCTTCAAAATAACAGAAACAAGTATTTCCAACGGTTGGTGGCAAGCCTCAAGTGGCCCGTAAGAGATCTTTTGATCTTCAGTATGTGCAGGGCAAACTTTGTGGCACTGTTCATCTCAGCGAAGCCATTTCCCCATTGAAGTCCATGGGAGACGGCTGACAAGCACATGGCTGATGCCAGGGGGCTTGATTGCATTTGGAAGCTGCCTGTCCTGTGCACTTCCTGATGTGAGGCAAAAGGCTGAAGTGGCCGGTTGTGCTCCTAAACAATCTCGGAATTGCTCCCTCGGCTCGCTCTTCATTTCGCTGGAAGCTCTTGAGTAGTTTGGCCAGGAGATGGGCTCAGTAGGCTTAAAGTTGTCACAACAACGGTTATGTTTATCTTGGACACATAAGGGTTTGGTTGAATTTTTAGGGATGCTGCAACAAAACTCTTCAAAATATTTTAAGCGAAACCCAAAGCAAAATTATTTTTCTTAATTGAGGTAGGATGAATTGGCTTTATATCAGTAGTGTTGGTTTTTTCCTCTCTGCTGAAGTGTGTTCCTCTTTCCTGTTATCATCTTGAAAGAAGTGAAGAAAGGGAAAGCAGATTATGCAAAAGGAAACAACAGAAGTGGCTGAGAGTGTGTGGTATGCTTTTATGCTTGAACTATAGGAGGGGGAAAAACAGCATTTTTTCTTTTTTTATTTTCTCTGCTTTTCTTGTAATTTTGCATTTATATATAAAATGATTTTTTTTTAAACAATTAAAGCACCTAGAATGCTTTGTCATAGGTAAATAGCCAGCTGTTTTATTCTGCCTAAAGGTAGCATGGCCAGGCAGCATTGTGACATCCAGTATTGTTCTGGACATGGATCTTGATTAAGATGTTTCATAAATTTTCATCTTTGAAGATCCTTCAGGTCTGTGTGAAACACAGTCTGGTCTAAGGACATCTAATATACAGTGGTGCACACTGTCTCTGTCTTAAAGATTATGATGGTACCAAGGCTCTTGTTACCTTCTTATGGACTTTGTAGTATTTGTATTATTCTCAGAATAGCTCTTCAGTACTTCAAAGTATCTTCATGTTTGGTTGCCTTGTCGGTGGATTGTTTAAGAACACATTGTGCTTGAGATTTACTCCAATTTTAAATTCATTAACCTTGCAGGGAACTGAAGGTTCAGTTGAGAAGCATCTCCTTACAGCCTTCAAAGGAGATAGTCTGCATCAGAATGACAGGTCTGTAGCTATATCTTTCTTAATTGACTTTTCTGTCTTTTTTTGACTTTGTTCTTTTGGAATTGAAAATGTGCAAGGTATTTTCATTTGAAGTAAAATGTGTTTCGAGTCCAAGCTACCCTACTAAGCTGGATTTTAAAATGAGCCTTTTTGGAAAATGGAGTGTATCTCACCTCAAAGAGATTCCCTTTAAAGTCTGCATGACTTGCTTTCAATTGGTCTATTGGTGACTGGTAAGAATAACCAAACTCTGCCTGTTGCACGAGGCCATCAAGGAGGCTATCAGGGTGACATAGACCACTTCTGTTTTCATGACCAACTCAAGGCTTTTCCTTTCAGAGGACTGGTTATGGGACTGCGTTGACCTCAGGCCATGTAGGGAACAGTCTATTGGCTAAATGGGATGCTACACTTGGACCTAAGGAAGTGAGAGAGACTTCAGTTCCCTGCTCTGACAGAGCTCGTGTGACTTGGAAGTTGTGTATTATTTCTCTCTTCATTTAATACTCTTTTTCCCAAAGGGCTTTATGAAGATAAATATGTAGTAGAGAATGATATTCTCAGATTTTACCCTGATGATAGCCATGGAAATACTTAAAGGAAAAAGGCATTAGTGGTAAATCCTCTTGTCACTGAGGGATTTGGGCTGTATCAAAGAGATGAGGCAGGCAGTGAGTGTGAGAGTGGAGTTGCTGTGTAGGCTGAGGCAGAGTCGGTGCTCCTGCTCCTTCACTTTCCTTTTACAGCTGTCACTAGAGTTCATTTGTGTTGAAGTAAAACTGCACAGAGACCCCAGACGTTATGGCTATAACTGAGCTCCAGCATCTGGTCAAAGGGACAGGACAATGCAAGCAGGTCACCTCTTCTTTCTGGTGACTCTAGTTAGGCTTCATTTGCAAAAAAAGGTAAAATATTAATTTTCTGGCAGTCTCTCTCATCTCAAGTGAATGGATCAAGCACTTCAGGCTCTATCAGGGAATATTCAACCACAATAAATTGCGGCTGTCAGAAGTGATAGATGGACTTGCATTTTCATGTGAAGTTAGGCAAGAGGAAAATGGCTTTTACTTGACAAAGAACAATAAGTGTTAAAGGCTGCCAGAAAGGGAAGCTTGCTAACGTAACTCCTAAGCTTGCATAAGTAAATCATTAAAAAGTTGAAACACATAAAAGCCTATGGGGGAAATAAAGTCTGTCTCATTTTCTTTAAACTCTCTGGATGATCTGAGGTTCCTTTTGTGTTACCTGTGCTAGCTGTGTTCCCCTGATTCCTGATAAAAATAGCACTTTATTTTGAAATTCATAGCTCATGACTGTCAATTCCAGAATCAGCTGTGAAAGTTAGGTGGTAGGAAGTGTATCACTCTTATTTGGTATTTAAATATAGATCTACGCTGTCAAAATCTGTGTAACTAATGATGAAGATATAATGGAGCAACTTGATTTGGGGTGGGGAAAACTGCAACAGATCAAATAAAACAAGATTCAAGGACACAAAAACTTGAAAGAGGGAAAAAAACCCCACAACTGTGTTAGAGCAAAGTGAATGACTCATTTATTTTTCATATCTATTATACTTTTCTTGTATTTTCTTCTACTCCTTGTTTCCAGCTGGGACTCGGTTCTTTCTCTCTTCTTGTGATCCCACTGTTAATCCCAAGAGAGGGTTTCTGCTCACTTCCATGTCAAGCAAGAAAGCTGGGAGTACTAAGATCTTTTGATTGCTTTTTGAGAGATCTTCACCACAGATTTTCAGAGTTAATATTTTGGTGCTTAAGAAATAGGGAGACCTCCTTCAAAATTCTTACCTTACTCTCTTCTCTGTGTTAATGTCTTACTCCTGTGACCCCAGGGGTGCTGGTGGTTATTTTGGTCTGGTAGCTGTTCCTCTATGTGAGGATAATTTTGCAGGTGAGTTGTAGTGTTTACCACTTTGCTTTGGACTGGAGGGAAAAAGTCTATTTCTATTTTTTTGGATGTCCTGACCTGGTACCTGCAGAGGGTTGCCTGTGAGCACTGCTTTGCACTGCAATGTGCAGTGCATCCTCGCTCTTAGGAGGCACAGCCAGCTGGGTGAGCAGCTTCCCCACGTGTTTGTGTGCATTTGTAGGAACACACTTCAGAAAATAAACTACCACTCTATTTTTCAGGACAGATAGTTTCTAAGCGCCACTTCTAATTTTATTGCCTACAATGCAGTTCTGATTTACAGCTGGTTCTAATTTTATGACCTTTACTGAAAAACTGGTAGAGGAGAGAGAGCAAAGGGAAGAGGGGAGGAGAAGTTGCCTCTGGATCTCAGTTGTGCATTAATTTACTTGGAGAGCAGCAAGATGAGCCAGGAATTATAAGGTTTCAGAGGATAGGGTCATTCTTATGACATGCGCAAGAAAGGGCTGAGAATCCCTTGAAAATTAATGAGAATTAAGTGTCTCTCTGGATTTTGGTGTAAGGCTGTGATTCATAGCCCAAACTGCATATGTAGTAAGTTACCTACCTGAAGCTAGTTATTTAGTTTCCCCCTCTCCTCAGTGAGGAGAGAGAGCTGCTTCCACTACATTACAACCTATGCTAGATGCCTAGTGTGAGTGCGATCAGTCTTTTCCAGAGATGCCAGTTGTCTGTGGCCATTAACTTGCAGTGAAGCACAGGGCCAGTGGAGTTGCTTGTTCGTAAGACCTGATCTGAGCAGTGCAACAGTGACTCAAAAGCATAAGCTAAAAGCTTGTGTTTTTTTTCTACATATATATATTTAAATATATATACATATATATATTTATATATATAAATATATATGTATACATTTAACTTCCAAAAGAAAGCTGTGGTAAATGTTGACACTTGACTTTTCACCGAGGAAAGTTTCCCCATCACTATTGGTGAGCAGGCAAGTAGATTTTCAAACATTGCTTCTGTTTATATAGTGAGACATTTGTTTTTCTTTGTTTCAGAATCTGGGTTAGAGGATGTTTTGAGAATGGAGGGTGGATAGGAAGTGGAGAGCAGTTATTTGACTGAAATTTATTTTACTCCCTTGCCCTTTAGAGCTGCGGTGGGGGAAGCAGACCCTGTTGTGTGAAAAATCGGTGTATGGCTTTGTAAGAGTGAAAGCATAAGATTCACAATGTGCTAGGGGATAGTGCGTGTACTTTAGAAATAAACTAATGCTTTAGAAACAAACAATTGCGTGTTTGCCAGAGTTTTTCTCTTATTACCCTTAATGTTCAGGGTAGAAGTCATCATGAGCCTGGGATAGAGATTTTGGAGCCCTTAAGGTTGGAATAAAGAAGCAGTGCAACTTCACTATACCAAAGAAATATGTTTTCAGTGCACCTGAGGGTGTACATTTTAAAAACCTTGACTGATTAAGTGAGTCATTGGTTCAGATCAGTGTATCTGCTCTAGAGAAGATGCCAGTATAACCTTGTGCTTGTGCAACAGGGTCAACAAACTGCTAAGAAGGGGCAAATCTTTAAGAGGAGAGGAGCTAGATAAAAAACTTCTCATCAAAGGAATTTGAGTTGTGTTTTCCAATTATATTTCTCATTTGGAAATCACTGAACATCTTTCAGGGCAGTGGTGCACCCATCTAGATTAACTGGCTTGGTATTCTTTTTTTTGAAAACTGTAACAGTTCATAGGTGACCATCCAAACCATCCAAAGCATAAATTAGGCATCTGTAGCAGTGAAAAGCAAAATGGAACACAAAAATCAAAAAACCAAAAAACTAAAAGATAAGCTAGATTGGCAACAGACTGCAAGTCTTTTATATGCTTATATGGCTTTCGATCCACATTTTTTTCTATTGCCAGCAAATGTTTCTTCATTGTGTTTATTTTAAATTTAGTATATCTTTTTGTTTAACCATGAAAGGAAGAAGATGATAACCACAGAAGTGTCCCAAATCTTGGGATATTTCAGTAGCAAGATATTTTCATAACTTTTTTTCATAAGCCAAGGTACATAAAATACCATCTGGGATGATGCTTTTGCTAGCTTGAAGTTTAATAATAGATATTTCTGAAATACATGCAAGAAATTTTCATGTGAGTTGAATAACTAAACATTTCATAGCTTATGCCTAAGTACATTTTTCTAGACCTTACAAAGTAGAACCAGCTCTTCATAGCATCTGTGGAATAGAGTGTGTCTTTAGGTGGTTGCTGCATGTTTCCTGTGCTGTCCAGTTCTGTCCTTTTACCTTGACAGGAAATGATAGACCTCTTCTGTACAAATCTCATGGGATTGCACTTGAAAACTGCTTTCAGGGTGGGCAGTAATGTACCAAGAAAAGACCATTAAAGGGTCTTTTCCATCCATTAAATGGGAAAGAGAGGAAAGGGCAGAGAGGTGTCTTTATGATCAGCATTAGTTATTTGAGGTGTAGACTGTGTGTTGGTTGTGCTTGGCCTCAATTCATCCTTCTGATTCTGGGCACTACCGTAAGGGCTCAGATTAGGGTCTCTGTCTGGTGCCTCTGAGAGGCCAGGGTGTCTCCAAAGAGCAATGTGGGGCATGCGTGTCTTCATGACAGCAATGCCCTTGCCAAGCGCACAGAGAAATGCTTCAAGTTTGGTGGGAAGAAGCTAGGTCATCTGGTACTTGTTCCTAAGAGCACTGGTAGATAACCAGAGGAAGGCTTCCAAAGACGGGGACTGGGCGGAGAGTGGCAGTTGCACTGGCAAGGTTTTTAGATTGGTAGGTCACTTTATGTCAGTAGGTCATTGCAAACTGAGTACTTAGGTTGCCTAGAAATAAGACTGCATAAAGCACTGGAAAAATATGCCACAGGGAATATCTATCACTGCTCAATGGGTGGATTTGATGACCTAATATGTTTATTTCTCCCTAAGTTTTTCAGTTTCCCGAAAAGGGTGTGAGACAACAGTTTTGATATAATCCAAAATGTTGCAGCAGATATCGTAAGGCAAAGGCTGTGAAATTGCTGACTGCTCAGATTACTTCTTACCTGCAGCTAATTGTTCGTTTTTAGCAGATCTCTCCACACAGATGCACAGGTTTCTTTTGTTTTGCCCATTGCGGGGGTATCACAATAAGTAAATTATGGTGAATAATAAAATAGCAGCAGCTGAACCTTGTGATGGTGATTAATATTTGTGTGATTAATAATCACACTTGCAATTATTATTTTTTTTTTTTTACTGTTTGGGTTGTATTGTTTTGCTTATCATTACATCAGCACAATAGGCAAGAAGAGGTAGCAGTATATATGAATAATTAATGATAGCAAATGTGTTAGTTACTATTAGGAACATGTATGGCAGCAGGAGAACCTGAGAGTTGGCCGGAATCTGAGGATGTGCCGCCGCTGGCTCTCCAAGGAAGCCTCAAACCCAGAGGCAGTTTGGGAAGAGGGAGAAGGTCAGTATTTTACTAGAATGAAGTGGCTGCACTAGACGTGCATCCTGTGAATGCTGAATAGTTCCCAACCAGTTGAAGTTTCTGAGAAAGCTAAAGGGTTTTCAGCCTGGTTTCCTGGCTGGGAAGTGTGGTTTGAGAACGTGAGGGGAAACTCCTTTGCAAAGTAGGTGGTTATTGGGAAGTCTTTTCCAGCCAAGTGTGTGTCTGTGCATGTATGAGGGAGAGATGAATCCAAGTAAATGTTAGGTACCTGCCTAGTGCCCTGCAGTTACTCATTCTTAAATCACTTCAGAGCTGTTGGAAGTTCGTGTTAGGAGCTGGATAATATTACCACTCCTTTGCATGTAAATAGCTGATCGCAAAAGTTTAATGTAATAAAAACTGAAGTATTAACTGCCTGTTTCTCTAACTACAAGTTCTGTACGTTGCCTCGCTAATAAGGAACAAAACCAATCACTTGATTTCATTCCTTTGAGAATATTTTTCTGTTGAGTCAGTAAAATTCAACACGAGTTAGTTAGTCTTCTAATAAGCAGCCTGTTCTCTTAACTCTGGTGTGTTTGCTCCTCTCTAATTTTGAATCCAGTGCTTGTCTCTAATCAATGAAGCAAACTTTGGCCACGCTCTGGGGTCCGTTATAGCTCAGCAGTGCTGTTTTCTATACTGCTACGTGGAAACAGCTGACAGCTTCATTTTTTTCCTGGCGTGTTTTGGTTATAAATGCTAAAAGCCAAAAGAATTTTAAATGGCATGTAGTGTCTTTCACCTTATGACCTCGGCTCCAATACAGCTGAGATTGGCAATATTTGATTCTTATTGATGCCTTGAGATGTTTAGTGGCCTGCGTACAGTAAGTTCACCATGCAAATAGTTGTGCTACCTCTGCTGACTGTGACGCTCCGCTTCTTCTTGGCTGGCCCAAGAAGGAGGCATGGGAGGCCGGGTTGTGAGTGTTTGCCTGTGGCAGTGCTGGATCTAAAGGCTTTAGCTGCTGGGATCTCAACTGGCAGGTTCCTCCCTAATCCAGGGTGTTGTGGTGCCATATGCTGGCCTGTGCACTGTCCGTGCTTAGTGAAAGAGAAAACAAGATTCAGGAAGATTTTGATGAGTGCTGTAAAGCTTGTGGGGGGGGTCATTGCCAGTGACAAGACAACAGGTAATGGGTACAAAATAAAATGCAGGAAGTTCCATCTCCATGTGAAGAAGAACTTCCTTACTGTTGAGGGTGACAGAGTCCCAGAACAGGCTGCCCAGAGAGGCTGTGGAGTCTCCTTCTCTGGAGATCTTCCAGACCCGCCTGGATGCCACCCTGTGCCACGTGCTCTGGATGTCCCTGCTTGAGCAGGGAGGTTGAACTAGATGATCTCTAGAGGTCCCTTCCAATCTCAACCACTCCATGAAAAGTCCACCGCAGAATCACCTCATTTGTTCTGTGAAAAGTCATGGACCCAGCTCTCCCTAAGGTAAAAACTGCCCCTATATAGTGGATTTCTTTGCAGTACACCTGCTTGGTGGGTGTTTGTTTCAGAGTTATTGTGTCAGTGACAAGTGTATTTCTTACCAGAAAGATGTTTGGCGTTTCCTGCCAGGTTTCACAGACCAAGAAATCTGGCAGCTTCGGGAAAGGAGCTGTCAAGTGCCCTCCTGGCTTCTTCTTCTTTCTCCATCACTGCTCACTGAAGAGTACAACTTTCTGCTTTTCTGCATGCAGCAATGTCCAGCTAGAACACCAAAAAGGAAAGTAAATAATAACACCTTCTTATTTAAGGGAAACTACTTGCTTTCCAAGCTACATACTCAATGTCATTTGCCTGACCAGCAGGCAAGGATAATACCATGATTTCTGGAGCTCTTTGAAGGACTGGGATTTGACTAGAAATGCATACAGAGTGTCTGATTAAAATAGTGGTGCATGGGAAAACACAGACCCCTCTGTTTGTCTTTATCTGGGCACTTATCTGGCTCCTGTGCTTGCTGCAGTCTGAGGATGTGCAGTCTGCAGGGCACCTCTCCCCCCAGCGCTCTGAAAGGTAGTGAGTTATTTTTCTAGTGGATTTGCTAAAGCACAGCATAGCTCAAGAAAGCGTGAAACCAAGTCTGCCAGGCTGTGGAGTAGCTTTTCACACCACAGACCTTCCTTCCCATGTAGAAGGAAACTTGTGTTTTCCTATCTGTGAGCAGCAACTGTTTAGAGTCTTTCCTAAGCTTAATTCTGTCGGCCTGCTTCTGCAGAGCTGTTCACTGGGCTCAAGAGTCTTAAAATAAAAGGTAGATGTGTGGGAGGGAATGATGACTGGGAGCAGAAAAAGTGGGGTGAGGAAAGGAGAGGTTGCTGGGTAAATCCCAATTTAAGCTGAAAGAGCATACTTTTTAATGTGCTCTCCTTAAAGTCTGTGAGAGAGATGGAAATAATACTGGGGGAACAGGTAAGTGATAAGTGGCATGTTAAGGAGCCTATTCCCACTGAAAAGATAATTAGAGTATTTTTTCCTGCTTTCTGTAGCTATCTTCACCCCTCTGTGTAATTTTCTCACCAAAATCTTTTCTATGTTTGGGAAAAATTGTATGTGGCATGTTAAAACAGGCTGCATAAAGCAACTGTGGGTTTTAAAAGCTGTGCATTCAGGTTCAGAAATGTTTCCTGAAGTTACTTGTGCTCAAGACAGAAATATTTTTAAGGCAAAGTAGCTCCATGAGAGGGAATCAATGAGGCTTTCGTGCAAATTTTATCAATTTATGAGGCGTTGTGACCATTTTTGGCTAAAACATCACATCTGCAGATTTCCTCAATTCTGAAGTAGACAATTGCACCTCTTGCAAGAAAAGATCAAAAAGGAGAATTTCATTTTTCATGTTAACAGATCATTACCATGTTTCAAGGAGAAGATAATAATGAGATTTTAAGGTAGATCAGTGAAATGGTTTATGCTGCAATTCTTCACTTCTACAGCACGATTGTGCTTTGGCTCACTGTATGAAAATTTTCTGTTTTCATGCAGATCACCTTGGATCCTAATTCAAGCTTGAAATTTCATTTCTGTAAGAAATAAATGTGGTGATCTCTGACTAGTCCTTTGCAAATATGGTTTACATGAAAGAAAGCAAAAAACCCATAGTAATTCAATTTGTAGTTATGTTGGAGTTCAGAATGATGGATTTAGCTGTTGCATTGGAATATGGCCCTGGTTCAGTATATTTCCTTACTCATACTCTATAAATAACCTTGTAAGGAGGGTTTAACTCTCCTCCTCATCCAAACAGCCACACTTCACTTCTGGTACAGACTTTTTGCACTCCTGGTCACCGACCCCACACCGATTCCTGCTCCCTGGCCAAGGTTGTACCAATCTCTGCTATATTCCTGTGGTGACTTGCTGGGGCAGGGCACGGGTCCTCGCCTGCACAGCCGAGGATGTAGCATGACCAGATAGATGTGTGAGTGCGTAGCAATGCCAGTGCCTTGGTCACGTAACATGGAGACTCCACATGGAAAGCAGGTCAAAGGGAGGCATAAGGAAGAGCAAAATCATAAGCGTGCTTTCTCTTTCCTTAGCTTTATTTTTGGGCACTTAAAGCAAAGTGATGTTAGCACTAACTTAAGATTTAACGTGTTCCAACTCCTGCAGCTATACTTCCTCACGAACCACAAAAATAAATAGTTTATTGAATGAATAAAGTTGTGAAGCATTCTTTTGCTTCTTCTAAACAAAGAAATTTACCAGCTTAAAAACTCTGGGAAGTAGAGGAGTTTAGAACTAGGCAAGTGTGCATTAGACAGCATGAAGTAATGGTTCTTACATGAGCTACACAAATTTTGGTCTCTGTGACATAAAAGTTATGTTTCTGCTGAGAATAGCAGTTCAGTTTGGCCTGGTGGTTATTTGCTTTGTCTAAAATTAACATGGAGTGTGTGACCAAAGTAAGTTTAGTATATTGTCATATTAAGATTTCTTGGAATTTCATTATTTAATATTAATTTATGCAACTCTATCTTTCATTTATTTTATTTGGAGTTTAGGCTATAGTGACATGTTTATTACTTTAAGAAGGAAAGTCTGCTAGATTTTCTTCTTCAATAGTATTTTTTTTCCTGCATGTTTTTGAATATAGGGTGTAAAGCTCAGACTCTGGGTTACAGGATTTTTTACTTAATAGCAACAAGAGGCTTCTGGAGGAAAAAAAAGAGGCAAGAAAAAGGGTCATCAAGAACAAATGTGCAAAAATTCCATGTAAAATGAATATAGATGCGTGTATGTGTGTACATATATAGATATATGTACATGTGTCTATGAGTATCTCAAGGGAGGCAGTGAGGCGGATGGGGCCGGCCTCTTTTCACTGGTGGTCACTGACAGAACCAGAGGAAATGGCCACAAACTGAAGCATAAAAAGT
>JAWLRI010000390.1:905634-934891 GCA_034781795.1 Crypturellus tataupa
CCCAGGAGGAATGGAAGCCAGTGGGAAGATGTTTCAAATACTTTGTTCTTGCTGTATTATATCTGGTTATAGCTAATTATATCTGGTTTTGTAGCTAGGAGAAAGCTAGCAGAAAGTAATGATTCAAAGAGCATAAATTTATCTTGAGTCACTTCTGAGATGATGACACTTGTCCTTCAGCTGCGGAAATAATCATAAAGGTTTCCGATAACCTCACTTGTCTTTCAGAAATGCTCAGTGAATAAAGGAAAGCTGCAGGTCAGACTGATTCAAGATAGAAAACTTGTTAATAATTGTCTTTAAAAAAAATCCACAAATCTTTTTGCAACTGTTCAGTGGTTGTGACAGCAAGTTTAAAAGAAAAGCTGGAAGAAATCAGTGTGTGGAAGCTGAAGATGGTGCCGTGCAGCTGTCACTGCTGCTGTACATGCAGGCGGGCGTCTTCTCTCTTCATCGTGAGCAAAGCGAGTCCTGGGGTAGTGATCAACAGGCTGGTAGCTTGGCAGCTCACCTTGGCTTTTTTATATATATGGCTTTTGTATATAGCTTTTTCTTTCGTTCTTTCGTTCTTTTGTTCTTTCTTTCCCTCCCTGATACTAAAAGTGGAAATTTGAAATCCAAGAAATTAGCTGTGTTTAATGTCTGAGGTTCTGCTGATCTTGGAGAACAATATTTACAAAAGCTGGAGATAAACTCTTATTAGATTTTGGAGACTTTTTTTTAGTGCTGTTTAAAACTGATTCTGGAAATTCTGGATCTGAAATTCTGGATCTGAACAATGCCAAATTCTTTGGGGATGTTTTCTTTGTCTTTTGAGTTTTGCAGCAATCACATATTTCTTTACTGCACTATATGGAAATGATAGAAATGATGTGCATTTAGCTTTATGGAAGCATTTGTAGCATAAAGAGTGAAAAAATTTTGCCACCTCTCGTCAGAGCTAAAGAGTCTTTGGAATTTTGTGATTTAGATGTTTTGTTTCATTGTTTTCATTTATGTTAGTTATTGACTTTTTATGAATTTTTGTAAAAATAATTCAACAGAATATAGCATAGATTAGAGGCTGAGGATGGGGAGAACAACCTACATTTCATAGGCTTCTTGCTGGATATATTTTCCTTTTTTCCCTTTTGATAAGCATATGGGCTAAGCTGTTTGTTTTTAAATACTAAGCCACACTGTGGTGATTCTGGATGTGTAATTACTGGAAAAACTCTGAACATAATCAAACCTACTCTTTTGGCGTTGCTAGAGTTGGACCAAAATACACAGCTTTTAATAGCACATATCAACAAACCCATTTGTTTAAAAGTTGTTTTCTTTTTTTGATACACCTACATTGTAAAATTCAACTGAAAAATTAAGGTGCTATGACATAATTTGCTGAAAAATTAGCCTTTTTTTCTTTTTATTAGCTCTTGCTTTGTCAAGAACAGGAAGTTGCAGATAAGCCAAAAAAAGCTGATATTGAACCACTTCCAAATTTGATTTGTGTTTTCAGTGCATAAATGCAAAACATTGTTTGAAGAGGCATTCCGTGTGTCTTGTGAGGACTTTACCATAAATAACAGAATTGGAATATGCTGTTTGCCAAAACTTTGCAATGGAGAAATTTTGTTTTCCTGTTGAATAGTTGTGGATTAAGCCTAGTTATTAGAAATGGTCTAGACTGTATCTTTTTTGTTGTTGTTGTTAAAATTGATTTTGCAATGTTGATCTCCATACAGCAATTGCTAGCGAGTGAAAATCAAAAAGAGGAATGCAAATTAGAATGATTAAATTTGGTAGTAAATGTTTTTGAAATATCTGGAGCAGGTTTTATTTGAAATTATTTTTAGTCTCTCTAGCTCTTAGGTAGCTCTAACTCCACAGTACATTTCACTAATTAATGCCTGTGTATGTTGGCTGAGCTATAAGGTCAAGGACTGAATGGACATGGAGAATGATCTTGGGAAAAATCCCTGATCTGCCTGTTCAGATGTGTCACTGGAGTAGTAAGGAGTGAACAAAAACTGGCAGTAGGTCAGGGCTGAAAGTTTGCCCTTTAGAATTTTCAACTCCCATAGTCAGTTACGGTGAGCATCTTTTGTCACAGTAGAATTTCTTTTTTTCTAGTCAAATGTAACAGCAGTTCTTTAGGTGGAGAAGCTTGCATATAGGCTTGAAACTGTACAGGTTGTGTTGGTAATGAGGTACTAAGACCTCCTTAGGGATCCAGCTCAGAAAACGTGAGCTGAATCCCATTCTCCTGCATGCCACACCAGTGCGCTTGCTGTGCCATCAGGGTCACTTCCAAAGGCTGCTGCACTTGAAGACTTCTAGATTTCAAGTTATATCCCCTGGCAGTGATAGGAGATTGTAGAGGTACTTGTGGGGTTTTGTGTGTGCAATTTATAGCAATTGAAATCCCCACCCATGTGTGCTGGGCTGGGAGTATGCATAACTCAACAAGCTGACAAATAAAGATTGATGATTTTTGTGCATTTTATGTTAAAGAAGTTTTTATGGACTTGGGTATTAACATGATGTATATTGGGGGAAAATGCTCAGTGATATCAGGTAGGTTGCCAGCCTGCCAAATGGCAAGGGGAGAAGTGCAGAACACATCAGAATCAGTCATTGGGGTGGCCAGGCACCTCTGGAGATGACCTCCTCCAAGCCTGCTCAAGCAATGTCACCAGACCTTGTCCAGTTGGGTTTTGACTTCACAAGCTCTCTGGGCAACTTGTGCCAGTGTTCAGTCTCACAGTAAGGAAGTTTATGTTTGCAGGGAATTTCCCTTCTTTTTAATTTGGGAAAGGAACATTTGGGGCTAGCTAGATGTTTGTGAATGACGTCGTATGGATACCAAAGCTAGGAATAGAGGAGGGAAGGACGTGCTAGATCCTAAAGCTCAGTCTTCTGCTATTGTGAGCAACTACATCCCTTTAAAAGAAAAGTTCAAATTTAACTTTTAAGCTAGTTATTTGGTTTACTTTTGTATTCCTGCTGAAAGCTTGTTATAAAACAGAAGTGCTCAGATATTTAGAAAATTCTGCTTATTTCCAGCTGAAACTTTTCACTGTGACATCTTTATTCATCTTTGTTCTTGTGTCACAATCTTTCTGTAGCTTAATAGCTCTTGTTCCTCTGAGATGGTCCATCCCTGTCTGGCCTGTAAAAGCTAGCATAACTCTTCCCTGCTAAAGCAAAACAGCTCTTTTAGTTTCTGGTCAGACTCATGCTTTTCCTGTCACGGTGCTAGGAACATTTCTTGCACCTGCTACATTACTCTTTCTGGAACAAAGTTGACCAAGAAGCAAGCAGTATTTTATATACATAGTCATATAGTGGTATTAATCCTTCCCTTCCTCTACTGCAAGTAACTTTCCCCTTACATACTGGAATTCTATTTGCCCTTTTTTTTTTTTTTTTTTTTACTCCTGTCTTATTAGAGAAATTCACATTAATCTTTCAGAGTGTAATATGGTTTTCTTTCATGCTATTTAATTTTATGCCATTTCTTTGTTCTAAGCCGCAGCATCACCTCAGTTCTCCCTACACCATATCCTGATCCTCCTCTGTTGACAGTTCCTTCCAGCCTTGTTTTGCCAGGAAACTTCATTATGGTAATCTTAACCTTTGCACCAAAGTAATTACAAAAATTATGCCATTGTGATTATAGACTGCAGCATGTCCAAAGTAAAGTTTGTGCAACTTTTGGTTCACATTATACAGTTACAAACTTCCTGTCTGTTTTTTTTCCTCAGGAAGAAAGTTATGAAGCTCAGCGCAGAGGACTTAGATTGATGGTACCAGGGAACTCTTTCAAATAACTAGAATTGAATACATTCTTTTTTCATTTATTTAGTGTGTATGTTCTGCTCCTCCCTTGAAGATACACCGTGGCAGATTTGATTTGCGTGAGGCCTCATTCGTTCCTTGCACAACCCTTATATAGCTCATAGCAGATCAAACTGAAAATCTTAGGAAAGGATGAGATTCGTGCATGGATGATCACTGTCTGAATCTGTGATCACTGTCTGAATTCCATCATAAGCCATTCAATATAAAATATTTAAGTAGTTCATTTTGACAGGTTTCTGTTAAATGGGGCTTAGTTTTGTATGCCATGATCTTATAAGAACAGGATAAAGAGGTAGTTCTCCTAACTAACATAATGGTAGATGTAATTCTTCTCCATTGTGGTAGTTTCTGTACGTGTGGTTTAGGTTTAGAGATAGACTTGAAAAGCTTTGTGGTAAAGTGTGATAAAAAGTCTCTTTGGATATGTGGAGTTTTTAACAGCTGCTGTAAAAATCTGTTAATTCATTGAATCTTTCATGAATGAATACCAGAAGTAAAAACTTTAGTGTGTAGGTGTAAGATGCATACCAACCCCCTTCCACATGTGTCAGATACCATGTGGCTGACTCAGAATGCTGCTGGCTGGCTTCAAAGAGTTTTCTTTTTCAGGGGGAAAAAAAAAGAGAAAAGCAAATGTATGGAGTCATTTATGTTAGATATTAAGGTACCTTTCCATCCTTTAAAATCATGTTATACTTCCAGTTGCTGATCTCTGTCTCCTATAGTTTTGTCCATCTACAAAACCTGTGTCCTGTAACAATGAGGTAAGATCTGGTCAGTTAAGCAAAAGAGGAGCTGCAAATCTGCCAGAGAAATGTTGTGTAGAGTTTTGAGCCGTGGGTGGTCTCCTTTTAAAAGGTGGCCAAAGTACCTGAGTGTTTTGTTGAAAAGGAAAAGGAAAAGGAAAACTTTCCGATGTTTTCTTCTGCTGGAAATAGGCAGTGTTTATCTCTGGATTTGGAAACCGAGGGAGAACTAGGGTGAGTTTCATGCTAGAACAAGAAAGCCTTTTTTTTTTTTCTGTTTTTAAAAAAACAGGCTAGCAAGCAAGTTTTGTGCAAGGTAGGCTTAACTTGCCCTAAGCAGGATGTGTATCCATGGAGTAGAGGCTGTCTCATCTCAGAATTAGGCTATGGATGACATGGCTGATTGATAGACTACTTAAAATTTCGTGGACTACTAAAAATTTCACATCTGCTATTTGAAAACTTTCTGGAATGCCCCAAGTGTGTTGAGTTTTGCTTCCTTAGAGTAATTCTTTCTGTCTGTTAAGCAGCAAAAGTACTGAGAAGTGTTGTAAGCCTCCTTGATCAAGAGACCTGCCCAATGCTGCCGACACTGAGCTGCAGGCCTGGACGGGTGCTGATGTGCCCTGTTCTAAACAGACCGTCTTGTAATGTCTGAAACAGCAAATTCTGAAAGCAGTAACTTACCTGAATGGTCAGCCCTCCCAACATGCAAATGGATGCACAGAAAAGTAACTGTTACGCGAAAGTTTTAGGGAAGGTGTTAGATTTGGGAGTCTACTGTGTTACTACGCTGGAAAAGGAGTCAGCTTCTTCTGTCTTCTCTTGACCTTAGGATAAAGTATAGTTTGTTCCCAATGAATATGGCTTCGCTTAATTTTCTATTGTCTATTTTCTGTAAAGCAAAGTATTGTCTAAAAAGTCTAAAGCAGTGACTCAGTTTATTAGAGAGTCAATGCTTTAGACGTTAACATTTACTTTTTGATATAGTTGTGTAATTGGCTTGCTAAAGATAAAGTAGGATATCAAGAAATTACACACATGCCACATTTCTCTGGGAGAGTGTTGGGGAAGCGTTGTGCAAAAATGAATGATAAGTTTAATGTAAAATGGTAACTGGTAACAGATTTGCTCTGGAGACCGTTTCCTCAGCCAAGTTAATAAAACAAATTAAGACCTTGATATTTTATCCTGGCTTAGAAAGTATAATGGGAATGATGTGAGCTGATTTTATTGAATAGTGGGCCTTCAGGGGTATAAGAGAGAAGAACTGGCTCTACACCTTAAACCATAAGAACCAGGGGGAGTTATTGCTTTACTAATCAGCCGTTGGTACAGACAGAGGAAACAGCATCTTATATTGCATTTAGTTTCATATGCCAGTAGACGGGAAGAAAGCTCAACTGAAGAAATGTGGAGAGCAAAATCTCCCATCTGAATTTATTTTTCTGGCTGCGTATGAATTAAAAATGGTTGATATCTTTAATGTCTATGGTTAACAAAAATGTCTGAGGCAGTAGGAAACTCATAATAGGGTTTGCAGTGTATTTGTATCTTGCGTAGCCATGTGTGTACCCTCAGACCCAGGTGGTTAGAAATGCTTTGAAACTCGCGCATACACTGCTGAGTTGACATGCATCTAAGACGGCTGTCCTTTTGCCACGATGACTAACTGCATGCAGTTTTAGCTCTTGGAAAATGTGTAGTTTTGTTTTGATTGATGAAGCTGGCCTGGAAAGTTTGCTTCCATTACTTGCAGTCATTGTGGATGACAGATGTAGTGCAGGTTCACTCACATTGCAAGGTAGACTTAGGTGTGTAAGTGAAGTGAGAGAGAGTAATACTGAGAACCTGAATACCAAGAAAAAAATACAGTCAGATTGTTCTAAATAAGGACAAATACGTTTGTCACGCAACAGACTTCTTGTACTTGTAGAATGCTACAGTTGTGCTGAATAAGAGAAGAGTAAGAGAAAATGTGTAGTCCTTTTAAGCTAATTCATACACTAATCAGGCTAATGAGCTCAAGCAGAGTGCTGCGCTAATGTGATGAAACTGATTGTCTGCAGCTATCTTGTTTTCAGGACTAGCCAGGTATCTCCCATGGGACTTCACCGGCTAGCACAATTGCCATTTTGTATTTGGCTTGGCCTAGATAGAAAACCTGTCTTTTCTATGGTTGTACATTGTTGTACATTTGATACTGTTGGAATAAAGAGTGTCTTTGTCATGGCCAGACCCTGCAATTCTAGTTTCTACTGTTGTTATTGGTAGTGACTTTGAAGGTAGTGCAGTGAATTAAAGAGAATGATAGGTAGCAGTTTAATTTTAGCAGATGCTTGACGTTGGAAAGAGCATCTGCTCCTAAATCCTCCTGCAACTTTCTCCCTGCTAGCAGAGAGCCCTTGAAAGGTACCCACATCTACATTTGTGACACTTCCACATTAAAAAAAAAAAAGAGTTGCCAAAAATGATAAACTGATAGATAAAGAGTAGAATGGAGGTGTAGTTCTCATTTTAACAGTCTTTAGAGTATTTGAGAATGCACAATATCTGCCTGTTCATTCTTGCTTCCTTACATGTAGGGATGAGGATTTAAACCAAAGTGATCTGTGTCAGAAGTGATGCTTCTGTCAAACTGGGGAAGACTCCTCCTTTGGAACAAGATTGTCTCCTTTTTGATTGAAAGGGAGTTAGCGTTATTTTGAAGGAAGGGAATTCCATTCCAGGGAATGAAGGGTTTTGTCAGTACAATCATCCTTACTACGTTTCACTGTGTTAAATCAGCAATAAGTTTTTCTGCTATGACTACAGTAGTTGCAGTTGTTTGTGGAGTACGTCAAAGGAATTTGTAGATATGCAAAAAGGATGAGAGGCATATGTTGGACTTTTCATAGTTAGGCTATTAAGTAATAGTGCTACAATAGCAACAAGGAGGAAATAAACTGCCATGTGCTGGAATTTGCAGGCTGTGGGATTTCATGCGTGTGCCTGAAGCTCTTATTATAGATTCAGATAATTTGCCTAAGATTCAGGGGTTGTGTAGTAATGAAAGGTTTTACATCACTTAATTTTTCCTGTGAAAAAGAAAGATTTGAAATTTTAATGTGGGGAATACTGATTTCTATAGTAGTATTGCCAAACATCTGTGTTTCAATGCTGGGTGGTGACTTGTCTGTTGTAGAAGAGGTTTCATGTAGGTGCAGAAGGAGATGCTGAGGAGTGGAGGACTTAGTGTTTGCTGCTGCAGCGCTTCTCTTGGGAGAGGTGAATATGTCCCTTCCTTCCTACAACTAGAGCTTGACCCCAAGCAGGAGCCTTTACAACAGAGATGATGAACGGACAGGAAAAGCAGCTTGACCTGGCTTTATAGAAGGAAGACCTGCTGCTTTCATGTCGCTGTATTGCAACCAATTTGTAGTGGAAGTGCTGCTTGTTACCTCATTTAAGCCCCTTCTCCACTTTGAAAGTGTAAAAATGAGTTTCTGGAGGATGGATAGATCCAGGATGGAGGTTTTGGAAGTGTCACTGTGTTCAGGCTCAGCCCATGGTCCTGCCTGGTCTTGAGTGGACCCTGTGCCTACTGGAAGTGATTTGAATGGCCGGTCATTCCGGGCGCAGTCGCTGTGTGATGTTCCCTTCCGTAGCCCTTCTCCACCTCTTCATGCTCTCTGTTTGCATGAGTAATTTTAGTCATGATGACAGGATCACTTTGAGGGCTGTAGTGTTGGATGCCTCGTGGTCACTATCATTCTTGGAGTTAATGCCTCTTGGGAAATGTGTGGATGTGTTAGGAAATAAGATTAGTTATAAAACATGATTGATATTTGTAGCAATGGAAAAGGGAAATGGCAGAGAATAACCTTGGGGACAGAGAGGAGAAAGAAACCCATCACAGTTGTCCCACATCTCTCTCTCCTTTCTTGTATTAGTAAGGAGAGAGGAAGCCAGGAAAGAACTAACCTTTTAAGCTTTTTTTTTTTTTTTTTTAACATTTTAACAGAAAATATAAAGAAAACTGATAGTTTTGCAAGTGAAGACAAATTTGGCCTTTCGATATTTTCGTCGTGGACTTTTCAACGCCTCTTCTTTGGGAAATGCTGAGGCTTTTTTGTGTAAGTTAGTTCTGCCAGCGCTGAAAGCAGTGAAAGCCAGTGGTGCTTCCTGTGCTAGCCCAGGCTGCTAAATGCTGCGACTGGCAGGGAGGCTGTGTTACAGGAGCCTTGAGTTTTTAGGAGGGAAAATGATGAAATCCAAAATACTCTGAGTCCTGATGTCAGCTAGAAGCCATGCCTTTGTGCATAAGTGATACTTCCACCATGCTCTGACAGAAGTATGGGAACTGTTTTGGCTTCATGAGTCAAAAAAATGTTGCATTTCAGCCAAAGGATTGATGAAACCAATTGAGTAAAATGGAAAGATAATTAAGGTTTCTATTTATTAGATAATGGTTATGTCTGGAAAAAAAAATCTCTCCAGAAGTTGTTTACTAGCAGAGATGACTAGTTTGGGAGAGCAGTCGTCTTATTGACTCACCAGATGTACTCAGTATTTCTCTTTTCCAGGACCTCAAAGATTCTCTTTCCATTGCTCTTCAGCTTGTATGTAACCTTATTTAATATATAGGGTCAGTAGAGTGTTAACAATGAACAGTATTTTCTGACTTGCTCTCATGAAGTATGTGCATGTATCTGTAAGATTTGACTACCTCATCTAGAAGAATTGCCCATGGTAAATAAATATTTTTTCTCTGGGTAATCATTAATTGCTATTACATGTGTATTTGCTAAGAAAAGATTCCCATGTGATGTATGTCAGGTGTTGCTGGCTAAAACCCACAGCATGAAACAGATGTTTGGCTTGGAAAATTTTGGTCAAAATGGCCAAAGCTCAGTTTGGGTCTAAGTAACTGCAGTGAGGCCCTACACTAGGAGGTAAGTGCTGCTCCGTAATAGATGCAGCAAACGGTTTGCAGCTCTGATTGCCGCAAGGCTCAGAGAGACAAAGGATGTGGGAGCCTCCTGATTCTGTCCCGTCAGACTCGAGTCATGTTACAACAAGTCAACATCTGCAGCACTGTGACACCACTTACAGTGCAACGATGGCCATGGCAGCGTGAGCCATGCTGGTGAGGACACGCATTCACCCCGTATGGGACCAGCGTAGCACGAATGTGTCCTCAGCCTGTGCGTGTCGCATCAGCCGAATGTGCTGTGGCATGAGCAGGGCGGCGTGCCCCGTGCGCCCTCTGTGCAGGGCTGTAGTCCCAGGCCACTGCTGGTGTGGTTGGCTCTTTCTATTTCCAGATGTGGCTTTGCTGTCTCTGCACCACCCCTTGTGTGGCACAGACGTGGCTGCAGTCGCATGCTATTGTGTTGTCAGCAGGGCACATTTCGGTGAAATGCAGAAATGAGTGTGTTCAAAAGTGTTCTTGCTTTTCCTCAACTCTATGGCCAACTCTAATGATATTCATCATTTATTATGAGAAGAACTTGTCAGCATGAGGGTGTTTCAACAGATGCTGCAAACAAATGCTATTATGAAAAGGAACTTCTAATGGAAATGGAATGTGGAAGAAGAACTACTGGGGACCTTTGGAAAAAAAAAGTCCTCCATGTTTCTGGTGCTACCCGTATTTCAAGATGTAAAGCTCTGATGGTAGATCAGTGAGGAAAGAATTGATGCTTGCAGAGGCATACGCTAACATTTGGAGAGATCTAGATTGAAATTACTAATTCTGATTCACTTGATCTGAATTTAAGAGCAATTCAAATTACAAATCTGTGATACTTAAAAAAAAAAAAAAACTGAAGGGGTACTGAAGGACATGAAAAGATTCTTAAAATTCTGTGGTCATTCTCTTCTGCTATTGAGAGTTGAAAAGACAAATTCTAAGTGTATTTCTTACTGTGTTTTAAAAACTAACTCAAGGTAAGGGATTGGAACATCTATCTTTTGAGGAAAGACTTAAGTGCACGGGGCACGTTTACCCTGGAAAAGAGAAGACTGTGAGGAGATCTGACCTATATTCATAAATAGCTGAGGGGAGAGTGTAAAGAGGATGGGGCCAAACTCTTCTCATTTGTGGCATTTGTGTGTACATCTGCCTAAATCAGCATGGTAACATAAGAAATTGCCTTTGCTTAAGAAAAGAAAAAAAAAAGAAAAAAATCTCCAGAATGCTGAAAAAATGTAAACACAATAAACATAGTTATCCAATATCTTGTTCTCTGAGGTTTAAAACCTCAGAGCCTCTTTGGCTAGGTCCAGTCAGTCCTTTTCTCCATGAGAAAAGGAGAATTTTCAAAGACCTTGAGAAGAGAAACTTTGCAGAAATATAAATATATGTTTGAGGGGGAGAGGAAGACATAACATTTCTGTTTCTTTTATACCAAGACTGCATGCAGTGTTTTCATACAAAGTGTATTGCCTATCGAGAAATCAAGAATGATGAACAGATTTCGTTAAAGAGATGTCAGGCTTTGATTTCTGCTGCTGCAGACCTTATATATTTCCATTTTTGTAGTATGGATGCACTATTTGGCTTTACAAATATTTAATGATAACAATGAACATGAGGACTATTTCAATGGCTTTTAACAAATAACTTTTAATTTATAACTGCTACTAATGTACTACATAAATATGGTGCTGATGCCTATTGAGAATCACTTGTTACTTGCTGTATTCTTGACTGAGAAATTCTAGTCATTTGAGTAAAACTTTTTTTTTTAATTTAAAAAATACTTCTAGTTTTGCAGAGATAATCTGGCATTTAATATATTTATGTATCTGTTAATTTTGGCCTTAGAAGAAGTAGCTGTATCACTAGTGTAAAGCAAATGCTATCCAGACTTCAAATCTGACATTGAAAATTTTAAAATATGTAAAAAAATCACCCAATTGGATAGGTTGGTATTCAAGTTTAAATTTTATATTGAATATTTTTTCTCCTATGTATCAACATGAACTTCCAACTGTAGTAAAAATGAATAATTTGCTCCTGGTTTGTTTAAACAAAAGGGTAGTTAGGTGACATTTATCTCTGCATAGTGCAGTTCTGAAGAGCCACATTTTTATGAAAAAAAGAAATTGGTGAGAGTGCAAAAAAATAAAGTCAAAGATTGATTAGAGTACTGAGGAAATGCAGTATGAAACTCAGTATTGGCTAAGCACAAAATAGACTGAGACCTAACTTGATTATACAGTGGTTAAGTACCTTCTTAGGGAAAAAATACCAAGAAAATTATAGTATGTGAGAAAATCATAACAGGAAGACATGTCTGGAAGCTAAAATCAGATAAATCTGAATTGAATTGGTAATCACATTATGTTCTGAATTTTGGTACAACCATAAGCTAAGTAAAGAGATTAAGAAATCTGTTGTGGGGAATCTGTTTGTAAGAAAGTACCAGTAGCAAGTTTTGGTCCAAAGTTCCATTCTGAGAAACACTTTGGCTTTCCTATGCCATTTGTGTAGAGGCTGTGGAAAAAAACACATTTTTTAATTAAGGGAGGAGAAAAATGTCCTGGGAGGTTATCAAAAATGTAGGACAAAAACAGTTCATGTGGCAAGGACTCAAAGATATGTCCTCTTTTGAAAAAAGAAAGAAAATTCTCCTGATTTCTTTGGCAAATGCTGATGTTAAAATACTCAGAACTCCAAAAACAAGTTGTACAACCTCATTGCAGGCTTTTAGTTTGGAAATAAAACTGGCTATAAAAAGTCTTTGTCAAAACGGGCTCGATCTGTTTGAGCAGTCTCGACGTTTTTTGCCTCCCAAAACGTCAGCCCTTGCCAAGGGGGGGGCAGGCAGGAAGAAGCAAGGCTTGATTCAGTAACCTGTTCAGTAACCTTGATCCTGTTATGCAGCATCAAGATATGAGCATAATTTCTTCTGGCATTTGGGAGGAGAGAGAAGATTTTTCTTTTTCCCTTTTCAGGAGAGAGTGAACTTTGTGCTGCATTTTCAGCCTTTTTTTGTTCGCTTTAGATATTTTGCCCTGGGCTAACCTTTCTGTGTTTTGATTGGATATTTCGCTCTCTACAAGATGTGCGTGCTGTGAGTCTAAGTATTATTAAACATCTGTGGATAAAAACTCACAGTAATGGCCCATGGCAGAGCCTTGGCAAGTAGCTTGTAGGGAGACAGAGAGATTTGGCAAATTTCCGGAGCCAGCAGGCCTACAGATTTTAGTGGAAAAGAAAGATGCACGTCCTAACAAGACATGCAAGTTCTCACTGAACAAGTTTTTCAGCAGAAGGGCTTTCCCACCTGATTTTTCTCTCACGCAATGCCCCTTGAGAATCCTCATCCCTGCTGGCTAGAAGAGAGGGAGAAAGGATGCCTGGATCACAGGACCTGGGGAAGTGCCTGGGCAGAGGCCTTTGCCAGGAGGCTCCAAGATCCATTTTCCTGCAATGGGCAGAGGGAGGAGAGAGGCTCGAGGAGGGACGGCAGAGGCTGCCCGCCGAGCGCTGCCTGAGGTCTCGCCGGGGTGAGCGGTGCTGGCCTGTCCTGGAAGGGGAGCCGAGCGGTCGCACCGGTCCCTGGGAAATCTGCTAACATGCCAGCAGAGAGCTTTGATGCTCAGGCTTTTCTTGGAGCTCCCTGTTGGGCTTATTCATAGAAAACAGCAAGACGTTGGTATCCAATTGAATGTGGACTCTGCTCCCCTGAATAGCTCAAATTGGAAAACAAAGTGGATGACTTCTTGTAGCCTAAGAGCAGATGTCCTGTTAAAATTATATACTTCCCGAAACACTTCATATTTCACAAGAATTCTAAGCCAGTGCCAAAACTAACCCAGGCCCATTTCATTGGGAATATCGGTGTTGGCGTGCTTTTTTTTCCCTGTGCTGGTCATGCTTGGGCTTCATTCAAATGGTGGTAGTCAGTATTTTCCTGTGTGGCAGCTGGATCATCTGTACTATTCTCTTTAATATTTTGAATAATAAAAGTAAAAATGGTGAATGATTCTTCCCTCCTCTATCTCCTCGTGTAAAATAGAAAGGAAAGTAAGACACTAGCCCTTTGTAACAGTAGAATAATCTCAGAAGCTCTTCCTAAGCTTTGTGGTTAGGACCAGGCCTTTGAATGTCAATATTAGTGGTGACAGGCATCACCTGGTTAGACCTCTTCAAACTGCTTATCTGTAACTTCATTTGGGATGACTACTTGCAGCAGGGAGGTACTGCATGATTCCTATCCCTGTTTTTGAAAAGACCAGAATGTCACTAAACTGGTTAATTTTGCATACAAAATTCTTTTAGAAAAATGAATGTACTTGCTCTTGTGTGCATGATGTTTAGCCAGATCTGATGGGTAACTGACAAAAGAAAATTTTTTTTTTCATTTGAAATGGTGACTGGAACACAGAAGTGATTTTTTTTCTTTTTTTTTTTTTTTTTAGTCGAGAGAGGTTAGTTGCTTACCACCAACCACAGCAGAACAAATGCAGTAGAATCTTTTCCCAGTTATACAGGAAAGTTAATTATGTTATGCAGAGCAATACAAGATTGTCTTATCTGAACCATGCTTTGGTTACAGAAAGCCTGAGCTAATTTCTGAAATTCTGAGCCCTTTTATTTTTTTGGTTACGATATTTACTACTTTCGGGGAGGAAAATGTGTTAAAACTAAGATTGGTTTTGCCCTGACTGGTAAGTATTGTTGCATTGTTGTGTGGCTTTGAGTACTTTGCTGTGGATTTTGTGCTGTATTTAAAACTTCACAGAGTATTCCTGGGTCACAAGATGCACATCCCCATGGCCTTTTATTCCCTTAAAGATGAATATTTAATAGGATGAGTAGCTTACTAATCAAAGGACTGTTATGGTAGAACTGGTGGAGAGAGAGACATAAGTGCCTACATTTAAATAACGGGATGTTCAGTTGGATTCAGTTCAGTTATTTTTATTGGACAGTCTAGAGACGACAAAAGAAGCTAATGGGCTCAAGCTGTGTGAAGTGATGTATTTATGTGGACAGTGCTGGAAGGCTTGCTGCTCTCATCAGCTCTGCTTGCAGAATTCTCATTTTCTGTCTCAGCTCTTGGTTTGAACAAGTAATTCTGGAAAATAAGGTGAATATAGTGCAAAAAAATCTTTTGGTATATTCTATGAGGCGTGAGAGAAAAATTCACAATTCTCGTCTCTTTGTAAGAACAGTTGGACTCCTGTGCTTTTTGGAAAGCGACAACAGTCTGAAACATTCCTGTAGGAGAAGGGGAGAAGGCTCTCGTTATACAGAATATCCTTTACTTAGCATACTTTAGCTGGATATAAGCCATAGTACAGCATATCAACCCCTCAAAAGGCAATGGAGGAAGGGTCTGCCATGATCTCTTAGTGAGGTAATCAGTGGAAATATCTGAATGGGGTGTTTTACGTGTTTAATTTTGCTTCACTGTGTTCTTGATCTAGAATCCTCCTGCAGACTCCTTTGTTGGCTTTAACAACCAGCTTCCATATTACCAGATTTTAGCAAGACATATCCCATCCTCCTCCCATGCGCTGTGTCAAAAACCTTGGTGGATGTTTGGGGGTGTTGAGGATTTCACAGCTTTCAGTGTATGTGCTACCACTGGCCATTTCTGTTCCAGCATCAGAACTTTCTGTGTACCTTGTGTCCCGTGTACCTTTCTGTGTCTCTTTGACTATCAACTGTGAAACAGTATCTGGAAATAGTAGACAAAACTCCTGATTACACACATTTTTCAGGTTTAGTGATTTTTTTTAATGGCCTTTATATTACCAGAACAAAATGAACTTTAATCTTTCTTCATCTGAAGAAGAAAAATAATTAAAATGACACACCTGGGAACAAATTAGCACACCATCTGTATGTTAAAGACTTTGCTTTGAGGATAAAAAAGTGCTTCTGAAATTTAGAATATATGAATCAGTAACAGAATGACTACTGGACATCTGTCTGGACTATTTAAGTGTGATCGCGTTCTGTGTTGTTTTTTCTCTTTTTTAAACACATCATTTTTCCCAAGGAGCTGTTAGTAAACTTGGATTATGCTTTTACAATCCCATGATCCTGACATTCAACAGGAATGAGACCATGTAGTTAAATTTTCAATGCTTAAAAAGAAGAAAACCCCAAGCCCCAAAGCAAAACTTTGGTTAATTGAATTCAGCTGTCTCGTCTGGTGAGCTTTCAATTCAACACAAAAATAGTATACTCTTTGGTTCAGCAATAAGGTTTTGTCTTTATATTTCTTTGTTTCTTGTACAATTTTGCTTCTTACATGTACTGAAAACCATTTAGATAGTGAAGTATCAAATGTTTGTCCATGAATGTTCTCGTTTTCGTTTTTCTTTTTTTTTCTGCTTGATAAAAAAGCAGGTTATGTTTCCAACTGTAATTTCCATGTCTAGCTCAAGAGTCTGTTTCAAAACAAATTTTCAGTTTTTACAAGTCTTTGTAGATCATAAAATTTTAGAAGGAAAAAACTCAAATTTGTTCACACATTCTGCAGTTTTCAGATTATAGGAATAATTTTATTTTTTTAAAAAATAATAATTTTAATCTGATCTGTAACATAACTCAAGGCCAGAAATCAGCATTTCACAACATCACACGTTGTGAAAATAAAAGAAGGAAAGTAAAGAAGACTGAGTTAAGTTGCAGAGAGGATTTTATTATCCACGTAGAGCTGACCAGCCCTCTGGTAGCCAAGATATCAATTCTTTCACCGCTTTAATCCAAAGCATTCTCCGGGGAGCCCGGGTGGGACCTTCTGGAAGACTTGGCAAACTTTAAAAACCCTCTACTGAGCGTGCACAGGTTGCCATGCACAAGCCTGGTCAGTGGGATCGAAATGTTCAGCAGTCTGCCTGAATCTAGTAGCCCTGGCTAACACCATTAATCTGTTTAATTAAAAAAAAAAGAAAAGAAAAATCTCAGTTTCATTGACTAGTAGTGGTTTATTCATTAAGCACGCTTACATCATTGGTTATTAGGCCGAGTTTTCCACCAAGCCTAAGAAGAGCTTGGCTGTTGGAAGTAGATATCTGTAACTTAGATACCTTTTGCTTCAGTTTATGTGCCAGCACCAATTACAAAGATTGAAGGAGTAGTGGGAGGAAAAAAAAGCGGCTCTGGTGAAGAGATAAATCAGCTAGCACTGTCCTAAACATGAGCTTAGCTGGATATGTAGATTGGCATTTGTGTGTGTTTTCTGTCTTCATAAGAAAGTTTTTGGAAGCAGAGGAAGCGTTGCTTTCTGCTTTTGCAATAGTGACCAATGTGGAGCTTCTTATTGATAAAACAGTAGAGGACTTAGTGCTTGTTTACATGCAGGGTTTGTAGAGTTTTGTTCTGTCTCTGTCCCCTGCTCAGAGCCCTATCGCTTCATCTGGAGAGATACTGACAGGTAGTTGAATCCAAAAGGAGAGAAATTGTCTCCAAAGCCTTTAGTGACAATGAAACCACTGACTCCTATTTTTAGGATATAGGGATTTTGTCCTGTCCCTGTATGGAAGTTTCATGAAATGCAAAAGAAACTGCACTGCAAAAGTAATGCACCTGATTGCATACAAATGCTGTTGCATGTACAACTAAACAGATTGAGAAAGAGAAGAGAAATAGTCAGCTTGGGTACTTCTTTTTAATCCTTGCTGCTATAAGTGACTATAGAAGATTTAAAAAGGCACGTTGTAAAAGTAACGCAAAACGTTTAAGAACATAAGTGGAGACTCTAAGATGCCTTGGACTATTTTCAAAGTCACCAGTGAAAATGCCAGGATGTATTCTGGGATCGAGTGTTAATCCGATCTTCAGAGGCATCTTATCGATGCTTATACGCAGGTGTTGGTGGGGTTTTTTGTTTGATTTTGGAAGATGGGTATCTCAAAATTCTATAGACTTTTCATAAATCAGCTGTTGCTTTGAATGCCACACCCCCCTTTTATTTTTCTAATCAGGTGAATCACCAAATTGGCAAGAGATATAAGAAAAAGAAACCTTGTAACAAGAGCACATATTTTCTACTCTGCGGTACTGGGTACTCTTGTCGTGTTAGAAATATTATTTTTCAGAACTGGTATTTCTGTGAAAGTAAAAACAAGAGAGTAAATGAATGTGTGAATGCGCTTGAGTTTTTCCAAAAGCAGCAGTAACAAGAGAGTGGCAATAGGTTTCTGTTTCCATAGAAACAAAGGGCGGAAAAAGGAGTATCTCAAAACAACTTGTAATTCCTGTGGCGCCTCTCCAGGTTTTGCACTTGAACGAAAGTCTCAGAAGTAACCAGCTTATCATGGCTCCTCTTTCCAAACTTAATGTCTTTAGTTCCGTGCTGCTAGGAACTAAAATATAGTGAAGAATGTTGTCCCAGTGAATAATTTCATGCATGCTTTGGAGCATTTAAAGCTAGGGTTGCTCATGCAATCATAAACTAATCTCAGTTTAAAAATAAAATCTCTTTGTGTAGTGGCACACGATTTGCTAATAGCCATAAAGACTTTTTGTGTCAAAAACATTCTCATTCAGATGCTTTATGCAGCGTGCAGGGAATTCGGAGGTGTCCGCCGCAGCCCTGCTGCACGGAACAGCACTCGTGCGTCGTACTTGAAAGCTACTGCTTTGTCGTAAGAGCAATTATTTCTCCAAGGTGTGGGGGACAGCGAGCAGGTTCCTATTAGTGTCCTGGCTGCATACGTTGAACTTCTAGCGACTCCCGGTAGATTTTAGTAGCTTCCTTTTACCATTCTCCAAATTCGATACAAACGGAAACTTGTGCTTTCTCTAGCGATTCCTGTTTCCTCCTGAAGATGCAGCTAGGGAGGAAGGCTGCACAGCGTGCGCTGGCTCCACGTGCGGTCCTGCTTCGCGCTGAACCCTTGTGGCAGGAGGCTACGAGTCCGTCTGTCGTGAGCGAGCTTGTGGCGTTGCTCACGTTGCGCCATGCTCCTCTCCTCTGGCAGCGCGAGGGTTACTTATTTCATTAGTTGGCAGTCTGCACTTACATATCCTTTGTTGATGAGAATGATAGTAATAAGTATTGTTTGGAAATTTGGAAACTATTTTTTCGTATAGCACAGCGTTAAGCTACAATTGCATGTAACAGTTTAAGGAAGGTGTCTGTTAAGGATCAGTACTCTGGTCTTGCTTAGCAGCTGCATTAATGATTAGGAAGTGGAAGGTTAATATTCTGATTGTATTTGCAGGTGATAGTGAAGATACTGTAAAAAGATTGGTAAAGGTAGAGATGCGACTCCGAACGGTCAAGAAACAGTAGGTTGAGAGTTAATAAGTCAATTTTATGGACGAAGTAGAACGAACAACCCCTCAGAAAAATAGCCCCAACGGCCAAAATTGCGTAACACTCTGAGTTCTAACCAAGATACTAAAAACTGAACTCAAATCAAAAACAGGTTGGATGACAGATTGCATAGAAATAAAAAAGATTGTAATTTCAGCTGTGTGAAAACAGTGTTATGTTGGATGTGATGCTCACCAATTTTTTTCATTCGTAATGGCAGGGTTTTGTAATCAGTGAAGAAATCATAGCTGTATTTTTGACATTTCTGTGCCGCTTTATGAATTTCCTGAAAAGTGTGAACTGCTTTCATTTATTTCAATACTGAAAACAAATTTGAAAGCTAAATGCCAGTTTCTCTCTGATGGTTTTAACAGAAACCTTAGTTCCTCCAAAATATTGGTCAGAGGTTGAGACGAATAAAATGACTTTCCCTTTTGTGATCTTTGAGTGACTAAGTTATTCCTAGGAGTTTACTATGCTATGAAATCACATTTCCCAGATTACCCTATTTACTTCTGATACTGCTTATTCTTTAAGTGTCAAGTTGTTCCTGCTTCTATCAATATGGTATAAATTTAAACAGGTTAAATTTTTTAAACTTTCAGAGTCACTTTGTATTTGCATGTGGAAAGAGCTTGTGCGTACTTTGGAAAGCATGCCCTTCAGAAAGAAAATACTTTCTGGTATTTTTGTCTTAATTTTGTCAACATGTTACAAGAAATGTATCAGAAATATCTGTTTTGGAACAACTCGGGTTCCTGCAGGACATCTTCTTTCTTTAAGAGGAGAAACCATTCTGCTTCACATAAAATTTATGCAGTCTAAGAAGTTCCCACTGATTTCAGCAGTGGCTTCTGCTGAAAGCAAAAATTTATTTTAGAAGTTCATTTGGTTTCTCATGTCCCTGTTTATCTGTTCTACAGAACTGTTGAGAAATTAACATAAGGAATCCCTAAGTAAACAGTGTTTTTGTTTTATTTGTCCTTTTTTCTTTTCTTCTAGTGGTTTGTGGCTAGAACAGAATAAACCAATATGATAATCAGGTGACCTATTTACTTCTCATGCTTAATCTGCTGTAGTCCTAGTGATGATACCTGTGTCAGCTCATGTATTAGCCTGGCTCAGTTGAATTTAAGAGTTGCAGAAACACCTCGGCAAATCCATAAACACCTTGACAACTTTTCAGCTTGCTCATATCTCAGTTTGCCAGCTTTGGTGAAAGTAGACGAAAGAGATCCACCTGATGCTGGAATGTTTTGCTCAGATTTCTTGGGGCTCATCGGCACTGACCTTGTTTTGCGTTAGCTCTTACAGTCACTTGGAGTGTTTTTGCAGCATAAACTAAATGCTCACAATTCCCAGCAGCTACAAGTGCTGTCAGCAATGAGCACTCACACTCGTGCCATGCAGACACTTGAAAGCAATGGTCTGGCTATGGAACTACTCCTGGTGACGCTCCCAGAGCCAGCAGGGATAGCAGGAGCCTGAGAACCTGAACGGAGCACTTTGGGTATGAGTGATGTTTTGCCAGGTGCCGGCGCTTTCCTTTGCGCCCCTGTCACTGAAGTGCTGAGTTGCCAGCGCTGCCTGGAGGTCACAATCCAAGGCTCAGATTTTGCAGTGCCAGTGAGGAGGTGCTGATATCCATGTTGCTGTTTTTCTTTTTTTTTTGACTCCTTCTTCTCCCAGGGAACTCATAAGCGGGTGGCTGCTTTTACTTGATGGCTTTCAATCGTGGTACTTAAAATTTGACTAAATAGTGAGTGGCATGAGAATGCAGGCTGCAAATGTATCCTGTTATTTGACTGAATGGAGAAAATAGTGAGAGCTACTGTTTGCGGAGAGGTAGAGACAAACAAGGCCTTGAAATGCTTAGACTGAGGTGGGGGCACAGGGCGTGCTCGCCATGCTGGCCTCCTTCCCAGCCCAGTCAGAAACCGAGGAGCTTAATACAAAATGATAAATCAAGCAGCAAGTCCTTCCCACGGAAATTATATGTAGAATAATGGATGATTTCATTACACTAAAGAGACTTTTAAAATAGTGGATGAGAGGGGGAGGAGAGAAGCAACAAAGAAATCAAAACCAGAAGGATTTAGGAGAGCAAAGCTGGCCTTCCCAGTTCTGCTGTGGAGCTCTAGGCAGAAAGTTGTGTGTGTTGTGCAGGTTTTTTGTTTTTATTTTTGGTGTGTGCGCACTGGTTTCCTGCTGTGATGGATGTGCCAGGCTGTCTGCTTTAAAAAGAAAACAAAAGCAATGCGGCTACCCTGGTTTCCACTCAGGGTATGTGGGAGTCTGAGTCTTGAGAAACTGCTGTAAAGTGCTATAGTTTGATGCAAGCCTCATATAGTTGGCTGTGCACAATCCTATTTGTGTTCACTCACCACATTTTCCAGCTGACAGCACCATACTGACACCTTTTTCTCTTAAGTTTCCATGAACTAAAGTGGCAGGGTATGTCAGGGCGTTTCAGGAGCTGAATGCAGCGCTTGTTTACATCCCAGGGAAACAGTAAAAATTGCAGGAGTGTGTAAAGTGCTGGAATTAAGTAGCTGAATAATAAACACTTAGTGAAGTTTGAAGCTTGATATGTTTTAACTAATCATGAAGCTAGTAAGTGCTGGACTCTATAAAAACATTTCAAAAGGTTGTATCTTCCCTCCAAAGAGGTGCTAATCTGAAGGCTCAATCCTGCAAGCACTGCTGGTGTAAAGTTTATTCCATCAGCTGCTCCCATGGCTTTGTAATAACTACGGCATTAAAGTAACTCTTCACAGTTTGCTTGTGTAACGGTTTTTACAAAACATCTCAGATTAAAAATCCTATTTAGAGATGTTTGAGGTAACAGAAGTGTGTCTTATTTTAAAGAAAGATTGCAAAGGAGGAGAACTACCTGGCACAGGAGCAGGAGCTCTAGGCCCAGTTGAGTCATTTGAAGCACTTTATTGCTTCTGCCTTGGCTGTGAATGCACATTTCAGTCTGAGTAAATAGGGCAGTAAATTTTGAAATCTGAATTATTGGTAATCCCCATACCACAGCGTTTTGGCAGGACGTTTGCCCCCTTAAAGCCCAATTTTCAGCTTCCTAATTTTCTGCAGTTTGATTCTGATTTATTTGTAGCATCAGAAGTCTGTCTGGGACAAATTCCCCCTCCTCTCTTAAACTATTTATTTTAATTTGAGTAAAAAATAATCTACTATTTCTAAGAAAACAGCTAGGGGAATTACATTGTTTCTTAGTGTTTCCCAAAAATAAGTTTTGGAAACTCTTTGATTGGTAAATAATATGACAAAGTATACAGTGGAAACTGGTGTGGGAAGCAAGAGGAAAACAGTAGAGACTTCTAAACTGGCTTGTATGAAACTGCAGCAACAGCGGAGAGGATGTGTTTTCACAGCTGTATTTTGCTTGGAGTTCAGGGGAGCTGAGGAGTTGACACTTGCTGACTGTAGCCTAAGAGCTGCTGATAGTGGATCCATAAGGGCATGAAGACCTGGAAGGGAATGACTTGTGGTAGGAAGCCTGGTAGGGTGAATTTTTGAAGGCTACAGAGAAAAATACAGCCACAAAACCCTGCTGTGTGTGCCAAAGCCTGGAGTTTTTAAGACCCTGCAGTCCTAAGTGATTTGCTACAACCTTTGGCAGAAGGTTGTCTTGCCTTTGTAGCAAGGGTAGCAGTGGAACAGTTTGGTCTAACGCACTAGCTTAATGCAAAGACTGCATTCAGGTTGAAACACATTTGGTGTTGGCAGAATGCTCATTTTAGATGTTATTTGAAATGAATCCTTTCCCCACAAGTTCATTTGAAACAGCATTGAGTATCTTCGGGAAGTCTTTGGATCAGAGGTCATAAAATTCCACAGAAGTGTTCAGCTATCCACGAGTAACTAGCCACATAGTGAAATACCAGTATTGCAGGTGCAGTCCCATACCTGTCTGTCCATCCTGATGCTTTCTACTTTGTAGACTATTTGGAGGTTCTGGGCTCATTGATTTTTAGGTAACCACTTTGACACTAGGTGCCTGGTTTCAGAAACTTTGAGAAAGTAACCTTCTGAAAATAGCCTCTTTCGAGGTGCAAGGTGTCTAGCCTGTTAAAAAAAGTCCTTTGTGTATGTGTTTTATCTTTTTTTTTCCCCCAAAAAAAAGTGGGGGGAGGGGGGCAAAAGGGCAGATTTCTCAAGAAGAAAACATTTTAATGGACAGAATGAGATCTGATTTAGTTCCTGCAGTCATTGTTTGAATGTATCTCCACCGTACATCTCCTGGGTAAGAACTGCCAGCTTCACTAAATAGGTCTCACGCAGGAGGAGTGAGTTTTGTAATACGCTGCCAACTGGGGAACTCAGTAATTTACCTACAGAATTACTTTGCTTTCTGTAAAGGAACAGAATTCCCAAATGAAGATACACAAGATCATTAATGAATAAAGTATGAGTAATACTGCCTTTAAGAATATTCTCATTTAAGAAAAAAAAAAGCACATAAGAGTACACGGACCTGTAATTATGTTTGAAAATGCAAGTCCCCAGTAAAGCATGGTTCCATGGTTTGTAATGGGGAAGTAGATTCTTCTTAGGTATTAAGTTTGTGTAAGTGGGTATTTTTTGTGTTCTTCATGCTTTCTTGTATAAGGAGATGAGTTCATGTTGGGTAGTTACTCATGAACTTGTTTTAAATATCTTTTTAACAAGTAATGCAATATGCATTCAAATAACATAAACCAGTAGTTTGGATTAGATCTAGAAACCATTAAAAATAAATAAAAATAAATAAATTATCTTTATTCATGACCCAAATGCCATCTTTCTGAAAAGTAAAGAATCTAAAATTGTATTTTTGGCTGCAAAAATGTAAGTTTCAATTTTTTTTACACTGCATGTCAGCCGAGCTCAATGGGAATTTGTAGAAATGAAATACTACCATTAAAATGACCCTGTTGCCAAATGTTGCAGAATTGCATTATTATGTGTGATGTATGACTAGAACAAAAACCTACGCGCACTTTTCAGCAAAAGTCAACTATTGTATTAGGGCCTAGCAGTTAAAAAAAAGAGATCATTGATCTTACCAAAATAGGCTGGTAAGCACACCACAGTAATAATAGGCACCTAATAATAACTTAGTTAGTCCTTCCATAAGCATTCATGCAAATTGGTAGCCCTGTTTTAACTTTTTTATTTAACTGGCAATTTCATTGTTATTTAGCAGTCTCTCAACCATTCATGCAAAATGGAGAGATTGCTGCTAATATGTAGAATCCAACATATGGATATAGATAAACTTGAAAAACCACGAAAAACTCAAACTGCTCTTTGTGTGTGTGCACACTGAGAAGCTGAACTTAGATCTGGCTACTATATGGTGATAGTGTACATAGCACGGATGTTGTTCATGTATTTTAAGAAGCGTGGTCTGCTGGAGGGCTGGTGAGTAGCAGTTAGAGATCTATTAAACTGCCATGTCTTGGTGGTGACATCCTGATGTGGTTCTTCAAGCTAAATAAAACACAGGAAAAGGTATATATAAGGAAAGAGCACGCCTAGGTAATTGTTACCAGTAGTGAATGTCTGCCTCTTGGAGTGCAGAAGTGTGGTCAAAATATCCAAGACAGTCCTAAGTAAACAAACAGTTATCCAAGTGAGCCAAAACGCATTTTTGACCTTCCTAATATCTTCATCAAGCTACATTCCTGACCAGCAGGAACAAGTGTTTAGTAGCATGTAAAAACAGCAAGTGTTTTGTAGACATGTAGAGAGCAAGAGAAAAATACTGTTGTTTTGAAGAATTACATCGAAGTCCATGAAATTAGCTGCATGGTTTTATGACACTCCATTTAGTGTCATTACTTTTCTTACCATATAAATGTTAATGCAGATCCCATCATTATTGACATTTCTGAAAATTTTATGCATTTGGAGAGCTGAGGATGAGTTAACACATTTGAAAACTCTTCATGCATCCTTCCCTTTAAACATTTTAACTCAAACTTTTGAAAATTAAAAGAATACTAAATATTACTTAATAACTAAGTGCCAAATCTTTTATTTACAATCTGAGGAAGACCATCAGTACATACTGATATAGCTGTATACTTTTATGAGTTGGTGCAAGCTTTGAGGATAGAGTTACCTGTTTAATACAGGTAAGCTTGGTGTGTATGTTATGGATCTTAGCCTTCAGTACTGAAGACAGGGTTAGCTTTTGAGGAACAAATGTTTTATAACAATGTCAAATTATTTTTTTCATAGGGCCTTATACAGGATGTTAAAAGCTCCTCTAATAAATCATAGCTAGCACAAAAAAATGAGCTAGTGCATTGCTTAAGGTCATGAGAAGAGAGATAGAAAGCGGAAAAACTGGTCTGTTAAACCTTGACTTTCTGCTGACCTTTTAAAATGCTATGTAGAAGCAGAAAATGTTCAGAAACATTGAGTTTTCTTTTACATTGTGCTAAACTGGCTCTTCAAGTAGTCCATTATTCAGTAGAGACTGAAGTTGAGAATGTATATTGCAAGAAGCCAGGATTACAAGAATGTGCTTAATTCTGTCTTTTTACAGCTGTAGGATATAAAGGGGTGCTCAAATGGAAAAGCAGGTTTAAACGAAGTCCGGTGCTATATGGTTGTTAAGTCTTGCCCATTATTTTTAAATATGCAGCTTCTATATGGGTAGCCAGAAATGTGAAACACTTCCACTTCTTTTTTGTCCTGCCCTGCACCCTTTCCCCCCACCCCCCCTCAAAAAAAAATCTGCCTAAAAGACAGGTAGAAAATAGTTAAAATATCTTCATGAGCAGAAGCCAGTAGCTGGATAGTATGAAAACTGAGCAGTTTGGCCAAAGCATTTACAATGATGGAAAATATTTATATTAAATCATATTGAAGTCTAGAAAACCATCTGAAGTTTTAGTATTTTGTTTGTAAAACAGAATAATAAAACCTTATACTAGTGTGTCATGAAGAAATAATTCATTTAGATACAGTGTGTTCCTTATCTGATCTATCTATAGGCGCTGCTTTGCAAAATTTGCCACCCAACAGAGTTGGCAAGAAACGCTACTTCTGTGCTTTACAATTGTTAAGCATTTTGAGGAAGGAAAGCTGTTAAGGATTAAACAATTAGTACGTTGTTTTAATTTTATCTTCAAAAAGGGAAGCAACATAAAGGTAAGCACTTGTTGCACAGAGTGCTTTTGCTTTTAAAGAGATGTGTAAATGTGGGGGAGATTTTTGAATTGATCCTCTCATGGTACAGAAAAATGGCAGTGGAGGAAAAAGGGGCAGACTTTTAAAGGGCAAAAAGAACCTGACCTCTAATGAAAGGAATAACTTGATTCACAACCTGTGCCTGTGAAGCTTTCTCATAGGGACCATTGCAGAATGCTTCTATAAAGAAATGTGAGAAAAATCACAGCAAGGGTATTACCTGAGAGGTGCTGTGAAACGTATATGCAAAAAAAAAAAAAAGTATGATTTTAGCATGACAAAAATACAAAGAATTATTTAGACCTTTTTGGGAACAGTTGTCTATAAACTGTGTTCATTTCTTCTCAGCTAGGAAGATGCTGCTGGGGTCAGGCCACAGACCTGGTAGCTTCTCGGAAATCTGTCTCCAAACAGCCAGGGACAGGAACTTCAAACCAAACAACCCATGCTGGACAGCACTTGCAATGCAGGATTCAAGAATAATGATAATAATAATAAAAGTCATGCGTAAGTGGAGGCTTGCCAGTTGTGTATTTTCCCACTGACCTGCTGTTTTCCGAGAGTGCCTGTGCAAAGGGAGAAGACGGAGGTATTTTCTATAATATTTGGGTAAGCTCAAGGAGCGAGAGTAAAACTTACAAGCTGGCTAAACCTTTTAAAGTAAGTAAATAAAATCCTTGTCTTTGGAAAAAACGTGATCAGGAAGATCAGAGCTGGTAACTGATACAGATGTAATAGGAAACTCTTGAGAAGAACATCATCTGAGAAGGTGCCTGGTCACTCACAGGTCCCTCGGGGGTCAAAAGTCTTGGTGGGAGAGTGAAGTGAGAATAAAAGACCGAGCACTTGACAGCATCTTCTTTGTTATGTTCGTTGTCCAGCCCTGAACCACATCTTTAAGTTGCCATCCCTGAGACAATAAGGGTCCTGTAAAGAGAAATTTTTTGCATAGAGTTGCCATCCTGTGCTTAAAATGATCATTTGGAATTTCTTGAACTTGATTTGTACTTTTCTCTGGTCTATGGAAGAAATGAGCATTAAGAGGGGAAGTGGCATGACTCTGTCAGTGCCTTTGCCCTTGTTTCCCCAGTATATTCTGTAGGATAGTGGTAAAAGGTTGTCTCTGAAGACAGTGGCATTCAAATGTTCTGTCACCTGTCTGACACTGGAGGAAAAGGGAGAAAAAGACAAATTCATAAACCTTAAAATGGTTCTTAATTGGAAGACAAATTAAAATAGACTTCTTATTAAACTAGTGAAACTATTAGTGTGCGTTCAGCTGTCAGGGAAAGATTTTCCTGAAGAGCTTTCATGAATTGCTCAAAGAAATCGAAAGGAAGCCAGTTAGTTTTAATTTTCTTCATCTCATTCCATGCCTTTTTCTCCTGTTTTTATGAAGATGTTGCTCCTATCTAATCTGATTTTTCTTCTACTTGTCGTTAGTGTAACTTATGTTTTCAGGGCAGTTCTTTAACTGATCACTCTTGTTTTGACTCTGTTTCCTCCAAAATATTTTTCAGGTATCAATTATGGTCACATGGTATTGTTAAAAAATTTAATATTAGTGTTCTCTAATGTGTTTTTCAAGCCACAAGTGAGACCATTGAATGATAGGGCCCAGAACAACACCCTGAGGAAGCTTAATTGATTGTAAAAAAAAAAAAAAAAAAAAATCCCTACAAAGAAGTGAGTCTGGAACAGAGGTGGTTTACCTTCCCTGTCCTGTCTAAAGCAGAATCAAGCCCCTATGTTGTTTCTGACAGATGCATCAGTAATCTCCCCTTAAAAATCTTGAGGGATGGCTAAATGCGTGTCCTCCTCTGGAAGTTATTGCAACATTTTTCTATGCTTTATCATTTCAGTTTAAAAGGATTTTGATAACTACTTTCAGGTTATTTTCTTTCAATTGGATTTTTACTCATTCATTTTTCTCATAGTTTTGAAAAATGTTAAGAATACAGACTGTCACGGGCAGTTTCCTAACTTTGCCAAGTGAATGTCATTTAGTCTAACCGATATCAAAATATTAAAATATATCTAGTTACTCTCTGATAAAGTTTTCATGCCTCAGGAATTCTTTTTGTGTTCAGCCTTGGTAGTTTGACAGTTTCCACTGTTCTTCTCAATTTAGCCTATTAAGAAATAAAGTTTTCTTTGTCTTCTCTTGATCAGACTTTTTATGATTTGATTGAATGGCAGTTCAGTTGCAAAGCTACTGGTTTTTCAGAACTTTTGATTTTCCTTTTGATTTTCTTCATAATTATTTTTTCTTCATTTAAATATTTTCCCTGATTTATTTTTTTAAAATCTGTGTTAATTTAGAACCTGCAGTTATATAAACCCTTCATAATCTCCTCTGTATAAACCCTTCTAGTAATAATTCTGCATCTGTACTTTATATACAAAATCAGTAAGTTTTCAAAAACTCTGGCTGAGGGTTTTTTTCTCTCCTGATTTTATTAGAAATATAAAACTAGTATGTAAACAAATCTGAATTATATTTTAAGATGTAACTGGGAAGAGAATAAAGCAAATTGGTAATTTTTCCCAAATTCCTTTTTTTTTTTTTTTTACTTTTTTTCCCCCTTTCATTGCATGCAATACTGTATAGTGATTTTTTTCTTAATATTTATGATTTAAGAAATGAGGAACAACCAAAATGCTTTGAACAGCAGGAAAGGAAACAGAAAGTTCTATTTCAGAGTGTGAATAAAAATGCATATTATACTGTTTTGTTAATATTCAAAAAAAAAAAATATATGGACAGGATGTTAGTTTTCTACTGAAGAAGCCAATAGGGCTACAGGGCTATTTATATATTGTGGAAGAAATTGCAATAAGTCACCTGATACTCCAGCACAGACTCGCCAGTGGGGAGGTTGCAAGGTTAGTCTTCTCTACCCACCTGTGAGAAATTTCCCTTTCTTAAGGCTGGCATGGCTCTGCTCAACCCAGCAGTAACAGGAATACCTTCTTAGATTGGGTTGTAGTTGGGCAACATTGGTGCCCTACGCTGCTTGTTTCCAAGTTATAGTCACGGAATCACAGAAGGGCTGAGGTTGAAAAGGGACCTCTAGAGATCATCCATTTCAAACTTGCTGCTCCAGCAGGGACACCCAGAGCACAGGGCACAGGGTGGCATCCAGGCGGGTTTGGAAGATCTCCAGAGGAGGAGACTCCACA
>JAWLRI010000390.1:934991-1019144 GCA_034781795.1 Crypturellus tataupa
ACAGCCTCTCTGGGCAGCCTGTGCCAGGGCTCTGTCACCCTCACAGGAAAGAAGTTCTTCCTCACATGGAGATGGAATTTCCCCTAGCCTCCTTTCCTGCCCTTGGGTCATAAAATCCTGAAAGGCTGCATGGAGTCAGTATCTCTGTAAGAGATACTTCCCGTTTTATTTCAGATGTATCAAAAACCATGACATTTCTAGGGATGCTGACTGCTCTCCTGGAAAGTTTGAGACCCATAAAATGTACAAAGCTGAGAAAAAAACGTAGAAGGCTGAGGAGGGCTGCAGCAAGCCCAGTATCCTGGCTCTTCTGACAGGCCTGTCTGGCAGAGGGATGTGCCACCAGCATGAGCATCCCATTCGAATTAACACTCCCCTGTGGTTCGAGGAGTGGGAAATTTTTCATAGTGGAGAAAGAGAGAGAGGAGTGAGGAAACTCTGTAGAATAAAATGGTAATTGACACTGGGGATCCATGGGGTGGTTTGGATTGTGCGTGGCTTTTCAAGTTATTGATTAAATCGTAGTTTACTGGGTTTACTGGAAGCACAGCAGAAGAAATCCTGTTCTGACTAGTCACTGGCAAGATTTTCATTGATACTGAAGGTGCAGTTCTTAATAAGTAGGGGTTTGTGTTGGGGCAGTCATTCTTCAGAACTTAGATTTCCAAACCAGTAAATGCATCAGAAAACTCTTGAACTACTTCTTTCCTTTGCGCATGAGCTGACCTCAGATAAGGTAAGGCAGTAGAGACTGTTCTAGTGGTCAGAAGCTTGAGACAGCGGCCAAGTGAAGAGAACAAGGTGGGATTTTTCAGCAGACACCAAAACATTCAATGGTTGCTGTGTCCCACTTCCCTTAGACTGTTTCTTATGATCACCACTGAGGGAAAAGCCTGCTCCAGGAAAATACGAAAAACTCCATATTTTCCATGTTGGGCTTCTCCCTTCATCCCTGCTCAATTCTTTCCGCATGATATCTAAATTGTTCAAATGGAGCCATCCAGTTGCTATGAAAAAATCTTCAGTAACGTACATGAGGCCATTTACCATCCCTTCCCATACTTTCCAGTCATTTTTTAAGATTTTCCTTTTTTCTAAGATTGTAATTATTCTTGTCTTTTGTGGTTATGAAAAGGACATAGCAATATTTGTCCTTAATCCTGGTAACCGACCTTTTCTCTCTGTTTAAACTTGGCTTTGTACAAGCAGAAACCCCCACACTTCAGTGATTCCAAGAGGAAGAAAAAAAGAAAGCAGAGCCACAAGGTTTCCCCAAAGATCTTACGTACATCTGATTCACTTAACCTCAAAGATAATAAATTATGAAAATATTTGGACTGCTTTCGTATATTCAGAATGAGCTGTAACAAAGCTGAATTCTTCCTTCTCTGACAGGCAGCGGAGAAGTGTGTGCCCAGCCAATAAGTGTGGTGAGCATTTTTGTGGAATGCATAACACCACTGGGGCTTGAGCCTCGCTTATTGTATCTGTTCTGTTATTCTAGACTTTCACTCTTTAAAAGGAAGACAGAAAATATTATGGGCTGATTTAAGAAAACACACTTCTTAAAGAAAATATATTCCTCCGGCAAAGCAAAAGCTAGAAATGTCTCGCTGGGAGACCGACAAGAACAATGATGTCTTTAGTAATGCTTTATTAAAGGACTTAGAGAGCTAATCTTAATCATTTAATGAAATATGTTGCTTTGGGGCATTGGATTACATTCGTAATGAAAACAGATGACCTCCTCTACTACTGCTTTATTATATCCTCCACAGAAAGCATTTTCTATTCTTGTTTGCACTTAGTTGTGTCAGACACAAGGTTGTATCTAAGTATTCTCTGTGCCGGAGCATTTTAAAGCTGCATTATAATGTAAACTCTCCAACTTATCAGTAGTGGTTTCAGTGTTTATGTGAGTTGCCTCCAAGGCCCTGTTTTTTACTGTGCTACTTTTCTCCTTTTCCTTCCTTGTCACCTACCAGTAGAAGACAGTTAATGGAATGACTTTCACTGTTGTGATATTTAGCATGTGGAGAGGGCTTTTTTGTTTTGTTTTTTAAACAGCATAGTCTGATATAATCTGAAAAGTAGCACTAGAGGGTAAAAGTAGTGTCCCCTCTTAAGTCTGTAAAATTTATAAATACCCAACTCATGACTCCCTTCACAGACTCTTCTATATTAGAAAATGTTCTTCTTTCCTATAGGTTTTCTGCAGAAATATTCTAACCTTATTGCAGATTTCTCAGGCACTCCCTCATATGCTTGATTTTGCAAGCAAAATGAAAGAAAAGCTGATCCTTTGATATGATGATCAGTAGGAGCATATGCAGAACTTCTAGAGTTAAGGAATTGCCAGAAACACTGCTGAGTCTGCCTACTCCATTTGATCACAGCTGCACTTGCTATTTTTTTTGATGTTTTTACTTGTATGAATCCAACAGTAAAAGGTTCCATTTTACTAAAACAAAAAACTATTTTAAACGTTGAATATAAAATGATTCACGTTACGGAGCTGATTGTGCCTTGTGTGGGTGCTGGAGTCTGCTCTAGTTTGTATGCCTAAGTTAGAAGATCAAACAGGAGAAGGGAATAGAGAGCTTGGAGTTTGGGGCAGAGGAACAGTGGGAACTTTCCTTGTTGTGGCTTACCTTCCTCTCCCGTTGTTTCATAAATTCATAACCAAAGTTGGAATCAGTACCCCTAATTTCATTCACCACTTATATCTGTCTTGCAGTTAGCTAATATCACCATGTGTTGCTTATTGATTTGAGCAAGAAACTTTGATTTAAAAGACCATTTTTATCTGGGTCAAAATTAGTGTCTTTTATCTGTCTTTTAAGTAGATACAGTAATAACCATGCTCTGCTGTAAAAATTAAAATATGCTGGGAGCAGAAACCAGGCTTATGGGTACTTGTCCAAAACCAAGGATATTTTGACTTGAATTGACTGTTTACAGCATCTGGTAAAAGTTATTCCCATGTTCTCTACTGATTTAAGGGTTGTACAGAGGTATTTTTGCTGTGTTTGATATGCAGATGATTGACATGAGGGGCATGTGTGGCCTGACGGGAACCTCTAGAGCTGGTGCAAGGCTTTTTTTCTCTCCTAGGATGTATAGGGAAAACTGCTTAATCCTTTGGGTGATGAGTTCAGGAAGAAAAGTTACAGACATGCAGGTGTGTATATGAGTAGCTGTGTGTGTATTGTGTATGTCTGTGTGTGTTTGTAAGGAATGGATAGAAAGTGTGAAATAGTTACTGGTTCTTTTATTGTAGAAGCTTTTTTAGAAGCTTTTTTTTCCGGAATTAGAAGAGCATCTGGAACTGGCAGATGTTTTTACGTCTCAATACAACAGCCCCTCAAACTGTACTTTTATTCAGGAACAAAAAAACAGCTTGGAGTTTGGAGAGAAATCCTTGTTAGAATAAATATCAATAAATGCATGCTTGTCAACTTCATCAGAACAAAATCTGATGAAGGCCTTTGATATTTTGTTATTTAAGAGATGTTTTGAGGTTGAGTGTGTTCAGTTGCTTAAAACATACAAGGATGCAGCTGACACTTCTTTTGTCATGCAGATAATTGAAAGTCATGATTATTTAATTTAAGCTACCTTGGCCCGTTCAGTTTTATGCTTAAATGACAATGTGTATCTAATTTTCTATCACAAATGTAGCTAGAATCAAACTAGTTTTATTTTTCTTTTTTTTAAGCAAAAGTTAATGCAGCCAGTATTCGTTTTCCTGGAAATATTTGACAACACAGAACCAATGGGATGGAGACACTGTTTCCATGAACTGGCATGAAATCACTCTGGATGATTTTTATTTATTTCCTCCCCTCTTCTTTTTGTAGGAAATTCCACTTATTTGGATGACCATGGACCGCCTCCGCAAAAGGTGAGCTGATATTTTGCAATTGCTTTTTTTTTGTTCTCTGTTCTTCTGGAACATGTGCGGAGCAGCCCTGCTGACATCAACAGTACTTGGCCCTGATGACTTCTTTCACTCTTCCCTTTCTTAACTTGGGTTTGATTAAGTTAACAGGATTTTGTCATTAGCTCAAGAGGAGATGTGATTTTAGTGAAGACTTTTGTCTGTCACATAAAGATAAGAATTGGATAAGCTTCCCTTAGTTGTTCTAGGAAAGTTGCTGGTTGTTGCAACCACTGTTTTTTTGTGACGTGTTTGCTTGCAAATGAATAGCATTGGTCACACCCAATGGGCCACTTTATTTCAGTTCTCACAGGGGAGAAAAAAAAAAGGCAAATTTGTGCTAGGGTGGTTGAATCTCTGACTGTATCATTTTCTAAATTAGTGTGGTTATAGCATTAAAAGTACTCAGAGGCCAGCCCAAAACCATGGTTAATAAGGAAAGCGAAGGTGGTCTCTTCGCTGGCAGCAGACTAACTTTGCTAGGAACACAGACCTAAGTGCAGTAATTGCAAGTAGAGCAGAAAGATATGAGTTGAGTACTTTACAGTTGTAGAGTAAGATACCCATAAAATGTAACCATGTAGCTTTGGTGCTTCTCTGTGTGCCCACTGACAGGGTGAGAGGTAATGAGCACAAACTGAAATACTGGAAATTCCATGTGAACATAAGGAAACACTTCTTTGCTGTGTGGGTGACTGAGCAGTGGCACAGGTTCCCCATAGAGTTTGGAGTCTGTTTCTTTGGAGATATCTGAAAGCTGACTGGACATGGTCCTGCGCAACATGCTCTAGGTGACCCTGGTTGAGCAGGGGATGCACTAGATGATCTCCACAGCTCCCTTCCAAGCCCAATTACTCAATATTTCTGTGATTTAATTTCATTGTTCTCTAAAATGTGATTTTGTGATGCCTTATGTCTGTCTGTCCAGGCAACAGTAAAGACCATTGCAGTTCCTTTGGTACAAAAGCTATTAGCTGTTCCAGAAAAAGAGAGCAGTTCTCTTGACCTGTTTTAATTTCTCTACATTTGCTTTATTTCTGCAGGTACAGTATAAGATGCTTTTGAGTTAGTGGGATAGAACTAAGCTGTTATGCTGTGCAACTAGAACACTTGAAAGTGTACCTTTTCTGAACATTGCCTTTCCAAATTATATAGTATTTTTGCTGTTACTTGTAAAACTCCAAAGCAGATGGAGAGTAAGTTCTATGATTCTGTATAATAATATGCAATTTATAGCTTAGCCGTGGCTGTGGTTATATTTAGTTTGAACCTATTCAGGCAATTTTGTTTTGATGGAATTTAGAGGTCTGAGTGCTTCTGTAAATCCAGTCGGTACTCCTACACCTTTAAGCAGAAATCTGACTTATTTTACAATTCTGCAGAAAGGGTGAAGTTCTTTAATTCCTCCAAGTGCAAACTGCAGTGGAAAAGGCTGCTTCTTCCCCAGCAGTGCAGGGTTCGCACTGGGCTGACACAAGTGCTCACGTGGTGAGCTCGAGCAGTTACTGAAAGTGCATCTTGCTTTTGGTTTAATTTTCAGCCAGGTTATTTTGCTGAAATGGCTAATGGTGAATGCTCATGTAGCTGCACAGAGCGAGTAGTTAGGATGGAGTGGGAGCCAAGAGCTGCTTCTTTGTGGCAGTCCACACATTTGCCTAAAGTGACCATGAAATCATACCCAGAGCCTCCAGCCTTTAGTGTGACTTTAAGTGTTCACTCACATATATAAATTAGGGTCCTGAAACAAGTGGATTTTGGTCTGCAGAAGAAGAATCATGGGGGAAGGAGTTTGATTTCACTTAGTTCTCAGTTGAAAGCAAGCTAAAATAATCTGTTTTTTTTTCACATTTTGCTATGTACACATGGGAACTGCAACTTCCAGCTGATAAGTGGAAACTTGATATGTGCTGGTAAATTGATAAAGTTCGTACAGTTTAATTAAAGAATAATGATATATTTGATTTTCTTGTCATCAAAGAACACAAATTACACGTTTTTTCTGCCTGCGTAAATAGAAATAGCCACAGTCAGAAGTGACGAAATCAGCCTATCAAACTCAACAATATTAACAGAGAGGAGGGGAAAATCGTTAAACTAAACAAACGTTTCACACTTAAAACTATTTTTAGTACCCTCTTGTGCCCTTATTTTTATTATTTGGGCACAGTCTCCTTCTCTTTTCCAGTAATGCTGCCGCTTGCATGGGAGAAAGCAATACATATGTCTAGTGTCTGTAGCAAGCCCTCAGCTTGAAAGGATCAAGTAATGCTTATTCCAAACCCGTGTTCCCCCTGTTTGCATTAGCATTCAGAAATGACTTGCTGTGCCAGTAAGGAAGAGGATGTCATCTACATAAGAGTTTTTAACCTTGAAAGCCCTGTTCAGATTCACATGCTGAATTTGACATTGTGTTTCTTTTACTTCAGGGGTTTTGCATTACTATTAAAAGCTACCGTGGGTGGGAATTGTCATAATACACAGTAGCAATTTATCCAGATTTATCCAGACCACACTGTTTCCTGTTTACACTGTGCAAATTTCTCTTGCCTATCTAAACCTTTAATTTCAGGCTGTGTTCGCACAGTGTCTTCCAGCGGCAGCTTAGCTGTGCAGGAAGACCAGCTGATTAGGTAGTTACCTGATAGATTGAGGTACTTGTTTGAATGATCGATTAGTTAATTACACAGTCAGTAAAGGTTGGGGGCATCTCCTCTCCTGACTGGCAAAAACTTAGGGCATAGCTCAGAGGAGTAAAAGGATGTATCCTTATTTTAATGACAGATATCGTGCTTTTTGAAGTGCTTTTCTGCATTTAGAAACAGTGATAAAAGATGGAGGCAGACATTTTGATCACCTTTGGACAGCATAGGTGCAAGCCTACTTTTTCCTGCTTTTGTGTGTTTGCTTTTTGACTATTTTAGTCAAAACATGGATGGAGAATGTTAACTCCTTGGTTACGTCTTCCGAGTTTGCTAAGGGCTATATTCTGCACTTAGATGCTCTTGTGTAAATCTCATGCATTTCATCATTGACTAAGTGCAGTGGTTTATCCTGCTTACGATTTTAACTCTGATCTGTGAACTAGGCTTGTGCTATGGAAACTAACTCTTGATGATGTTAATGTAATGATCATTATCATTCAGGTATTCTCCATTCATATCACTAAGCAACTCTCTGTGCATAGAGTAATAGCTGATTGTGGCCAATTGATGGTCTATTTTGACACAGAAAGAGCTGTGGGAAGAAATTAGTCCTGAATCCCACATTTAAAATAAATTCACTGCAGGTAGTGTTTTCAACCATGATACCCAAAAGCAAAGAGGACATAATGCAACTTTCTTTAGTAATATGTATAATACATAGTTGCAAAAGCCCTAAATTTGTTTCCCTCAATCCTGAAAAGTGCTTTCCTGGAAAGGATGCTTTTGCCTTGCTGAATTTGACTGTGGTCAGTCCTACTTGGCAGTATTACGGGAAGCTCTCCAATGTTTTCCTAACCTGTTGTCTGCATCACAGGGAATTACAGAACACACTAAATGAAACGAAAACATGAATGGATTTGGGAGGTTTAGGAAGTTTCAGAATCAAAATGATTATTACTTTTTTCATCTGCCTAAAAATGCTTAAAAACTAGAAATGCTATGTTTAAAAAATAGAAATGTTTGAGATTCATGATCCGGGGTTGAAATGAATGACAGCTAATGTCCATGGTGTCTATTTAACTGTAGTGGAAGGCCACAGACAGTTGATATGCATTAAATTTTGGTGTCTTGAAGAGCATATTCTAATGTTTTGTTGAAAGTCATTTTCATTTTGACTTTTCATCATGGGTAGGAACCAAAACTGGCTTCTGTGCACCAGCTTTTATTTATTTATTCCTTTAGCAGAAGGATTGAAAATAGCAGTTCTTCCCCAAATAAAGAGTGGTGTGCTTTCATTTCAGGGGATGAGGTTCTTTTCCCCGCTTCTCCCCAGTAAGATGGCAGCAGCAATTTTCTCAGTGGAAGCAGAGCAAGAAATCTCTACTCCCTGCGATGCACAAACATTGCTCATGTGGTTCTGGTTCTCCTGTAAAAGTTTGCTCAACCAACTTTTCAAGTGTTCTCCCCAAGAAAGGTTCATTTAACTATTAAAGAAAATGTTCATGGGGGATGAAACTAATGTATGCAGCATAAACCGCTCTCCTTTGTGCTTTGGTATCAAAGACTTGACTTATTATTTTGTCAATCAGCTCTAGTTTTAAAACAGATGTGAGTGTGCTTTTCTGCAGATAGATGCAATTTCCAGTAACCTCAACAGTGCTCTGGCCTACCAACTTTCCAATTTTACTCTGTGATATATAAAAAGGGAATATAGTTGAGCCAGACCTAACCTCCTACTGTAGCCAAAAAAAAAAACCTCCTTAAATTGAAGAACTTGCATTTCATATATATGTAATTGTATATATTTGAGTCTCTCTCTTTATATCCATCCATATTGACTCGAGTTCAAATATTGCCTTTAGATGATGTTGACGTGTTTTAAAAATACCTGTGCAGTTCATGTTAATTGCTGACTGATAAAGTTCAGCTGCTCTATTTCACGTGTGAGCATTTCAGTGAGCCATAAAAATGGTGCACTTTGTTGCAACATGTGTACTCTTTCCTTTGCGACACTTCCTGATTTTTTTTCTTCATTTGAGATGATGTGAGGAGAAATGATGTGATCTTTATCAAATCTGCTAATGTCACTGATGAAAGTTTTTACCTTCAGAGCTTGGTAAGAACGTCAGGATATGGTTCTCCATGGATTCACATGTGTGTAACAGACTGTGAGCACAGCTCACAGATAAATCGTTTTCAAGTAGTCTTTTCTATTTTGTTTAATTTTCTTATGGTATGCCTGTCATGGACCTGATACCTTTTGGTAGATGCTTAGGTATCCACAAAATCCTGTGCTTACCCTTTTTGTGGCAGTACTTCAAAGCTTTAAAAGAATTCAAAAAGGCGTCAGGATGAGGTTAAATCAAGCAAAAACACCCCAAAATGTGTAATGGTAAGTTTGAACTGAGGCGTATTGGCGTGCTAGTGTGTTGAGATGATTGCAAAGAGTTTGAACCTGGAAAGTGGATAAATTGCCTTTACACCATTATTTTAGTTCTTATCGCATGATAGTGTGGTGTGTATGTTGCCGTTAGAGATAAGGACAATGAGATAAAAGACTACTAAAATAGCAGAATCTGAAGTAGCCTTTTATGTGCGTACCCTTGTATTGTCACAGTCAGTCATCAAGCAGACGCTTTTTATTAATAGCTTTTAAGGCTGACATCAACATGGTCCTTGTTCCTCTGAGTTTGTATGTCCAACATGGCCATCAAGTTCATGTCAGCTTTATTTTTTTTTCCAATTCTTTTGGTAACAATACTTAGGTAACAACCCACAGCTATGTATTTTTCTCTGTTTTGAACTTGTGCTCTTAAGGATATGATTTCACGCATATCAATCTCTGCAGTTTTAACAGATTTATTTCGTAAAGAAGTGGGGGTTTTTTGTTTTTTTTTTTTTTTTTTTCTTTCGTTTGTGTGGTCTTGTTTTTCTTTTTGAGTTGAAAAGCATAGATAGTTGTAGATGTGTTCCTAGAATACTCTCACTAGCTATTCTAAAGCAAATGATATGTAATGTTTAAAGAAACCATCCTACTGTCTGATACAGTCTAGCCTAAACAGAGAAGCAGCAGAAAAAGGAGGACTGGTGCCACTGAACAGAGTTAAAGTCTCTACCTCTTGGGTCGTCTTGCCTTCTTTAATTTCAGCAGTAATCTACAATTATCCTGCTGTAAAATGAGAAATTATTAATGTCATGATGGTGCAGAGTGGAATTTTTCTGATAGAAAAAAAAAGTCCAAATTTAGAGACACTGTAGTGTAGTAATTAACTTCATGTGTTTACAGGACTCAACGAATGGTTGCTAAAACCAAAATATTAGAAAAGAATTCATCAAGTACCTTAATCACAATGGTCTTTCATCATAGTTTGAAGTGTCATTGTGTTGTAAAACTGAGGTTTTGAGGTTTGTATAATCAGTAAAATACTATGACTTTTTAAAAAGATAAAATATTTCTTATTTTTCTTCATTTGATTTAAAAAATCAAAAATAATGATTGAAACATTGGAAATTGTCTGTTATGTTTTTTAAAATTGTTTTCTCCTTACTATAAGTTAAAGTATTTCAAGGAGAAAAATAATCTAGCTTTTCAGAGGATTCATCCATTGTATGTCATTTATAATTGGTTAAAGTCCTCCAGAAGCTATAGCTGCTGAGTGATCTAGCACGAATCTAGAAGAATTGAACCTGTACTATTAACTGTGCTTTGGACCATAAAAACATGTGAATAGTCCTGGAATACTAATTTCTGCTTGTTTTCTGCTTGTTCTGCTCATATTCTTTTTTTGTTACAGAATCTTCAGAATGAGCGATAAATTCATTATTCTGCTGTTCGTCAAAATAGAGGGTAAAATTTTGCTGAATGCTGCTTCAGTTAAAATGTGTCAGACATTCTACTGGGTTGATCTGGGGAAACTGACTGATAGAAACTGGAAAAATAAAATGGACTTAGGAAATTGTCCCAGGAAGATAAATCCGTGAGAGACACTCTGTAGGCTGACATCCTACAAAAGCTACAACAGTAATGACCTCGATTTTTGCTATTTTTGAAAGTTTCAGTTTGTAAGTTTTGAAGGGCTTTGAGAGGTAGCAGGGATGCAGATTTTGTAAATGCTGGTAGTTTGTGGATTTAGTCTAGTATATTTCAAGAGACACTTGATAACTATTTCATGATAAACGACTTTTGATTTGTGCTCTGATGACTGAGGTGCATAGTTAAAGGTGCTTTTGATTGCATAGGGTATTAGCACAACAACCTCTCCAATGTTACACAAAATGGAAAAATTCTGATATCACCAATTTTGCAGCTTTTATATTTTGTTGAATGTCACATAGCATAACTAAACAACTGTTCAAAGCTCTGTTTCAGGGGAAATCTAGTGCATAATCCATGCAGCCTAGTAAATAGTCAACTATAATAGAGAAGAAAGAGTTAAAACTTAATGTGAAAAAAAGACAAATGCATAGAGAGGATTAAATTATTTATTTTACCACTTACTACATTCAAATCCAATATTATTGGATCCCTGGGTGAATTCATGAAAAAAGCATCGGAAGCATAGAAACTAATGCAAGGTAGTTAGGTTACTTGAGGGAACTCCAGTGTTGCGATGTATTATAAAAAGTTTTAAAACCAGGCTTAGCTACTTAATATCTGTCATTTTGCAAGTGTCCAATATAAACATGTGGGTTGGATATGATAGGATTTACTACTTAAACAGAGAATAACTGTGCCAGTGTGTTCTGAGCACATCACAGAGTCTACAAAACCCTAGGCTCAGAAGGAATAACAGCAATTTTCAACCTTACAGTTCCAAGTCATATATAATATGAAGCTGCCCTGGAATAAGAATATGGCTTGGACAAATTTGGCAGACCTAGGATTTTTTGATACTATCTGTAAAGTGAGGAATTAAAGTGACATAAAAATTCTTAACCTATTTAAGTTCGTGCATGTTGCCTCAACAATGCCAGCATCACTGAACCATTGCCTTGCATTCGTCATCTTTTCTGATCTTGTCCTGGGGAGGGTGTGTGCCAGGAGGAGGACTAGTGCAGTAAGATGCTGAACTTCAGGACAGAGACAAAAATACTGCTTTTCAGAAGAAAACTATTGAGAATCTTCATGTTCTTTGTATTCTGTAACCTACGTACACTCATGCAGGGCTAAAGAGAGGCTAAAGCAAAATAAATAACAAATGGCTTTCTGTTCTGCACCACTGTATACCAGAAAGAGTCCCACATGCTCTGACTTTTTTCTAATGTCTTCCTGAGATGTGTTAAAAAGGGATTTCTGCAACTTATGGAGGATAATTATTCAGCTCACTTTGGTGCTAGAAAGACAAGATAGAGCATTGTGTCTAATTTTTGCCCCCAAAGAGCAAGAGAACAAACTACAACCCACGGAAGAAGGCAGGAGGCTGGAAAGCATGCTGTGTGAATAGAGGCTGAAAGAAAAATATTTGGTTCATCTCGCAGGTGTTCAGCTGCAGCCCCCTGAGCCATTACCTGTCCAGGAGGATGTTCCTTGTCTTAGAGGAGCCAGAGCTGCCATCACTTCTATATAGGACAAGGAGATGGGACTGGGCAGAGCCGAGTGATTAGAGTCAAGAGTCCTGGTCACACCTCAGCGCAGTGTCTAACAGCAGTGACCCCTTGAAACTGCTGAGTAAACAGAGCATCTGCTCTTTACCGACCTCTCCGCATACATGTGCTGAATTTAAACATTGCTATGATTTCCTGTTCCTGAATTAAATCTGATTCTCTGCTCTTTCTGGCTCAGAGTCTGGTGCAGCAGCTTGCAGAAGCAGAGATTTTGCATACCTGCAAACTGTTTTTGTAGGAAAGCAATTATGTATATAAATATTACAGCTTTATACATATAAAGTTTCACTGCGAGATCTAAAATATAAAAGGAGCAGACCAAATTCACTGACAAGGTGCAGCCATAACTTTGAGAGCTTGTTCTTTGTCCTTTTCCTTAGAACTTTCCCAGCTTGTTATTGATATGCTAATATTATTTTCCTCTAAATATGGACAAAGTATCATGTTAATAGGGCCAGATATGAGACCGAACAGACAGATTTTACAGTCTATGCTCTCAGCTCTTCTTAGATTAGTAAGACCACTACACTTTATGCCATAAAAATCAATGGAGGTTTTGATATTAGCTGTATAGATCTGTTCTGTGGCACAAGTCAGGAATCATTAGCTCTGGTTGGCATCCTGTAGTAGTGATTTCCTTTAGCCTTAATAAGTTTAAGGACTATGTGCATCCAGTCTCCTTTTGCTGCTTGCACTCCATGCTTATGTTTTTAATTTATCTTTGTACTTAGGGATAGTGAATCGTATTTTAGCTTATTCTTCCAGATCAGTCAGCTGCCAATAGTAACAAAAACATGAAATGTTTTGTTTTGAAAAGTCATTCTTTCTCAATTGAATTAGTTGTTCAGTGAAGATTCAGCAGAAGAACCTCCTGTTTCTTCTTCTGCTTATTTTCAATTCTCTGTTGCAGCTACTTGGCTAGCCAGACTCACCATTACCTTTCTTGTGGTTTCCAGTGTATTCTTGGTCATCCACTGAGAAGATTGTATGTCTAGTCTTAGCTTGTTCCTGTCCCATGTCACTATACTATACAAGTAGAGATTTAAACTCTGAAATTAAGTTTGACAATACTTGGAATAGCTGGAGCTATGTGACTTATTTAAAGCAGGAGGATGAAGGAGGCTAAAAGGTCATGTTTTCTGCTGACATGCACTTGCAATAGGTAATTCTTTTTTGTAGTTGTTTTGAAAAGTGTGCAAGAATGAGGTTTTTTGTCTGTTTTTTGTCTAGAATGAAATTTTGTGTGAGCATTTTCTGAAGTTATGTGTGGAATATGTTATTGGCCTCAGAGTTTCTTTCTCAGTATACCCTAAAAGGCTTTTTTGCTTACAAGAGGCATCTGTTAGTCATGTATTTCTCTGAGGGAATTCTGTTGACCTACCAAACATACATATTGTTCTGCTACCAACTAAAAAAAATCTTATGAAAGGACAACCTTTCATAATAAATACAAACAGTGGTTGGCTGGTGCTTTGTTCATTATTTCAAAACCTGTATGGCTTCTAGCTCACCACATTAGGCATTAGGATGCCCTTTCTGAACCTTTCAGGGAGAACACATTGAATTGACCAAGCCCACTAATTCCATAGAAGTCGGAAATGTGATTAGCTTAGCAGTGTGTTACTGCTTTCTTCTGCTCTGCATGCTAGGTAGGTATGTTATGTGGATAGCAATAGATGCTGTATGTTCAGTGTAAGTCTCGTATGACAACATCTTGGACCTCTACAGCCATGTGGGCCTTCTGGAATAGGCGAGGGTCTGACACAAGACTGTCTGTTACAAGCCTCATGGGAAAGGAGGCATCAGATAGAGCTAAAGATCTGAGAACTGTTAACCGAATAGTCTGTCTTTTTGAGACCCAGCATGTGAGAAAGGGTATTCACTGAAACTGGTAGAAGTTGAGTATGAAGTACATATTGTGAAATTAAATTTTGGAATCTGTTGATATTGCAGGTTGTGAAAGAAATTCTTAAGGGAATAGGCAGGGATGTGTCTTTTGAGATCCCTTGTACAGTGGTTGGGGATACTGGAGGCATAGGAATGATTCTGAGAAGAAATAAACTGTATTTGGTGGTCAAGTTGCCTGCTTTCTCTAACAACCATCTTCTGCAGCTGGTGGGCCAAGTGGACCAGTGGTTTCTCCCAGCAGACCTTTTCTTAAATTCATACAATTCTCTTTAAGATTGTCAGGAAAATAATGAAGACAGAGACTGAACTCACAATTTTTGATATTACATGGAGATGCATGATATAAGCAAATGTTTGACTGTTCTTACGGTCTTATCACTTTTGCCTGTTTACTTCATTCACATGATAAGCACAGAGCACTATCTGCCCACAGATCAGTGTCTGCTCAGCGAGGAGAAGCCAGTTCCTGTCATTGACTTTTAGCCTCTCTCGTAAATAAGGAAGGGGCATTGGGGTGCATCACTTCCTTGCGTAAATTTTGCAGACAGTGGATTTGCCATTGGGACCAGACTGGTAAATTTGGGGAAATTTGCAAAATTAAACTGGATTTTGCTGATCCAGTAAAAGTGGAGTGACATAATTTTTTTTTTTTTCTGGACCCCTATATCATCTGCTGTATGAAGCTGTTTTTCAAATGAAAATGGAAACCTGGTGTTCATGAGGCTCTCAGAGTGGCTCAGCTCCTGAAACTGGTGGATCTCCAGAGCTGTTTGTCAGTCTTCTTCCATAATGCAAATTGACTGTAGGATAGTCTCACTTTTCTTCCTCCTGCATTGCATTTGAAATAGTTCCTGTCATTTTCTTTAACCACGGAGCAAAAGAAGACTCATAGTTTGGAATGACAAGTAAATTGTGATGTAACTTTTCAAGCCCTTGGAGAGAGCCATTCTAATTACACAGTGGATTTTACAGTTTTATAGCTGTAATTACTAATTCATATAGCTCCTAAGTGAATTATGTGTTTGAATTGTTTATTTTATCTCTGAGCTCTGATGCAGTACTCAATAAAGCTGCACTGTAATTATTTCTAAGTAGTGTATATGGTTACAAGAATATCTTGCTGCCAAAGCATCGCCTCAGTTGTTACTGAATCTATGAGATGCATTCTTTCACTGTAACATAAAATGTAACCAGAGCAGCCTTTAGTGAACCTCCAACGGTCATTTTTGTGCTCGTTTCTACTGATAAAACTGGAACTGCCTTTTCAAGTTTGTCCTCTGCACCGTGCCTTGTATTGTTTGACTGTTGATGTGCATATTGTGAGTAGGAAAACACACAAGTTCCTCTTTTTTATTTACAGATTTTTCCATTTCTTGCATTTCTAGATCTGCTTGATACACACACAGGTTTATGACAGACATATTTCTTCTTATTTCTTCAACTAATTCCTAAAACGTAGAAAGCAGATCTGCAGCATCTTAAAAGAACTGATTATGTTAAACCAATAACTGCTTAAGTATCAAAAGCCTCTGTACTGCCTTACTGTGTGTATTGGATATGTTTTCTAGTGTATTTAGATGTGTAAGTGGCTTGGTGACATAAACATGAGCAGAGTTTCAGCAGTGAATCCCTAAAGCTAGCCATGTTCAGCAGTGCTGCAGGTGAAGTTTTGGTTGCGGCTGAATAGTGTGCCCTTTTAAATGGAACAGAGGGAGCTCTAGGGCTTATCTTGCGTCTTGTCTGATTTGGATAGAAGCAGATTCTGATGTTTATTCAATAAAGACATTGATATATTCCCCTCCTTTAAACTAAAAAGTCTTTTGAAAATAATAGCCCTTTATTTCAGTATTCTTTGTCACCATCTAGACTGCAGTGTTTGTTTATATCTTCTTTTATTTGGGTTGCTATGGTTATCACCTGTGTGCAGAATGGAGCCATGTTACGTAAGAAGGTGAGTTTAAGAAACAAAAGTGGCCAAACTTGGCAGCACCGGTAGTTTTCTTTTAGCTGCTGAAGCTGTTTGCAGTTAGAGACTTTACAAAGACCTGCTTTTTTCCTTCTTCTTTTCTCTCTCCTTTTTTTTTTTTTTTTGTGCATGTTATTAATAAGATTTGTCCAAAGTTAATATAATCAGAGCACAGTGAAATTCTACTTAAAATATGGTACTAGTAAAGAATTTTTTTTGCTTGATGTATTGCAAAGTACAGTTCTGCAGGGGAAATCAAAATGGTTAATAGTTGGGATGCATTGATTAACATTTCCATAGCCTTACAAATCTGGACATTTATCATGTTTTCAGAGTGATATGCTGTATTCTGGTAGATTTGTAGCTTAATGGTTGTTGACCATCCAGCGACATCTCTTGTGTCGAACTACTGAAATGACTTGCAAAGTAGCTTTTTGTAGCCATGAAGGAAGGAATTGGCATTGAGCACAATGCAGCAAGTCAGGCTTATTTTCACATGCTCTTGGTGTACACAGCAAGTGTACGTTGCCAATTTTGTTGTACACAGAAATAAATCACAAAGCAGATAGAATATTCCTCATTTGCATCCTTATATAAAATCTTTCCTGGTGATGTCCCTTGCAGTTGTATTCAAAATTAGGAAATCGGTTCAATGTCAACCTTTCAGCCATTGTTAGCATTGTTTTGGAAAAGGTTAGCTGCAGCTACAACCTACAGATGTTGCATCCATCACCTTTGGAGCTCTCTAGTCATTTAAGCTGGGATTTCTCAGCTCAGAGACAGTTGTGTGAGTTATGTGGATTTTATGTGAGTCCTGGGAGACCCAGGTTCACTTGCTGAATGAACAGATGTGATGTCCTGGAATTTTGAAACTTAGTCAAGACAGCAATCACCAGATACCCTTCCTTAAATAATTTGGAGAATGGCAGCTTTCATATATACATAGCAGTGAAGAATTCAGGTAGCAGTGAAGGATTCAGGTATTAAATTTTCATAAACATTGTTGCCAGCATTAGCATTAATATTTTGGGGGGTTATGAAGTATATGGGTGGTAGCAAAGTACAACAAATAACTCGATATATTCCCATTATATATTAGGGTATTCAAATTTCTCCATTTATTTTTCATTCTAATTTGCAATCCTCTTTGAAAGCAAGCTGAAAGATTGCTTGAGGGATCATTCTGCTGGCCTGATGAAGATCTATTAGCTGCTCAGGTACTGTCAGAAGACCACATGTGTCTTCTGGCTGCTCTCTTGACAGCAATCTTGGAAGAAAATAATTGCACAGAGCAAAAGTAACTATTGCTTGAAACACTCCATTACTTTGGCACATTATCCTTGTGGTGTACATGTGCTGCCTGGAACTACAATTCATATCCTATATCAGAAAACATTTGGCACAACCTTTTAATAGGAAAATGCGCTTTCTCTAAATGAGTGCTATACGTGTGCTTCTGGTATACACAGATCTGATTCATTGATTTCTTATTGTTAACTGAAAAAAAAAAAGACATGTAGGTGATTTTAAATCATTGATTTCTTAATTTCTTAACAGAAGCAACTGTTGAGTCATGGCATATTTGTTGCAAATAAGCTTCTTCATGAAGAGATATCTATTTATTGCTTGGTATGGGTGAAACTTGACTTCCTGACAATGTTAGCCAGTTCAGAAGCCTAACAACAGACACCTCTTGGTCTATGTTATCAGATGATGCTATCATATACCAAGGCTTTGACCAATGCAATCATGTGATTGCAGAATGCCTTTTACTGAATGTGTGGCCCATGGCAATCACTCAGCAACAAAATAAACCTTAATCTACCTTACTTTAGAGCTGTGAATTGCTGCTTGCATTTTCTAATTTTACATTTTTTAAGAATGGTTATGCAAAATAAATGTCTGAAACATAGTGCTGTCTTCTTCACCATTTTGTTTTGGTAATTAGCCTAAGTCAAGAAAACTGGGTAAATTAGGCAATTCCAGGTAGCGTTTCAGTGATAACAGGTATGATGAAATGTGCTCTCCTGCATTTTGATGATCTGAATACCAAGTGAGAGTGACATGGAGTTAAAGGACTGTGACCCTGAGCAGAAACATAAACAGGTATAGCCGAAGGTCAGTGCTTTGTAGATCTGCTGCCTTCATTATCAGTAAGGACCACCTGAAATTAGGAGCTAGAAGAGAGTCTTTTTTAAGGGAATGGCTAAAATTAGCATACAGTACATCAGGGATGAGAAGTACTGAACTTTTCTCGATGTCACTGAAAGAAAACAAAACTGCTGAATGAACAAAAAGTTAGTTTCGCTGGATCATCCTAGAAAGCCAAGCTTTGTTTCTTTGTTGTACAAATTCTGTTTGTTGTATGTCAGTGAGAGAAGGGTTTGGGGTGAAAAGGAAGGGCGCACAGTGAGGACAGCACAGAGGAAGCAGTGCTGCACTCGTGGCACAAAGCCGGCATCACTGGCTCCAAACAAATGATAAAACTCCAGTAACAAAAATGAAAGTGGGTGAAAAAGCCCTGAATTTTAAGAGATCATGTATAATACTTAGCATATCTATCCAAGGCTAACTGTGGAGTAGTCTTGTCAGCAAATTTATAGATGACATCAAGCTGGGAGGAAGAGTAGATCTGCGTGAGGGTAGGAAAGCTCTGCAGAGGCATCTGGATAGGCTGGATCGAGGTTCAACAAGGCCGAGTGCCGGGTCCTGCACTTGGGTCACAACAGCCCCAAGCAGTGCTACAGGCCTGGGGCAGAGGGGCTGGAGAGCAGCACGGCAGAAGGATCTGGAGGTGCTGGTTCAGCCGGCTGAAAGTGAGCCAGCGGTGTGCCCAGCGCGCCAGGAAGGCCAGTGGCCTCCTGGGTGGTGTCAGGAACAGTGTAGCCAGCAGGACCAGGGAAGTGATCGTCCCCCTGTACTCAGCACTGGTGAGGGTGCGCCTTGAATCCTGTGTTCAGTTTTGGGCCCCTCACTGCAAGAAAGACATAGAGGTGCTGGAGCGTGTCCAAAGGAGGGCAGCGAAGCTGGTGAAGGGGCTGGGGCACAGACCTGGTGAGGAGCGGCTGAGGGAGCTGGAGTTAATTAGCGTGGAGAAGAGGAGGTTTGGGGAGACCCTGCCACTCTCTAAAACTACCCGAAAGGAGGTTGTAGTGAGGCAGGGGTTGATCTCTTCTCCAGAATAACTACAGATAGAACAAGAGGAAATGGCCTCAAGTTGTGCCAGGGAAGTTCTAGTTAGATATTAGAAAAGCTTTCTACACAGAAGGAGTGGTGAAGACTGCCCAGGGAAGTGGTGGTCACCATCCCTGGCAGTGCTCAAGAAACATGTAGATGAGGCACTTAGGGATGTGGTTTAGCATGCATGATGTTGAAGTGTTTACGGTTGGACTCAGTGATCTTGAAGGTCTTTTCCAACCATTCTGTAATTCTATGATTGTTTTACCTCAGAGTCCTAAATTGGGAAAATAGCTGGTACAAGCATATGGAAACAAACTTTATGAATTTCAGTTTTTAACTTGGCAATTAATAAGAAGTATTTCTTCTATATTCATTTTGAGAAATAATCAACAGCCTTTCTCCTGATTCCTACTCAAGAGGAAACAACCAGGAGAAGAATTCTGTCTACCCAGCAGAGCCGGATATTCCTGCTGTAGAGGGAAGTCTCAGTTTAGCAAGCTTGTGTCTTGTAGGCAGCTCTTCTATTCCCTACTCAAAATGCTTACTAGTCTAGAAATTTGGTTCCACTTTGCTTTAGGTGCAGAATGTTTTGGCCTCCTCACTTAATCTGTGGTAATGACAGCCTTCCTGATTTTCCTGTACTGTTGCCCTTTATCTCCATAAGCCATAATGACAAATTCACCTCTGCCATTTTCTTCCATCCCTGAAAATTCTGACTGTGAAATTGTTATCTTTCCTTGTGGGGTTTGGGATTCAGATCAAACTATCTTTCCTGATGATCTTATTACTGCTAGGATTGCTCTAAGTTGAGCATCTGATAATATGACTATTTTTTTAAATAGTTTTAAATAGTGTAATAGTTTAAGAAAATGCCGAATTTGCTATTGCTAGTCTAGTATACAAAGCATCCTCAGTGAGATGTTGCTTTTCTTGTTTTTGAAGCTCATCTCTTCTGGAATGCCAAACTAAGCACTTAGCTTGCCATTCTAAGCAGCCCAGATAGTTGTGCTTTGCAAAAATGCTAGTACAACCACCCACATACCCCACACAGGCACCCCCAGACTTTCTGTCTTTGCCTTAGAGACAGTAATAGATTTCACTATCTACTGTTGCCAAAATAAAGTAGGAAGCTCTATCTGAGAAATTACAGAGAGCAGTTCTACTTTTTATCTTGTGGTTTTGGGGCAGAGAAGGCAACTAACCTTCAGTTTCAGAGACACTATTTGGTAAACAACGGTTTTGTCTACAGTGCCGGGCCCAGGAAGTCGGTCGCCCATTCCGTTGAATTTTTCCAGTAGTCCTCGACATGACTTTAGCCCAGATCAGCTAGCAGTATCCCAAGCCAGGCAGAAGACCACAGTTCAAGAGTTAACATGGACTGGGGATCATTCCCAGTAGCCAGTTTGGATGTGGCTGTTCTGTTTTGAAGTTTAATGGATTTTAGCAGCATGGATATGATCAGACTTTGCCAGTTGACTTCAAGGCCAGCCAACAGCCTTTGACATTGCTTAATTTGCAAGTACACACGTAGCCAGTGGTTTGCTCTTGTAACTCTCTTCAAGATTTATGTCTCCCTAGGATTTATGTTTTAAATTCAAATGGTCAATTCATTTTAGCTTTACCCAATTGTTGATTTCTTTTTTCCTATTAAGATGAAGTTTTGCAACACAGGCGTTCCTCGTGCATTATGTCAACATCCCTTAAGTTGCCAAACTTTGGGGAGATTTCACTGTTCTTTGTCCTTTGTAGGGAACCAATCAGCTAAAGCTGACGATGTATGATGAGATTACAAGCAACAAGCTTAAGCCTATAATTGTCTCCAGCAGAAGTCATCAGCAGTGGTTTAGTGTTTCTGAGATTGCTACTGACCTGGGTGATGGAGGGGAGAAATCTGTGTTTGCTACCTCCTGAGCTACGTGTTAGCTCTTTATTCTGAAGAGTTTACAGCTTGCTGGTGGAACTGAATGCTTCTGACCTGGGCAGAGTCCTGAAAATTCTCCTCTGTGTGTTTGTTGGCTTGTAGCCAAAGTATTCTGTGCCTGAGGTACATAGAAACAAAAATACGCATATACTGACTCCATTTTCTTTCATCCTTTCTTTAGGTTCTTCCTTTCCCCAGCCAGGTGGTCTACAACAGAGTTGGAAAGTGTGGGAGTCGAACTGTGGTTTTGCTTTTGAGAATTTTATCAGAGAAACATGGATTCAACCTGGTTACATCTGACATTCATAACAAAACAAGACTTACCAAAAATGAACAGGTAAGTTATTCCTGCTCACCTTAGAGGCTGTTTTATTACTCTACTTTTGAAACTGTGAAATAAAGGGGTATGCTAGCAGAAACCCTATTGAGAGAGTATGTATTACTTCTTTCACCTGAGTAGTCATCCAGAATTCATCATCCTTTGAGGGTCTTAAATTAATAGAAGACATGGGTAGTAGATCCCCAAGCAGCATGATGTGGAGAGCTACCACAAAAACTAACTGCAAATGAGACAGCTTTTGAATGCAATCAACATAGCAGTCTGGTGTTAGTCACTTCAACAGAGAGGCAAGAAGGTTACTCTGAGTGGAGGTTGGCACTAGCAACTTCTGCAACCTGTGCAAATGTATCTGCAGGGCAGGACATTTAACATATAGGTGTTCCAGTTTATTCAGGCCAGGCTTAGACTTCTTCAAGCAGAGCAGAAATTAAATAATAACCACTGATTTCTTTGCTCACTTTCTTCATTTGCTTTGAGTTATTACTTGCTTCTAAAAGCCCTTTCTAGAGCTATGCTAACTGTTTCTGTAGCCTCACACTTCCTTCATCACATGGAGGTGGAACCTCCTGTGTTTTGACTTGTACCCATCACCCCTTGTCCTGTCACTGGCCACCACTGAGAAGAGTTTGGTCCCATCCTCTTTACACTCTTCCCTCAACTATTTAGACATATTGATAAGATCTCCTCTCAATCTTCTCCAGGCTAAGCAGGCCCTGCTCACTTAGTCATTCCTCAGAATACAGATACTCCAATCCCTTACCTTGATCCTGTCTTCCTCTTCTGCCTTTTTCACATTATACATGCCTTTCCAAAGCAACACCCAGTGAAACCTTTCTCCCCAGACATCCCTTTTCATGTTCCCTCAAAGGGTGGAGAGTGTTATTTTTTCCACTTTGAAAAAATAAGACTCACAGAAGTTAAATTAAATTTACCTATATTTAGGGTAATAAAATAAACCACCATAAATATCCCTGCCATGAGGAGGTATGGATGTAAATAATGCAGAAATCTCAGACTGTAGAGATTTAGTGAGTTGCCTTATACACAAGTGTGTTCTTTGCCCACAGCTGCTGTTTTGATCTGCTGATTCAGGTAAATGCTGCAATAAGGCCCGACGTCATTCCTAAGATTAGCAATCTACAAGCCACAAAAGGATGTGATACTCAAAATACAGACGTGGGGCCCAGCGAGGGCATTATACTGTAGTTAGGTGTTATTTATTTGCAACCTGTTTATGAACATAAGCTTCCCCGTTTGTTCATTTGCATGTGGCAGTTCGTTGCAAGTGAAAACTTCTTTCCAGGAAAAGGCTATGGGAGAAGGTGCCAGTCCCACCTTTGGCCTCCTGTGTTATTGTCCTGCTCCTGAGCAGGCAGAGGGATGGGGCAGAGCCCTGCACTTCAGCTCCCGCAGCGCCCCTGGGAGTGGCGAGCTACTGTCACCACCACCACACTTCCCACAGAGAAAATGGTCCCACTGCATCAGTATCGAGTGATCCTGCGCTATGTGGTGTGCTCAGTTATTTCAACTGCTTTTAAGTTTTTCTTCTTAGTTATCAGATATGGGATAGGAGGCATCCTCTAATACAATTGGGTTTGTATTTTGGATTGGTTGGGCCTTATTCTGAGGAAGAAATTTGTCATCAGATTTCATTGCTTATTGGCTGGGAGGTGCATCATAGAATCTAAAAATCTTTAAAATGATAGTAACCTCCATCTTCACCCTCGTCACCTCCTTCATTGCAAAGCTTGGTGCCCATTGTCAAGTATGGCAAAAGATCACATATAAACAGTTTTCTGTACTTTACTACAGCCAAGATATTAAAGTTAAAATCCAAGAGTACCCTGCACTTATTTTTGCTGCAACAAATACATTGATGGACAAAAAAGTCAGCAGTAAGTTTTGCTATCCAAAAGCTATTAGGTCATGAGACAGCAAATGTGATAGAGCACAGATGGTGGTAGACATATTGCTACAGAGCTGAAGATTTACTCTCCAGATTGCCCTATTATAACTCAAGTCATTCTCTTCTAATTTATGGCTTATTTACACAGCTACAATAAGCTCATAATTTAATGAGTACTCCTGCTGAAAAGTGCCTCTGATGACCCAGAAACATTCACAGAGATAGTAACTGTTCTGTTGGCTAAGGTGTGCTACTTGCTGAGTGTCTTTTTTTTAAATGACAATATGAGAAATCAATTATTTCTTTCACCTTTAATGTGATATACACAAGTGGAAATTAAGAGAATGGATGATCTCAGGCTCCAAGCACTAGAATGAGGGGGGGAAAAAAAAAGTGGTTTGCAGGCTCCCAGCTGAGCATGGGCTGCTCCTTCAAGATACTACTACTCTGATCCTTCTGTCATTTGTCTGTTTTGTATTTGGTTAAAGCCCTGATCCAGCCAAGACTTTATGTAAATATTTAGCTTATGCAGTCTGCTATTATTAAATAAAGCTAAGCACTTAGGTGCTCTTTATGGCTACAGATTGCACATAACTGGATTCCATATTCTCATTGCTTTTTCTCTTCTCCTTCCTACTAAGAAACTTTCCCAAATTGTGTATGCTTGCCAGCAATTAGAAGTGTAGCCTTTGAACACTTGTGGGCATAAGAGAGTGGGTTTGGGAACCTGGTGGGTTCATTTGTGCCTTGCCATTTGCAAAAATATTCTCAATATAATTAAATACAGAAATTGTATGCAATATTCTTGTACACAGAGTGAAATGAATCAACGCAGCTTTAAATTTACACACATGTTGATGCATAACAAATTCTCCCTCCCAGCAAGTTCCTTTGCACTCAGAGAAGGAAGAATGAATAGGCTTAAAAATATGCAAAAGCGGAGTACATGCAGAACTATTAGACAGTTTGTCCTTATATCATTTCCTTCTGCCCCCATCCTTTTGCCCAGCCAGCTTTATATATAATTCAAGTTTAGCACACTAATGATCCATTGCTAATTTTTCTTAAATACTTATGAAAACAGAAAATTAGTCATAACAGCTTGGGGAGTTTAAGAAAGTTTTGAAGCAATTCCAAAATTTTAAGGCATGAAAGTGGAGGACTAGTCACATTACTATGATGATGAGACAGTTGTGAATTTTCTGTGGAAGGGAAGTTCAGCCAAGATGAAAGTGATATCCCAAATGCCTGCAGATACTTGTGTCTCCTGGATCCTACATGCCTTCAGTAGAGACTGAAATAGAGGAGAGGTAAACAGTTCACAAGAGAGACAGTTACAGTGAACTTTTTTTTTATTTGTATTAGTGTTAGCAGAGACTAGTGCAATACAGCTGGCATCACTTGAACAGTCACAGTTGCCTCACCATTTTTTATGTATTCTTAAATTCCATAGCAGTGAAGTACATCAGTTAAAAAAAAAAAAAAAATCTGTAGGCGGTTATTATCTGATATTTTGTTTTGTTCCCGATGGAATTTACCTGTTACACATCTGAACACAGTGCTGCAGCCCCGAACAGGCCAGCACAGCCAGATAAATGTTCAGGCAAGAGGGAGAGAAGGTGTCCTCGCTCGCGGATCTGACTTCAGTTTCTGTGCTGGAGCAGTGCCGTGGCTGGAGCGGTGCCATCCTCCACGTTTCTGTCCTTGCCGGGAGGGCCCCCATCCAGTTTTTGCGAGTCGTTTCACTGTGCCATCTGCCGGCTTCTCATTTAAAATGCAGCAACAACAGCGTGTCAATAGGCTGATGAGGCCGAGCCCGTAGGACCTGATTTCTTCAGCGTGGCTAACTGGAGAACCTGCAATGGTAGCGTAGGGCATTAGTGCAAGGAAAAGGTTTTCCCTTGGACCCTTTTGGTTTTCTTGTTTCATTGGGCTTTAAGATTCAAAATGAGTTTTTGTTTTAGAAGGTATTGTCTCTACTTATGGATCTTCTCTTGTTTAAACTTACTGCTTTAGACTCGGAGGAGGAAAGAAACTTTATAGAAAAGTTTGGAAAGAAAACTTAAGCAAGGAATCACGGTGGCAACAAGATACTATCCTCAGAAGCAAATCAGTATTTAGACTAAAAGACTGTGTTCTTTGCTTTTATTTGCTGTTTTTAGTGAGCTTTGTAGAATCGCATTTTTTCTGGCCCCCTAATGAGTGTTTAACACCGAGGTATTTATGGCTACATCAACCAATTCTTAGGAGCACAGCTGATCAGGCCATGCGGGTCTGCAATCGCTTGCTTTAGTTCCAAGCCCAGCAGAGTGTCCCTGTGCTGTCGGGGCTCTCTGCTCTTCTGCCGCAGCCCCTGTGCCGCCGGGCTCCCTGGCAGGCCGGACCAGCCTGCGTGTGGTGCCAGCACGTGCGCTCCGTGTCCTGGCGCTGCCCTCTCCCTCGGTCCGTGCTGGGCAGCTGTAAGCTGTCCGGTGCGACTCAGTTCATTTCCAAAGCAAATTGCTGTCTTTTCAGCACCATCTCACCCAAGCAGCCTGAGTAAACTCCTGCAGCACTGAGAGAAGGGGTGGCTCTTCACAAGCCGTCATCCTTGTGGGCACTTGGTTTTCCCTCAGCTGTTCTTGCAGCCTCACCTAACAAATCCAAAAATGTTCTGCTTCATCTCTGCATTTGTCCTGGTATTTGTCCTGGTGGTTTATCTTCTGTTTCTCACTTTTTGCATCTTTTCAAGTTAATGGGAGTTTAGGAAAGATCTCCTAGTTGATCAGTACTTATATTATCTCTCTTCCGCTTGCATCTCCCATTCTGTCTAAATCTACTTTCTCTTCTCTTCCCAGCTCTCATCCTCTTCTCACTCTTCCTCTATGTCTGCCTTCTACTGCAGCCTTTTTGCATTGAAAGATCTATTTATTTATTTATATATTTATGCACCATTTTGAAAGGAGGGCCGATTGCTTGGTGTTCCCGAGCAATATGTTTGGCTTGCAAGTTGAAATCAGTTCAGCACAGTGGGATCAGAAGAGGGGGAGAGAGCCCCATGGGAAATCTGGCCACAACTTACATGTGGCTGTGAGCCACTACAGTTATTTATTTTTCCCTTCTGACATCTGTGTGTTGTTTCTGTTGAGCCTTACTTACCCTTTTGGCAGGGTTTTTAAAAGAATGTTTTTTGCTTGTTTGTTCATATGCACAGTGCAACTTTATCCACATCTGCTTACAAGTCCAGTTGAGCAGTAAGTGTCTAAATATGAAGGTATTTTGAGTCAAAACAAAATTCTGTGTCTGGTTTGGAATAAGTTATTAGCATAGCTCAAGAGATTGAGTTTGGTAGCAGGAACTTTAAAAAAAAAAAAAAAGAAAAAGACAAAAGAAAAAGGCAGGCAGACAGATCCTGTCTGACTGTCGGTGTGTCTGTGTGCATCTTTGCAGATTCACTTTGCTTCTGACCTAGAAGCGCCTCTGCTACTGCAGCACACAGATGCACACGAGCCTGGCACTTAGATTGGTTTATTCACAATGGGAAAGGATGTGGAACTGTATGTGAGTCAGCTTGGTGCTTGCAAGTTGTTGCTCATGACATGGGGAAAGGGGAAAGGGCGACTTCTCTGATACTTTTTACTTACACTTGTACACACATATATACACACACACACACACACACACACAATTTATTTGTCATTATTATTTTAAAGTTGCCTGTGTTTTTAAATCTTAGTTGTCACTACTTTGTACATTCATACTGTTTTTTACATCTCCCCATTTATGCTGTGGAAAAAAAAAACCTTAAAAGTGAGATGTCTAGTATCTAGCTTGTGTGTGTGTATGTGTGTGTGTGTGACAGTTGTTGCAAAGTCTCCTGGGCTTTCTATTTCTGACCTAGTCAAATTTTGTTCTTTATTTTGTATTTTTTATGACTAATTTTCTCACAGCGTTTTGTTATAATACAGGAGGTGTGTAAATACTTGTATGAGATTTAATCGGAGTCTAGATATGAGGGACTAAAGCTAGGGGGCCATCTTCTTCCCACTTTTTTTCTTGAATATATTTTTTCTCTTTTTTTTTTTTCTCCTTTCATATTCTCTTCCTTTCAGTCTCCTTTGTTCCATTCCTTTGGATTTATAGCATTTCATGGGCTTGAAGCCTGGGGAAATAGGCCTAAAGTTTGTTACACTTGAGCTAGTTTGACAGAAAGGGACCCGTCCGGAGAAGACGCGCTCTACTTCAGTGCTTCTCACGTGTGCCTGTGTGTACAATAGTCGAGGGCAGAGGAAGGATGGAAAGGGAACGTTTGCGTGCGTGCCTTTTCATTACGGACCAGAAGATAAATGGCCATGGTTTGTCCTGGCTGAAAGAAGATATGTGTTTCGGGGGGGGAAAAAAAAGGCAAAAAAGAAAGCTGGTAAGCACTAAAATGTGACATGCAAAGTAAACCATGGCAAAATATAGCCTTTCAAAACTGGGATATATAAGAAAAAAGAAATCATGTCCCTTAAATGCAGTTTATATATTTGCATGGCAAGGACATCACTTTCTATAAAGCTCTTCAGGGCTTTTTAGTGCTGTAAGTGACTGCACATCAGTCAGCTTATCTGACCATTCGATAGGCTGGACCCCATGCTTCTCCTTAGTTTGTCTATATCCGCTATAACGTTCCAGTTAATATTTTTTAAATTAACATTCTTTTAATTTCAGAACATGAACTGGACATGATCCAAAACAGAATGTTTAGGTCATCTTTCCTTATTTCTCCCTCCTCTACTAGACTAGACATTTCAGAATTTTTTTGAGTTTTGCTGTTGTTGTTTTGGGGGGTTTATTCATTTGTTTTATTTTCCCTATATTATTTTCTACTTCCTAGGCTGTAAAATTCAATAAATGTGTTATGAGTTTCAGTTGCATTTGTGTTCAGTGTCCGTAATACAGCCTTCATTTGAGCATAGAACAGATGATGATGAAGAGAAGATCACAGGAGAGGAAAGTAAGGAAGGAAAATTATTGAGAATGGTTCAACTTTCTAGTGCTTGGTTCCACTTCAGGCTTTCAGTTCCTTGACATGCTGTGGAATATTCTTTAAGCTGGAGTTGCACAAAATGTAAGTTGGGCTTACACAAAACACATATTCATATCCTTGGAATGTGGCCTTTGGTATATGCTGTTTATATGGCAATATTTTTGTTATCTTTTTGAAAGTAAAAAAATAAAATATTTTTTAGAACAAAATACTGTGAATACCTGAGCTACAGCTTAGCCTCATCTTTCCAAAAGTGCAGTTAGATTTGTGCTTTTCATTTTCTGTCATAGTGAAAGGAATGTTTTCTGTGTATAAGCAGGCAAACAATGACAGTGCTTTGGCAAGGTTAGGAATTTTTATTGCTACGTGAAAATGTTCATTGGCTCTGCTCCTACTTTCTGGTAAGGTTTCAGACATTTTACATTTTGGCATTCTGCTTAGCAGAGACATTATCTTGAGGTGGTAGCTGCCACTTGCAAAATTCAAAGGTAAGTTTAGGTGGAATTTAGATTTTTCCTTTGGTTTAAGCCCATCTTTAAACTGATGCCAGCTGGAAGCATGTATGCCCAATGAGAGCAGGATGGTGACTGCATTTTAACTTCTCTTGCATAGGCATGAAATAGTAACAGTGCTATCTTCATTAAAGTTGCCATCATAGTTTGGGAGGGCTATTAGAGGAGAAAATCCTGAATAGTTCTGGCTTGAAAATTACATTGTTATTTGTTGAGAGTTATATTTGTCTCAAAATGTGCCTTGACACAACACGGAAAATTTGATTTGTTAATTCTTTTTAGATGGAGTTGATTAAAAACATAAGCACTGCTGAGCAGCCCTATTTATTCACTAGACATGTTCATTTCCTCAACTTCTCAAGGTAAGGCATTTATTCTCTTAAAAGACTTTTTTTGTTGACTTGTATTATTTTGTGATAAACAGAATGCTTTCTCTCCTTTTCAAATATAAACAATACAATGAACATTTTCTGTCCTTTTTGACACTGGAAATCACATTCAGAAGTTTTTCCTGTGGTATTTTTGCCTACAGAATAATTACATACAAAAAAGTTAGAATAGTGTTGTGTGCTTCTGGTACAGAGACTGTCTTGGTTTATAACATTTTGAGATGAAATGGATATGTAGCATTCTGCTCTTGTGTTCTTTTGTTACTGGAGTTCCTGTCAGATTTCCAATTGATGCTGAGTAATTTGAGAGTGGCGCTAACAAAGCTTATGATAATACCTCAGGTCTTTAAACTATGTGCTCTCTTCTTAAAACTGGCTCAACAGTGGCTGCACGCTGTTGGGAATGTTTTACCTGTATGTAGTCTGTGAGAGTGGAAATTTCCCAAGTTCATTACATTTGTGACTAAAATGTTTTTTCACCCATTTAGCTTATATTTTTGTGCTGACAAAGCTGTCCCCAATCCACAGGATGCAGCATTTATAAACTGCGCACAAAAATTATGTGCTGTATCATGGGAATGCCATCCCATCTGGCATAATATGTAACAGCTATTTAAAAGAACGCAGCAGGACTCTAGAGGCATTTACAGCATAGAATGTGAAGAAAATTGAATTTGGATGAAACTTCTGAGGAATTTTTGGAAGAGTGCAGATGAGGTATGCCAGTTAGCAGTTAGCCAGGATACAGAGCTAACTGCAGATGATTATTGCTCAACCTTTAAATTTCATCTGAAAAATATATTCAGGAACTATGCCATCTGTGCCACTAGGTTGGACTCTTGGTACTTAGATAAAAGCATTTCTGTAGAAGCGTGGATTTTCTAGAGGTCTTTCCAGAAGCTTTCCTAACTTCCCAGCGTTTTTTTTTTAATGCAATAATATTAGTTCGTATACTTCAAATGTGTGGCTTCAGGCATGGATACAGAGTGTGGTCAGAAATGCCAAACATTTAAATGGATTTTTAATACTTTTTAAAAAAGATTATTTTAAGAAGATGAAAACATTCTGAGCAATTGAAAGTTCACTTGCCCTACAGTCAACTATAGCTGTGATTCCAGTGCATGAAAACATGATGATTGAGACAAAGTTCCGAATTTCTGTATTCTCTCTTTTATAATAGTTCCATTTCTACTATATTATTTTTAAACATTCATTAAGAATAGGACTTCATATCTTGCTAAATCATTTCTTCCCCCTGTCAAAATTCAAGATCAAGCAAATAGTATACCTGAGAGACAAAGGAATATTTCTTGATAATACTAATTTTTCAGAGATGTTACACAGCATTAGACACATGAGAAAGTTACTTGTGCCTCTCAGTGAATACTTGAGTTTGGAAGGGACCTCTGGAAATCATCTAGTTCAACCTCTCTGAACAAGCAGAGTCACCTAGAGCACGTTGTACAAGATCATGTTCAGGTGGGCTTTGAATATCGAAGCAGGAGACGCCACAGCTTCTCTGAGCACCTGTTTCAGTGCCCTGTCAAAGTCACAGAGATCTTTCTTATCTTCAGAGAGGGACCTCACTGTGTTCCAGTTTGTGGTTGTTGCTTCATGTCCTATTGCTAGCCACAAATGAAAGGAGTACAGCTCTTCTTGACCTCTCTTACGTTATTTTTACTCACTGATAAGATCCCCTCTCAGCCTTTTCTAGGCTGAACAAGCCCAGTTCGCTCAGCCTCTCCTCACAGGAGAGACTCCAGTCCCCAAATCGTGTTTGTAGCCCTATCTTGAACTCTCTCCAGTAGCTCCATGTCCCTCTTGTACTGGGGAGCCCCGAACTGGGCATCCATGCCAGATGTGCCCTCCCCAGGGCTGAGCAGAGAGGGGGTGGATCTCCTCCCACACCCTGCTGGCAACACTGCCTAAAGTCCCCAGGCACCACTGGCCTTCTTGGCCACCAGGGCACATTGGTGACCCACGCTCAGTGTGTAGTGCTCCCAGGTCCTTCTCTTCAGACCAGCCCCCAACCTGTCCTGGTGCCTTCCTCCCTAGGTGCCTTTGCAGAACTTCATGATGTTCCTCTCCGCCCATTTCTCCAGCTTGAAATCTCACCCAACCTGAGTGCTTGCTGGGGAATTTTTCCCCTCTTTTCAAACAATGCCTTAAGAATGTCTGTTGGTTCTGTTGCTGTAATGAATCTTCATTTACTCTCCTTATTTTTCTTTGTTTAATTTCTTCCTATTTTTTTCTCAATCCAAAACAGTGTAAAAAGGCAAATAAGAAGACTAGTCTTGGAAGGATGCATTAAAGCAAGTCTTATGTAAATTTATCCTGGTGTAGGTTGAATTAATTGCAGCTTCAAATACAAGACAAAAATAAAAATACTTATTGCATCACGCTTGTCACTAACCAGCCTAAGAAAAGCTTTCTTTCCCCAGTGTTTTGCAGCTTCTGGGCAAATCTGGTGTTGGATATTTTCCTATCCACTAAGTATTTCTGTGCGCTCTCTTTTTAACTTCCCCAGCTACATATAATAGAAGAATAATTTCCTTGCAGCAGACATGCTCATGGCTTCTAAAGTTAGAGTTTTTGGCTAGTTTTTCCAGGGCAATCTGGACTTTAAGGTGAATTGTTTTTCACTATCCTTTCTAGATATTTTTCTAGTCGCTGTTAAATAGACAGCCATTTTTCCACTCTTGGGAATGGCTTTCATTCCTTGGTGTCGAATGTGTTAAAGAATGAAAAAGAGAAGTGAAATATCGAACTACAGAGCTGCAAAAGCAAGGTTATTTTACAGCAATGAATTTTTGAATATTTTTGTTGCATCTTTCGTAAGATATTGGTAGCTGTTTTTGAATTTAAGTTTATATGCTAATATTTCTGGAAAAAGCGTTTGAGATTTTACTGAGGAGCAAACCTTAAAGATTGTGCACACTTACACTTTTGGTGAAATGACAGATGTTATCAGTAGGTCAAAGGAATACAGTGCTAAACTGAAGAAGCTTTGAAGAGCTGAAGATAATTTGGGATAGCTGAAGGTTTTTCTCTGTGCTTTGCCATAAACACTAGCTGTCATCGATATGTTTAGTCTCATAAAAAAGCAGGAAGAAGCACCAAGTTTGCTGAAATGCCCCTCCTCAACACTAAGTAATCTTCTGATAAAGTAACTAAGTACAGCAGTGTTTGGGTAGCTCCTCAAGATCCTTGGGGTGTGCTCCAAGTGGCCTGGATTTCAGAGGAGCGTCAGGAATGCTGGCAGGAACGTGTGCAGCAGACAAGGAGGATGAGGTTGGCTTCACTCCAGGACGGGTCAGGGTGAGCATCAGCGGGAGCTGCTGTTCTGGGTACGCGGAGCAGCTTTCCCCCCTGCAGCACCTACTTGCAACGAGGGGGTTGTCTCTTCTATGCAGGGTTTTGCAGAGCACTCTTAGGTGCCCTTGGCAGCCTGGTTGCTCCATCCTGACCTGGGGTAAGTATGAGTTGTGGAGGAACCTGTAAAAATCTGCAGACGTGCCCGTCAGTGGTCGGAAAGAGTCTGCTGCATATAAGGGCTGTCTGAGTAGGTCAGCGTAAAGGCATAGGAGTGAGAAGCATTAGAAAGACTACCCAGCTAGAGAAACACACTTTCTCTTGCTTTAATGAAGTTAGGAATTCTTCACTTTCTGCAGTAGTCATAGGCCACTGGGGAGTGATCTTTCTAAAGATTTTGTGATGTGGCAACAAGAGGCAAAGAGTGAACTTATTTTTAATCTTGCGTTTTTCTTAGCCCTTGTGTTTCAGTTCACTTGTTCTAAGCAAGCCTGAAGTCGTGCGCAGCATTAGGATGCGATATGTCTTCCTCATTTACCTCCTACCCCAATTCCCAAAGAATTTCTGCGCCCCTTGGCCGATTTTGAGCCATATTTGGAAGGGAGGTAGAAGCCTTCGAGACACTACGCTGCTGCAGGTGCCTCTGCAGAAGGAAAGCCAAGGAAAACAGAGTGGCCGGACCTGCTGCAGGGCCCCGGCCAGTGCCCGGCTACCCGCCCTGTGTGGATGCTGCCCTGTGGGGCAGCTGGGCACAGGAGACACGTGGGTAGGTTTCAGCGAGGAGAGCAAGATGTTCCAGAAGCAAATGAGGCTTTGTTAGGTTGCTCCTGAAGGTACTTGCCTTTAAAAGTGGTTTCTAGCATCAACAGAAGTATTTTTTAGTTTTGTGTTATTCATTAGTAGTGTTAATGTGCAAAGTTCTTGGATTTTTTGAAGAAGTCTTTTCTGGTAAACAGTCTATATTTAAATAACTGTATGACAGATTTTTTTGCATTACTCTTTTAGAGTGGGCATAGGAGCCAACACTAGCTAATAAAAAAATCAGTCCATTATAGGAACAGACACTGTTGCATGCGGTAGTGCCTGTATGTTTGAATTGAGTGCTTCAACTTCAAGTGCTTCAATTATTGATAGCACTAAATCACATTCATAAATCACTGTTTGAAAGCAGAGATAGACAGAGATTCAGTTAGACTGAAAAATATGCAGAACCCAAAACTACACATAATTCCTGAATATTATTCTTTTTTTTCTGTTATTCATCAGTTTTGTGCTTTTTTCAATACAGAAGCAGCTCTAAAAATTATGGTTTAACACAGAAGTTTGGCACTGCAGAAATCTCTGTTCTGTTCTCTGTAAAATGTGCCCATAACCAGCAAAGCAAGAGGAGGTAAATCTTGAAGCATTAACTTGGTTATATTTCGTGTGAGTGAGCTGGATGTTTGAAATCAGAAGCACTCTGCACTGAAAACTTGATGTTTCAAAGTGTGACATGTTAGAAACTTGTCACTGGTTGATTTATTTATTTTTTTTTTTTTAGGAGGTTTATTATATGTTTTACCATTTTTAAAGGCTAAATTATCTTGATTTGTCATGAGTGTTAAGTGAGTGTTAATGCTTCAAGAACTTATGCATGTGTCTCTGGCCCCTCCATTTGGAATTGGAATTTCACATTTAAGATGTAATAGATCTGTAAGAAGTCTGTAAATCTTTTCAAACATTTTGTGATGCTCTTTTCTTTCACTTAAAGTCATAGAATATTTAGCACGTCAGTGAAATTGCTAATACGCTGAGCATTCTTGTTTCTTCCTTTCCGTGCAACAGGTAATACTACATAGAATATAAATAGTTAGCAGAATATACCTGTTAAGTCTTTTTGATCGTGCTCCACTAGCTTTTGGAAGTAAAGTGAGCTGGGCAAATGCATAGAGCTGGCATGCCAAGATGCTGAATGTCCATGCCCCTTTGAATGCAACCCAAATATGCTTTATATGAACTGCAATAATTCAGTCCATTTGCACTGATTCTGTACAGCTCAGTTGTAGGAGGAACTGAGCCCTTTGAGTATTTTTTTGAATGACTATCCTGAGACTTTGATTGCATCTTAATGTTACCTACCAAACCAGTTACCTGCTGTGAATTTTTCCTTCTTGAAAAAATAAGCATACACACCTAGGAAATGTCACTAAAAATTATGTTAATAAAAAAAATATTGTTCTTTGGGTAAGCCCTTATAAGCTGCAAAATGTCAGCTAAACTAGTGCACACAGTGTTAACACTGTGTCTTTATGTGTGTTCATTACAATCTATACTTTTCTCTAACACGTCATGAAACACTTCTACCATCATGGGAGGTCTGCCTTGTAAAATACACATCTCATGAAAGGCCACATGGTGCTATAATCCCTCTTACATCTTTTTTTCCTTTTTTATGCTTAATTTTTTTAATGATAGTAACTGTGACTTGATGGAAGGCTAAGCACAAGTGCAATTTGACCTTTGCATGGTATGAGGGTATGTTTTTTCTTTTTTTTTTTAATAAACATTGCTGTGTAATGAGTTTTGCCACAGTCTTTAAGATTATGTGATTTTTAAATCCTTTCCCCTGGCTTTATTGAATCTATTCTTTATGATTTTTTAACCTCAATTTAGCTGGTAATAATATATTCTTAAATTGGAAATTATTGCTTGAAATCTAGTCATTGAGAATGGAAAGTGGGATCCAGCACAGCGCTTGAATTATCCTTTTTTATTGTTTGTGTTGCTGTTTCTCGCCTTTGCACTGTACATGACCAGTTTGGGTATAATTTAATTCAGGAAAGATATCGACTGTTTAGAGAGAATCCTGAAGAGTAATGAGAATGGTCAGAGATGTAAAAAAAAAGAAAATAATAATAATAATAATAATTAATTGGGGGAAAAAAAAGACTTGTGATGGAAAAGTGAAAGGGCAGAAATAAGAGAACTGGGAGAGACAGGACTGTGTGAGGATGATTTTAAATTTCATATAAAACATGTTCTGCAAAGATAAAGGGAATAGACTGTCCTTTATGAGTTAATGGCATCAGAAGTGCTGGTCAGTCAAGTTCTAGATAAGACCTCAGGGAAAGCTGTTAACAGTGTGGATAGCTAAGCACCAGAATAGGTTATGCCTGAGGGACTTGGTAGTGACAACTGCATAGTTGATCCTGCCCTGAGGCAACAACAAAAAAAGGGATCATGGCACTTCTGATGCCTTTCTAGCTTTCTCCTGCTTGCATAATGCAAGATGTTCAAATTTAGACTTAAACTATAGTGCATCTTTTGTGAGGGGGAAAATGTTTCAAAATTACCAGTAATGGCAAATCTGCTGTCCTTGGTAATTTGTTCCAACATTGAATTATGCGCTCTGATTGTGATATATTTTTTGTCTTAATTTTTCTTCAAAATACAATTTACTCTTTTTTTATTGGGTATCGGTACACATTTGCCCACTATGTAAATAATCCTTTTATCATATTTCTCCTTATTACATAAGCTCTTACGTACTGTGGTCAAGCCACCTGTCGATCTTCTCTGTCTTTTTTTTCTCCCCTTTTTATTTTCTTTCCCAACCAAAGATTCTGAGCTTCTTGGCATTTTTCCTTGTGTTTTCATCATTTGTATGGCTCTGCTCTGAACTTGTTTGTTCTGATGCTTCTTAAAAAAACTTCCTCAATGGTCAGATCAGGGCTGTGCTGGGTCTTTGGACCTCCTTCCACTTGTGCATCTCGAAGGGAAAGGAGGATTCTCCTAGCTTGTAAAACCTCCCTATCTGAAAATGTTAACAATTTTCCATTTTTCTTCTGAATTACAGAGCAGTAGCTTAGCACAGAACCAGATACTCAAACATGATGATATCCGAGGGACAACTCTACTTGATGACTCCTTACATGAAATTGCATTTCTTGGATGTGGCAGCCATGTTCTAAGTTAGGTTACATTGATTTTTATGGTCTGTGTATTCTATACATAGGGTGATTTTTTTTACTGTGCCCAGTGTACAGTATATCATTTCCATATGGATATTCCTAGCACTGTTTTGAGTAACTCTGTTGATTCAGCCATTGCCACAAACAGCCGGAATCCCCCTTAACACCCTTAGAAAGTGCGTTTGTACTGTAATTTCTGACCCTTGACTACATCCTCTGCATGATGACTATCCTCAGAAGTCAAGCCCAAAGATTTTATGTGAATTAAACAGTTTGGAAATATATCTTTTCTATACATCCTATTGGTTGATTTAACATTTTGGCAATACTCTTGTATCAATTGTTCTCTTATTTGGTGGGGTTTGCTGCTGGAGTGCTAGGACTGTAATTATGCCCTCAGTTACCGTATGTCATGTGCAATGCTTACATTTAATGGAACATATGTAAATGGTGGCGAAATATCCATCAGTGGCTCAGCGAGAATCTGAGCGACACCTCCAGAACCCTTGAATGCAAGGGATGTGGAACTAAGTCATTTTAAATCGCTTGGCTTCAGAAGCAGCTAGAATTTTGAGGAGAGTTAATGCTTGCTCCCTGCCTTGTTTGCAGCTGTTAACATTGCATGATACCAATTAAAACACAGTAAGTATTTCCTTCTCAAGTGTTTGCTTCCCTTGAGAATGCTATGCAGTCACAAGCAGAAGTTGTATCAATGCTAGTGATGTTATATATAGATAGATGTATGCATGTATGTGTGTATATATATGTATGTATGTGTGTATATGTACTATATACCACTTTGATATCCTTAGCTTGATGAAAAGCTTTGGGAAAAGAAGCTCATTGTGTTTAGCATGTGTAAATACAACGAGCTGACAGAAACACAGCATAAATGATCAGGGAGATTTACAGGACTTTGGATTACAAGGCTTTTGGATTACAAGGTATGATCTGCTAACAGTTCACTGGGCTGAAGCAGTTTACTAAGCAGTTCCCAGAGGACTCAGTGTTTTTAACAGTGACATTTCCAAGTAGGCACTTTAGAAGCTGGAATTTCTAGTAGTGAAATCACGGTTCCGAGCACAGTGCCCGTTTGTGCTACTGGGTTGTCAGCCTCACACCATGAGGCTTTTGCTTTCTCTTGCCACCCTGTTCAAGGCCAGCCCAGCAAAGAATGCAGCTCTGAAACTAAAGATTTTATCTTGGTCCACTTTTTTTCTCCTAAAAGCAAACATGCAGACATGACCACAGCCTAAGTTAAAAGCACAAAAGCTGGAAGACAGGTACTACTCACAAAAGCAAGAGGACAAACTTCTTGATTTTGGAGGCTGGCAATAACATGTAGTACCACATCTGTGATACCTCAGCCTGTTCCCCTGGGAATCTTTACAGAAAAAGAAGCCGCTTTTCCTTAGCAAGGTTGTTGGAATGAGCCCAGAGCTGCTTTGCTCTTATGCACAGAACAAGTTTGCTTTGCCAGAAGTGCATGTTGATGCAAGAAGTTACAGTATCTTTTCATTTCTAATTCTGCAAATAAAATACCCTTTCTCAGAGGATTGATTGTGATAAACCTGCATCTGTTGAAAGCTGGAAGTTACATATTAGCACTTTTTCATGGTCTGCTGTAAAACTGTGCTGCAGCTCGGGGCCTCGGAGCTGTGACACCATTCACGTGTGCTGGTCCGTGGGCAGCTGTGCCCTCAGCGTGGCACTCTCAGCTGTGTGAAGCTGCAAGAGGAAAGAGGAAATGGTGCTTCCTTTCCAGGAAGGATGCAGTATGCCTGTCCACGCTTGTGTGAGGGGACTGACCGTTCTGATTTGCTTCCCTTATATTTAACTTCTGGCAATCAACTCATTTGTTTAAGGGAAAGACATTTTACAGTAAAAGAGTTAAGAGACAGCCAAAGTTCTTGTAGGTAATACGCGGGGCATATTGTTTTCCTGTAGGAATGTGGTTTGCCTTTAGGGGTAGAGGAGCCTGCTGTTGCTTGTGCGGAGAAGAAACTCTGAGTGAAGTGACAAAGACTACTTTTATATTTAATTTTTCCTTAAAAAAAAAAGTAAAAAATAACAGGAGGTGAGATTTCCTTCATTTTTTCAGCCAAACAAAATACTTTTTTTTTTTTTATACTTAATAAAAAAAAAACTATCATATGAGGTTTGCAAACTTCTCAAGAAAATTGAGATGTAGGATCCCCAATCTTAATCCTACTCAGAAAAACTAAGGCTTCTGCTCATACCTAGAAGAACAGGACTGGCTTTCTTTTTGCATCCTTCACAGTAGATATTTGAGTACAAATAAGATGACATGATGTGCAATGAGAACACCATATATTATTATTAACATTTTCATTTGGATGGTATTGATTTGAAAAGTCTCACTCTGGAAATTCAAATCATACTTATTTTGATATGATTGATAGAGATCTAAAAATGCACTGACCATAATAACACAAATACCACATTGATTTCCCTTTTTTTTTTTTTTACTCTCTCTAAACAGCATAATGTCATTGGTTTTTAACCCTTGGGATTTTTTTTGCTGTTCAACTACTGGTTAGCCTCTACGATAGAAATGCAGTACACTCCATAGAAACAAATGGTTGTAATTTGAAGTATTACAAGCAATGCTAGAAAATATACGCAGATTTGAATAAAATCCAAAACGAAATAAATTAAAAAAAAAAAAGAGAATCTTTTGTCTATTGGAGCATTTCCACCTGCTAATAAACTACATTTACTAGAATGGTTAGGGTATGCAGGAAAACAGAAATTGTGGCTGTCCTGTGTTTCAAGAGGTTACAGTCAGCACTAAGGAAATCAGAAATGCTTCTTTATGAAAGGATGGCCTCCCATCTCAGCTGTCCTCTCAGGACAGACTTGCCTACGCCTCTTCTCTCAGAGCCTGTGATACTGAATTTACTGTTCACCCGTTCAGAGACATGACCTTACCAGCAAAAGGATGGGCCTTGATATTTTCATTGCTTGGTTTTGAAACCTGAACCCTCCTTTTACCTCAGAAAATAGAACAAGTATGGGTATCTAGACAAATAATAATTACACTTTTTTAAATTCTTTTTTTTTCCTCCTGCTGAGGAATATCCAGGCTTGGCATGCTCTAAAAATCCCAAGTTATCTCTGCTGTCTTGCCTCCTGCTTCTGGGAGATTGGAGTCTCTCTCTAGAGAGCCTGGGAATCTCTCAGTCTCGCATAGTCTAAATCAGCTTGCTGCTGCTGCTGCTGCTGCTGCTGCTGTGTTAATTGCTCCTGCTTCTCTTTACTATTCTCCACTTTCTTAGGTCTTTAAATTACTGTTGAGGAAAGAGTGAGAGGAAAGTGAGGCCAAGACAAGCTCAGAGAAGAATCCCTGCTATGCCTCACATGCAGATATATTCCTGCATTGGCTATGTGCTAATCAGGAAGAGAGCAGCATCTGCCTCCTTAATTGGGTTGGTTTAAAGTTTATGCTGTCTGTGCATTTTCAAATTATGGCAGTGATCCCACAACACTGAGGTCAATGAGATTACTTGCATACGTAAAGTTATTCGTATACACAGACCTTTGCTGACTGTATTTACTGGTCTAGAGAATTATGCTGAATAAAAACCAAGTAGAAACTGTATGAGATTTTTCTCTCATCTTTTACATTAATATTTTTAAATAATTTTGCTGTCTCTTTAATATTTATAAAGAGCCCTGATTTCTTTTTTATACATCTTCAATTATTCATCTGACTCAGAAGCTTTAGAGAAACCACAAGGCTTTTTTAATCTAAGTAGTGTTTTCAGTTTTCTCTCTTGTGTTCTAATATATTGATTTTTAAAAGAAAAAAAGTACAAACTGTGACTGAGAGAATAATTTGAAGAACATTTATATACTTAAATATGACTATATCCTCAAGCTCTACCTCCCACAGTAAACCTTGAGCTAGTGCTTTGGTAAGGGTGGTTCTCCCAAATTAGGGAAGCGTAGGGGAGAAAAGGTTTTATTTTTTTTTTGGTGAGGCATATTCCAAGTTGAGTTGCTGCTAGGAACATCTCAGGCAAATAGGTTTTATTTTCTCTTTATTTTTGTCTAACAGCATTTGTAGTCGAAGTCTGTCCCAGTGTATATTCTTCAGTTTTGACTAAGGAATATCATAGCACCTTCCCATTTTTTTTCTTTCACTGGGTTAGCAATTAGACCTGTTCCCATTAGGATGTTTGTTGAAGTGAGAGATGCCATCAGTATATCTGAAAATAAGATATAACCACAGACCTCATCTTCTCAAAGCCTATTTTCCTCATTTCCTTCTTTGGTATCACAGTCATTAAACTGAAGATGTTTGTCATAATTCCTGAGAGGAAGCAAGCACAATATTAAGCCTGTGTTAGAGAAGTTGCTCTGGTTTATCTTCTCATCTCTAAATTGCAGGCACCTGTACTGGATTTTTGCTTTTGTGCGGATCCTGGTCACAGCTGTTTTACCCCTTCCTTTTCCTTGGACATGCATGTACTTGAAATTGATACATAATTTCTTCTTGGAAGCAGGAGTTTTCACTTTTTTCATCTTTGATGTGCTATATAAGGATAAGTTGCTGCATAACCACTAAGTAACCTCAAACCCAGCAGGTAGTGCAAGTTTGGGGATGAGTGGAGGAAGATCTGCATGTTACAGCGAGTAAAAACATGGAAATTCCATGCATAGCTGCCAATTCATCCAAATGTAACCTTTTGAAATAAGATGGAATGTTGCAAAATCCATTATGTGTTACTACTCTTACTGTACAGGTGAAGGTGATTCCAAGGCTGCCTTATGGCAGTTAATTTTAGGTGATTCCTGCGCTGACATGATTTTCCAGGGAGGAAACGAGAATTAAAAAAAAAAAAAAAAGTTTCCCCTTGAATTCAGCTGCAGAAGGTTCTTCCTCTGAAAACTGCAAGGAGAAAACCTGAAACCCATAACCGTCGACAAGCTGAAAACCAAATGGTCTTAAACTAAAATGTTTACAGCGTACATGTAGCTTGATGTGGTATCATGTTTTCCTTTAATTCTGAGGAGATCCTGCATGCTTTTACAGGGGTTTGGTAACGAGTCATAAGCTTCTCGGGTTTTACCTCTAGCCTTCTAAAAGTTCTGAAGTTGTGTGGAGAATACCTTGAAACTTTGAGGTGGAAGATATGTGTGCCTGTCTGTAAGCTTCTGATGAGATTCCCCCATTTTTCTTTCCACCAGGTTTGGAGGCGACCAGCCAGTGTATATCAATATTATTAGAGATCCTGTCAATCGATTTTTATCCAATTATTTTTTTCGACGTTTTGGAGACTGGAGAGGAGAACAGAATCATATGATCCGTACCCCCAGCATGAGGCAGGAGGAAAGATATCTGGTATGTTTAAACAAACAGCTTTTAGTGGAACATTCCTGATTTCCCAGTGTATTTAGGTGATGCTGATATTCAAAACCGGTTTCTTGGGAGGCATGAGAGTGAGGCATCTTCAGTTTCACCTTTTTCACTTGTTTTCACACTACCTGGTCTTGAGTTTGGTCAGTTTTAATATAGAAACTATTGTGTATGAATTTAATTATCCAGTTTTATTTCATAGAAGCTGTCAGCAAGGTCCAAGTGCTGTTGAATTAGAAGCCTGTCATTGTGTTCAATGGGCTTTGGATCTGGACTACGTAGTAGCTCACATAATAATTCTGCCACTATTTATCACTGCGAATTTTTGGACAGATTTTTGGATTGAAATGGAGGCAATAACTAGGCAGCTTCACTAGAGGAAATGGGAAAATTGAGCAATTAAGTGAGCGCAAGCCTTTAATGATTTTGCTGGTAAATTGTACAAAATGTTCCTCACACCAGGCCTCCCATATCTTAGTTCTTGTTTTCATTTTGTTGCTTTTTTGGATTAAAAAGGTAGTAACAATGGTGGTTGAGCTGCTATTCTTACAGCAGTTCTAATTTTGTGCAACAGCTAAACTGTCCTAATGCCCATAAGCCTCTGTCACCAGGCAGGATCCCATGCACAAATAACAAATAAGAAACATGGGAACTAGAATGCCCGTCTCATTGGATCATGTCTGGTACCTCTGCAGTTTGCATGCACACAGCCACTTGTGCTAGATGCTGCATGCGAGAGAAGACCCAAAGGTGACGTTAAACCTTACCTTACTGTAACAGAAGGCCAGTTCAGCTGGATTCAGCCTTCAACCAGAGCTGACCCCGCAGAGGTTCAGTGGCACAGCTGACTGCCCGCAATTTGATGATCTGCTCTGAGGTGCTGCAGGCCCACGTTTAATGCCAAAATAAAGTCAGGGAGGTTTGTGACTTCGGGAGAATAAAGAGAGAGAAAAAAATATATTGAAGAAGCAGTAGGGGTCTAGACACTTGTTCCAGTCCTAGTTGAGGACAGGTGAATCAAAGGAAGGCTGTTTTTTTCCTATATTAGAGAGCTGTGCTCTTTTCTTCTGGACTTTTAATATCCTTACATGCTCACAGGGTTTTCTCATGACAAACAAGTTTATAAATCACAGATAATTAAGAGGGGTACTCTTTTTTTTTTTCCAAGTGTAACCGCATATAACTTTAAACTTTCAGCACACCTGCCATTCATAAACTCATTTCAAAAATGTTGCAGGGTGTTTCTTACTTGCTCTATAGCTAGCGTTACTCAAGAGGTCTGTGAGGCAGCTGAGGTTCCGACCTCATGGTGCGTGTGTTGGGAAGACAGTCCCAACAGTTTTGTGCCCAGCGTGCCGTGTCCAGGAGCTTTGGTGCCCTGCTGCATAGTAGGACAGGCAGTTTGCAAAAGTGCGTACGGTGTGCATCTGCTGCGCTACGATTACTTTGCTAGAGCTGTCATAGTTTCCTTTTAGAAAAAAAAAATCTAAAGATGAGCAGTGCTTCACCCTACGTTTCATTTGAAGTGGAATTTTTGGTAATTGCCCTCTCTCAAGATTGCTTTACTTTGTAAATCTTGTTACTAATATTTATTTCATTCTGAAGACATGATATGTACGGTGGGTAGAATTTTACTTCATGCAGAACTGGAACTTACTAAACAGATTAAATTGCTATTATATTTTTGTTATTTTAAAAACTAATAGAAGGAAATGGCCTAGTACTTTCATATGTGTGTTGAGATATGTTTTAGGGGATTATATACTTAATTATACATATGCACACACACACATATACACGTGTGTGTTATATATATAAGAACATACACATGTATATGAAATGACAGATGCACACATTGGGTTAGAGGCTGTAATTAAAAGGAAATAAAAATTGCCTTTCTGTTGGGATCATTAGCTGGGTGGTTCTCCACAAAAGGCAGTTTGTCTTTCTAAGAGACCCTATTGGCAACCTTTATGAAAATTATTTCTGCTTTTTCGTTTTGATCCTCTCTGTTTATAATTCTGTATTAGAAACCTGGAAATGGTTTTGGATGTGTCCTCCGTCCCTCCTTGGCAAAGTCTCATGTCAGTTGTGCTGCTCAAAGCGAGTGGTTGTTCCCGTCAGGGTAAAAGCACGGGCCACCTGCCAGTGCAGTTCATTTTAACAAGAGCCGGTCAGCCAGAAAACTAAGCATTTTTAAGACCTATGCTTTCCAACCGAATAATATTGTACATGACTACATTTTTATCTTTTCCATGCCGGTGCTAGGAATTTTACTGCCATATGTTGTAAAACTCAGGTAGTAGATTTTAGGGCATGGTAGCTTCAGAAGTCTGCTAAATCAATTACCTGATCCAGCTATGAAGAAAATGTGCCGATAGTCTTACCTTTGCCCATGAGCCAGCACAGCCCTTTAGCACACAAGGGAGGGCTGGCCTCACTGCTATACTCTCTACTATTCCATTTTTTTTCCTGGAGATTTTTTTTTTGTTGAAAACTAACCATATAGTGTTTTTTACTTAATAAGGAGAAACTTAAAGGATAAGCTTAGACTGAGGTAATCTCTGCATTTCAAATGCTTTATGAATTATTTTTCTTATTAAATAGTTTGTTTATCTATCACAGTGTTAAACCTAAGTGTTTGGGATGAGATGTGCCTGACCATGTGCAGAAATATGAAAGTGTTCTTCCATTATGTCTCAAATCAAAAGCTAGGAAAATACAGAACTAATTGCTCAACAACATTGAGCTTACTGCTTAAGAACCTGAGAAGTCTAGTGTTGGCAGCAGATACAAGCTTCCAAAATAGATGGGGAAGCTGTGTGTGTGTACCAAGGTGCAGTAATTCCTCTGTTTCTGGTTCCAGAAGAGCAAGGTTTCCTTGCAGGAAAGGTGCACTTGTTACGCAGCTGAGATACTCAGAGGCTAATAGTACTTTTCACTTCTGAGTGAATCTGTGGGAGCTCGGCACCTCTACAAAGTGAGCTCTTAAATAAGAGAAGAAAAGCATTTTAAAACAGGGTTTTCTAAAGTTCTGAAGCAACAAACTCCTGTGTGGCCCTTTGGTTGCAGTATCTTTAAATGGAGGCATTTCCTCTCCTCAGTTCTCCTCATGAAAAACAAGGAGGTTAAAAAAAATACCCTTGAAGTCTTTTAGGTCTTTGGGTGCTATTTTTTAACTTAGAAAGTTCGAACTGCTGACACTGCAAATATCAGAAGCAGAGACGGAAATTTCCACTGTGCACTGATCATCTGAAATTTTCTCTGAATAGAGCTTCAGGCTTTGACTCTGTTCCAGAGAAAACAACCATTCATTCAAGACTCAGATAAGTTGTTTTAAATGTTTCGGTAAATGTCTGTGTTTACCAAAATTTATTCAAAGCCAAGGCAGAAAACAAGTCCTTTATTCAGAAGTCAGATATGGTGCAGGCAGCTGCTGCAATGTGAGACTTTTCACCCAGATCAGCCAGTTCCTTGCCTTGACCTGGAAAGGGCACTTGCTCTGCTGAAGTGACTTCCTGTCAGTCACCTAAACAGATTATTTCCAAGCTTCTCCTAGTTAAATAGTGGCGATGCTAGCCGGCCTTATTGTATAGAAGGTAATGGTCTGAAGCTACGAGAGTCACTCTAGAGAGAGTCTCAAGTACTCTCATACAGGGGCTGCCCTACTTCTGTTCATACAAGATGATGAAAATTCATGAGAATGAATTTAAATGCATCCTAGTGAGTATTCTGCAGGTTGAACTAAAGTTCTTAGGGTAAATACACTTCAGTAAAGCAAATACATTATCAGTACAGCTGAAACAGCTCTTCCTGCTGAGCAATAGAAAAATATGCACCAGATGATTTCGTTTAAGGCTTGGAAGTTGTGAAGATGAGAAGCACTCCTGATAAAGAGTGCGACTATCATAAATATTTGAAAGCCTTGTATTACCAGCAGGCCATCTGGAAAGGACAATTTTATTTAGTTAATAACTTGTTATAACTGCAGTGTGAGACATGAAATAAAAAAACCGTATAGCACTTTTCATCTTTAGCACATACTGAACCTTTGATCTATGATTGCTGAGGTTGAATGAGTATGTGAAATAGTACAAGCCATGAGTTGTTGGCTGAATTTTGAAAAACCTAGTGCTGTGTGATTTTGATCTCATTGATACTAGGATCACTCCACTGGATATAATAGTGTGGTTCCTGACTGACACAAGCACAAGATCACCACTGAGCTTAATTTACCAAGAGAGGTTTTGTGTGGAAAAATAGCTAAGTAAATGAAGAACTTGTCACCCACCTAAAGAACATTTCAGACTTTCATTTTAATTAGGGGTTAAGTCTGCACCCTATCTCTTTCAGGTTCAGTACAGTCTTTTGGGTTCCTCTCTTTAAAATAAATACGCTTTTTCTGTCAAAAAAGAGGTAATACTCTGTTATATTCAGCCTCAGTTATGCTAAAGCTTGCTATACTAAAGCATATAATCCCCTAAAGGAGCTTCCATCATTTTGTCTTTAAAATTAGATATAAACACTTAAATAATTGTAAAGAGTTCCCTTTGATCACAACAAAGGAGCAAAGTAAAATTCAAAGAATGTCAGGAAATTTTCTAGTTATGTTTTTTGAAATAATATAGATCTCTCCTGTGGCAAAGATTGGCTTTTCATACTAAATATTTGAGTCATCTTTGTATTGATGAGTAGTTAAACTGAATAGTTAACTATTAGTTAACAGAATAGTTAAACCCAACAATCATTTTTTTGTATTCTTGGATTTTGAGAATTCACTTTGATAACTGCATTGGTTTTCATTAAGATAAAGATAATCACTAAGTATGTCTGAGCAATTCTATTATTTATTTCCTAAAATTTCTATCCACAAAGAAAAAATATTACTTTACCAATTGCTTTGGAGGTCTCATGGCAGCATCTTAGTTCTTTATTTGGATAAGACAAATATTTAACAATGGCTAGTTGTATTTTGCATTGTCAGCTATATTATCACATCAAACTTTCTCCTTCAGATTCTCCCTAGTTTATTTTTTGAATTAAGTGCACAGATATCTTCTTAATTTTTTTTTTTTTTTTTTTACATTCTTAGACTGGAATCTTCTGGTGGCTTTTAAATTGAAAGTGGAAGATAGAGTATTTAGGTAACATAATCTGTTAAATTCAGTAATTCTAGCTCTGTTATTTTCTATATTTTAGGTATGTTTCTTGAGGTTTTCCATTTGCTGGGGACATGGCCTTCAGGAGAGATCAATACCTGAGAGCAGAGACTCACACTCTATTTCTGCTCTTCTGTGTGTATTTCTGTATATGAAGGGGAAGAGGCTACATACATCAGTTGGTTGAACATTGGGATTTTTTGAAGGGTCTGGAAGCATGGTTGAAATTGTTTAGATTGGAAAACTGAGGCAGGATACATTAAAATGATCTGTCTGGGTACATACAGCTCATATAGATATTAAAAAACAAAACAAACAAACAAACAAAAAAACCCTTTCAATTAACGGATTTTGATCTTTAGTTAAGAGACTAAATAGTTCAAGCATCCTCGCTGGAAGTTTACCCCCCATACACAGAACAGTCATTTTGCTACCTGTATTATACATTGGTGCTGAGATGATTTGTTGAGTTCTTTTGACATCCTGCAGTGTGCCCTGAGCTGAAGTGCAGATTTGCAGCTGTAAATCCCATTTGAGGCTCACACAGTAGCATCAATATCCAGCGCTCCCATTCAGGCTGCCGGGAGGGCACTTCTAAAGCGTAGCCACCTGTCAGCTGACCCAATTAGAACAGTTTTCTTTTTCTTCCCTCTAATGAGTTCTTTTAATAGTCTCCAGCTGTTCCCTTTTCCAGCATTAACTCTTCACAGCAAAATTTCTCTCATATTTTTGTATCTATCTGCTCATCAGAAGTGTGTTGCTCTAAAGCACCAGGCAAACCATCTCTCTGTTAGATTTTCCCACTCTGTATTAATAATTTGCAGGAATACAAAGTTAAAGATAATTCAGAACTCAGTTGGAGAAGGGACTTATTAAGCAACTTATAAAATGTAATATTAAAAGATGCCATTTTGATGGCTGACATTTAAATTTCAATGACTTTAATTTCCAGACCAATACATTTTACTGTTCCCCTGTGGAGTTTGCACTCCAAACGTTGCAGCATTATGCAATTATGTAAGGGCATGGAAATCTGTCTTTTTAATCTATTTTCATTTATTAATATGAGTCAGTTACACATAGTAAATAATATGCCGCTGGTGAAAAAGTTGCAGTATTAAAATCTCTTATATAAGTCATAATAAATTCTTATAATAACAGCAAAGATAAAAAGATCTGGTTTTTATTAATACCATATTTTTATTTTAATTATATCATTCTGTATTACATTCCTTCTCAAGGAGGCAGGATACAGGATAACCACAATATTTTGTTTCAGAATGTAAAAACTTCAGATATTTTTTCAGGCAGTTTTCTAGTGTTCTGTGAGCCTGAAGGCTTCTGGCTGTTGCAAATGTTAAGCAACTAATTGAGAAATTACAGGCAGTAGAGTCCCAAGCATGGAGTACCCACAGTCTCATGTAAGCTGACATTATGAGAGGTTCTAAACCCCCGCCATAAGCAGGAAATGATAGTTAAGACATTTGAATTCATAGCAACTATGTAATTAATATTCTTTTATTTAAGAACCTATCTGTACTAATCCAGGGTGAGAAATACTACTCCCCAATTTTAGAGTGATTTTGACAAGTTTATTAATGGTACCTTTATGAATGCAAAGAATAAAAAATTTTTTTTTTTTTTTTTTTTTTTTTTTTTTTTTTTTGTGGTGGTGATGGTGATGGTTTTATAGATATTGTGATAATCTGGGGAATTGCTTTTCTCCAACTTCTTTGTAGGAAGCTGGTGTTTGTAGGGTGGAAATCCCAAATACAGAACAGGAATATGTTGATGCTGGCCTTTTAAAGCCAAAGAATTGGGTAAGGGAAGAGGATCTCTCCATGTTATATTTTCAGAGAGTGTTTTGGAGATTGAAACAAGAACAGAGCAACATTCTTGTGCAGCCAGAGCATAAAGGCATCCTTGCTTTCAGCAAAGTGATTGGCAGAGGGAGATATAATCCTCATTTCACATGGAAAATGATGAAATAATTGACGGTTGTCAGTAGGAATGAGATCTTGTGTGATTAGTAGATGGTTCTATGATAGCATCAGCTCAATTCTCATTCATAGTCAAAAAAGCAGATCAAAAGCAGTAGAGAACAAAACAAATAATGTCACTGTGTATAAATCTGTAGTGTGGCTGCATTTGACTTCTTTCAACATCGGTGACCTCCTGCTCTCCAAAAGGGTACGGAAAAACTGGAAAATATTCAGAAATGGGTAGCAGCAGGCAGGAAAACACGGAATTGTTTCCATGCAATGAATGGCTGAGTATATTAGGACCCTTAAGATGGAAAGAAAAAAGCAGGGGAGAGGATATGTTAAAAGACAGCTTTGCAGAAGGAAAAACTATGTAAGCAACAATTCCTCAGTCTGTTTCTGTAAAAGAACTAGAAGTCAACTAGAAAGGGTGGTTGCCCGATCCAGTGGAGAAAAGTGACAAGATGGTTTGGACAGTGTATAATTAAGTGTAGAAGTCTTTGTGTTATGACTGAGTGTTGGGGAAAATAGAAATCTATATGTATTCAGAAAGAGTAAATATGATACATCAAAGACTATTAGATACCATCACAAGAACTCTTAACTCAGAACATCTCTGATGGGCTGGAGTCTAGGAGAGTGTCCTGAAAAGTGTTTTGTTCCTATGGCCCCACGTATTGAGTGCTGAGGGCCCGGTACAGGCCTGGGCAGCCACAACAGGAGGCCCCATCTGCTGTGGCTGGCTTGAGATGGGAGAACACAGGAGGAATTCCAAAAGGTGATGGAGACAACACAGTCGAGAGTCTAGGACACAGGAGAGATTCATATAGCGATCCTGTCTTAAGGCCCACCAGCTGTCGGTAGAGGAATATACAGGGGATTATATTATTTGGGTTATAAGTTTGAATTTCATGTGTTAGCTAAGAGTTATTTTATCCCTCAGTTAGTAATGAACATAAGTTGGCTTGTCAGTCTTTCTAACAACTTAAGCTTTCACTCCTTACCCCAGAAGAAAGTTGCTTGTGAGTGTGCAGCTTAATTCATGTGATCACAGAATCGCAGAATGCTTGAGGTTGGAAGGGGCCTCTGGAGATCATCCAGTCCAACCCTTCCGCTCAAGCAGGGTCACCTAGAGCACACACTGCACAGGATCGTGTCCAGGTAGGTTTTCAATGTCTCCAGTAAAGGAGGCTCTGCAACCTCTCCAGGCAACCCAGGCCAGTGCTCTGTCACCCTCACAGTCACAAAGTTTTCGGTTTGTGGTGGTTACCTCTTGTACTATTGTGGACTACTACCGAAAAGAGTCTGCTCTCATCCTCTCAACACCTTCCCTCAAGGTCCTTTTACACACTGGTAAGATCCCCTCTCAGTTGCTTTCTCTCTAGGCTGAACAGATCCATCTCTCTCAGCCTTTCCTAATATGAGAGATGCTCTAGTCCCTCAGTCATCTTTGTGGCCCCTTCCTGGACTTCCTAGAGTAACTCCATGTCTGTCTTGTATTGGGGAGCCCAGAACTGCATGCAGTATTCCAGATGTGTCCTCACCAGGGCTGACGAGAGGGGGAAGATCCCTTCCCTCGACCTACTGGCAATGCTTTGCCTAAGACAGCCCAGGATAGGACTGACTTTCTTGGCCACAGGGGCACTTCAGTGGCTCATGGTTGAGTTCTCGTCCAGCAGGATTCCCAGGTCCTTCTCTGCATAGTTGCTCTCAGGCAGGTTAACCCCCATACATCCTGAGTTTCTAAAATTAGCGACTGCTCTGAGTAACTCAAAGTCAGACTTTATAATTACATGCAGAGGAAATCTACTGATGGGTGATTTATATAAAATAGCTCCTGTAGTAGATCAATGCTTTTAACTCAATGTGTTGTATTTTGACATTAATCAGCTGAGTATTCTTGGTTGTATACTATATAGTGGTTAAGCTATTGCTGTCTGCCAGCTCTGCTGACCAAATCATTATTTTTTTAATTTTCAGCCTGCCTTAAAGGTTCTTAATTTTTAGTGCCATATTCACTATGTCCAAATCTATCTGAAAAAAAAATATATACCCTTTTTTATATACAGTATTTTCAGAAAGGATGAATTTCAGACATTGTTATGATTTTTTAAGTGATTCATATCCTCAGTTCTTCTCATCTATTTTACACGATCTTGACTTAAGGCATCATTAATATGAAATCAGCAGGAGGACATCTCTAAAAAAGTGATGGTGAGGTTAAATGGCTGCCAGTAAATTGATGGCTTATTTTAATTAAGTCACAAATAAGCACCAGCAGCTAGAATGCAGGTGACTGGGAAAAAAAAAGGGGAGTACCAAATCTGTTTGTATGGGGTTAAATGCAGAGTCTTAACATCTTGTGTATTAAGAAGCTAGAGTGTTCTGTGCTCCATAGTCATCAAGTAGGACTAATTATCAGTAGACTTTTTATGTCTCTAAAGTTCGAATACTGTGTTTTTTAGAACTGCAATTTTGTCATCATCCAGAACTCTACTGGTTTCCTTTCTTATCAATATGTTTTAAAAATTATTTTATAACATCCCATTTTATATCTGTTCCAATTGACACGATCAGAATTGCTTCTTGAATTTTATTATTTCTGAGCTAAACCACATAACTGTAAACAGCAAACTATCAGTTTTTAAAATACTGTGTGATTATGTACATATGTATAGAAATGGAAGTCTTACTTCTCTGGAATGTTTTGTATTGTATTCTTGTTTAATTTAAATAAGATTTGAAATTTTGTTTAATGAAATCACAGTAGTCTTTCCCTAGAAAACCCTGTTCATTGCCTCTTAAATGCTACTTGCTAGGGAGTAGACCTGTTTATTTTTCCTGGTTGTTTTATGCTCTAGCCACATTAACTCAGAGCTGTTACATTGGAAGTGTGGTAACGAAGGAAACTGCGGACCCTTTCAGTCTTCTTTATGCAGGATGGGTAGGGAGAGATACCCCTTCCTTACTGCCAAAATGAATGTGTTCATGTTGTGATGTGATAATGCAATTACAAGCAGTCAGATACTTATTCCATGCTGTAGGTGTCAAAGCCTGTAGGAACTAAAACTTCTTTAAAAAAAAAAAGTGTATTTATTAGCCCATTTTATTTCTTGTCTCTCGTTCTATTTCCTCTTTCATTTCTGTGGCACATACATTAGTTTTCTGGCTGTCAGCACTGCCAGCGAAGTGAAATAAATGGAAATCCTGATCTCTAAAACTTATTTGGCGAAGCTGAGCTAAAGCTTTCAGAAGGTGAAATTGTAGTGTGAATTCCAGTATCCTCTGTCAGCAGAATCACCCAACCAGTGGGATGTAGGTAACATCTAAGATATAACAGTGATTCCATAAAGTGCTTGTGCCTGTCTTGTGCTTGAGCTGCCTGACACATTCAAGCTGCTTCAGAGGGTTACCAGTATTGCTAGACTGATGCCTTGAATATATTCTGTTTGTATCATTATCATTAGCTTAAACTGTGTCGTTAACCACATGTTTTCCTGAAATGTATTTTTTTGTGTCTGTTTAGACTGTTCTGTGGACTCCAAAATTCTGTATCATCCTTGTAAATTATTTTTAAAACTATGGCGTAGTTTATGTTGAAACCACACACAAGCAGAAATGATGCTGTTGAAGATGAAAGGGACAATTTATCCTATTTCTAGTTTTTCTTCTCTTCTGAAGTCTCTTGAGGCTTTTTCTAGGCTGTGAAGTGACCCACTCTGCTGAATCCTGGTGCCAGGACCACTTGGACCCAGGGGCCTGCTGGAGCATGCTGTGCTGCTTGTGGCTGGCAGCCAGGCCTCTGCTCCCTGGTGCTGGTGCTGGAGCAGGTGCTGGAGAAGGGGCTTGAGAGATTTTGGAACACAGCTGCAGTTCATATGCACTGGAACCTGGGAACTGCTTTCCAGGCTAACAGGTCAGACAGCACCTGTGAAGCCTCCCAAGCTTCTTGCTTGGCTGCCTTGATGGCTGCTGCATAGCTGTGCCTCTCCATAAGCATACAACCTTTCCAGCAGCTGTGTGTGCTGAAAAGTCACTACAGAGGTTTGTTTGAAATGCTGAAGGAAATGTGTTGTTTTCTACTCAGGCTATTCAAAACTACCCTTTCCTGTGACCAATAGGTCTTCAGTTGTGGGAAGCTATATGCCAGCACCATCTGCTTGGCTAGTGTCTGTCCATGTCTTTAACGTTCTGGTTATTGCTAAATCTTGGCACAGCTTAGAGAAGATGCCTGCTCTGCTTAGTTTCATCATGCCACCTTTCAAGTTAGGGTATTACTGAATTTTGAATCAAGAAATGTTAGATGGAGCTAGAGAACTAAAAGAAGGAAAGGAGTCTTGAGGGGGACTTGAAGTCTCGAATTCAAGTCCTCAGAGCACGGAATATATTGTTTTCTAGGATGGTAGTGTTAGTTGTTCAGGTCTAATTAAATGGGGGAAGACAAGAAAGTAAAGACTACTTTTGTTTGAAGGATTATGGTCAACAGTCACAGAAGGAGCATCTTTTTCACAAAGATCATTAGCATGGATATTCAGTGGTCACTGACAGCCTTTGATCTGACTTGCTCATCCCTCAGAACAGAGTTTCTTCCTGTTTTAGAGTATTTACCCTCTGCATAAAAAAGCAAGTTTTTTGCACGGTAGGTAAGTATTGCCCTATATGGGGCACCCTCCATGTGCACCTCTGATTATCAATGCTGTCTCCCTCTCCCTTGACTAGTAGAGAAGGATCTGCATTAGTTTCTCTGCTTCTACAATGTCAAGTATCTACATTCACCTTTTGGTAGATTAAATCTATGTAGTGTTAGATTTGAATACATTTAATGAAAGACTTCTAAATTCACAAGACTTCTAATTTCACAATATTGTGAATGCAAAGATGCTAAGAAAACAGAGCAACTTTTTTCTTTTCATTTAAAAATTGGACTGGCTATAATTATTGACTGACTGAACAAATGCAAATAAAGAGAAGATCACACTTTCGATGATAGTGAAAAAGAGGCAAAGAGATGCAAATTTAGTTCTTTGTTTCTGTCTCATTACAGAATGAACAGATCTGAAGTGGGGAATAATTATCCCAGCAAACAGATGTTGTCTGTCCAGTCTTGCTTTGTTTTGTTTAATATGCTCCTGTGGAGTAGAAATATGCATTTGTGTTTCTACAAAACAACTTTTAAATAGATACTGAGCACCATAGGTTTTTGTTGGCAACTGGATTTGGATTTTGTCTCCGGTTGCCTGGCCCTGCCTGGCCGATGATGGGTATGCTTTCACAAAAGAGTGTTCTTCAGGTGTCAAGATATTCCAGAAATCAAATTTTCCAACTTGGCATAAAACATATTGTTGCAGATGGTTTGGATTTTTTAAGAGTTTTTTTTTGTTGTTAGTTTTCAAGAGGGAAACTTGTATAATGAAGTTATCAGCATTCTAATAGTTTCAGTGAAATTAACCTTTTTCGTATGGAGTCCCCAGACTGGTATTAAGTGTCCTTCCTTCTCTTATTTTTCCCCAATGAGATATGAAAGGATTAGGGACTTGAGACAGTGAGGCGATGGATCGGCTTCCCTGATGTTGAGGGATCAGCAATTACCATCCAAAGAGCTGTTTGTCGCAGTAGCTTTGAGAAGAATAAGGGCTTTGGTGCCCTGAGACGAGGACTGATTCAAATCACGTGCTCTGAGGCACCTTGATGAAATGGAAACACAATGTAGAAAAAAAAAAGAATAAAAAAGAAAAAGCGGGTACTTGGGAGGAATACTGATGACACCAAGTGGGGTTTCAGGACATTTGGCCATTGTTTCCTTATATTCGGTTAAGTAAGAAACAGTATTGTTGATAAGAACTCATTTTCCTTTCTTTCTTTTAATTCCCCTTAAAAAAAAAAAATGAGAGGGAACAAGACAGACACCAACTGTTTCAAATGCTTGCTTGTTCATTTGTTTTCTTCTTAAGATGACTAGGTCCATAAAACTTCATTCAAGAATGGTGTGTGACTCACTAGACCTGTTGCTTGGTCATGAACTATCACAGTGAAGGTCCGCCTTAAGTTCAATTGCATCTCTTAGAAAAAGCAGTAAAGCTTCTGAATCTATTGAGTCCCAACATCTTTTTAATATAGGAAAGATTCTTGAAGTATAAGCACTGTTTCACTAACTTGTATCATAAATTATCTTTTCTTTTTTCCTGTTGACAAGGATTTTCAAAGCTGTAATATCCCTTATATATTTATAAAAACAAGCAAAAAACAACAAGGGGTATACAACCAATTAGTCAGTGTTGTGGGCTCTGCCAAAAGGACTGGCCTTGTTGCAGCAATGCTGCATAGTACTGGGTGAGTTTTTGAAACACGGTCTCATCAGGTTGCCTTGAATACAACTTTTTCCTATGAACACTGATCCAAGCAAAGCCAGCCACTATTCATAACTAAGCTTGTCAAGAATAATTTCCTTTTTCTTGGGGAAAAATCCACTAACCAGTGGCAAGTAGCAAACTTTCCATGGTGAACGTGTTTTGCTAAATTTTATATTTTTTTTCAGAAAAAAAAAACTCAGAATGCAACCCAAAGAGATGATGCCTTTCAGAAAGCAGGAGAAAAAAAGCAGACTTTTTTTGCTAACCGTCTAACAGAGTTACTAAATTCCATGAAATTATAGTTGATCTTGTTGTTTGCTGTATTTTTTGAAGCCCAGTTCATGGAATGAAGTGATTGAAAGAACTTAATTGTGGGGAAAGGGTTATATTTCTGCTCTTTAGGGCTCAAAACTTCAAGAGGAAAAAATTGTCATGCCTCAGAATCCTGTAATTTTAGGATTTCATCCTTCACAGTGCTTAAACACTCAAAGTTGGACACTCAATCCACTAAGCTGGCAATACAAACTGAAGAATGAAATCAGTATGTTTTACTCTGTTAATTTTTTGTTATGTAAAATGACTTTGCTTCAAATAATGCAAAGTATGAGTAAGTTCCCAGAAAAGCACTAGAGCTGTTCAGCAAGGGAGAAGACTGTAAGAAGGGAAATTCCATGGGGTCACTATAGTAGAAACTGTCCCCAGATGCAGCATCAAAGAAAACACATGTGAAAGTAGCATGCTGTTCTTCTCTACACAAGTTGACTTGAGGCTTCTGGGCATCTTTTTATATCTCAATCTTATGAGATGTAGGAAAATGTTCAAAGTCTTTAGGGCAGAAATCTAGTAAAGAAAATAGAATCTAATATACAGCATATTCATTTAGACCTCAGTATATCAATATATTCATTTTTCTCAGCTTTCAAGAAAGGCTTGTAGAAGGCTGCTATCTTAAGTGTGTTAGGTAGGAGGAACATAAAGACATTTAGGCCTTGCTGCTGTGTGGAAGGCTGTTATTTTTTTTCTCTGCTTGGCCAATACCGTGCTTTTAAGATTTATCACCCAACTTAAGAAATGGGCAAAAGCAAAGAAGTTTATAATCTCTTCTATTTGGTAATGATTGTACACTTTCTCAGATTTTAGAGAGGCAAGAAGTGATTTTTTTTATTCATGGGCAGTGTAATTGATGTCAGAGGCCTATTTCAGGTATGTGTCACCCAAACAAGCTATTGGGTGTAGTCCTTCTACCTTTAGCATCAGTGGCAAGAAATTTATTACCAAAATTCACAAGAGTGATATGTCTAAGCTATAACTGAGCAGTATGTGGTAATAAAAATTTTAAGATACATCAACTACTCAGTATTCATTTGCTTTGGTGAGAGTTGCAGTATATCTGCTAATGAGAGAAGCTTAATAATGAAAAGATTGATCTCCTTAATCTCCTGAAGCCTGCATTTTTTTTGAGATGTAATGTTGCATGTCTTGCCTCTTTCATGAACATATTTTTTTTCTTTTGAAACTTTTATGATGAAGAAGTATTTTCTGCCCTAATTTGTGTCACAGGAACTTCTGTAACAGTATATACAGAAGGAGTGATCACTCTTGTTTGTTCTTCCTCTGTCTTGATGGCATGTCTAAGATAGTAGTATTAATATTTAATGCTCATTGCAAATATAATTAATTTCCTTTTGGATGATGGATTGCTTATCTCTTGTAAGATCTTTAACATTCAGAATTCTGGTATTTGTTTTAGTCAGCCCCTTTTATCTTCATGTCATTAAAACTGTTTCCTTGAGAAACTTTACCAAAAAGTCATTATAAAGTGAGTTTCAGGATGTTATGGTATTAGTAGAACTTATCTTTCTGGTAGTATGTGAGTGCTTGGGGGTCCTGCTAAAATGTGCTGAGTATAATTTCTGAACATGCACTCAAGTTTTAAGGGAAAGAGACGCTTGGCCTAGGAAGGAAGACATGTGAGGAGAAAATGTGAAACTGCATAAATGTCTGTTACAGAAATAGGCTTTCCTGTATTGCAACTACTGTGTTACATTTGGAATAGCTTAAATCCCATGACATCTGGGCAAATGACATCTAGTGTTGTGTAAAGCTGCAATTTTTCTTGTGAAAGCCCTTCTTGAGAATGGAGCAGAACAACTGCTTATACCAGGTCCAACATAGACACCAGGGAATAGGGTTCAGGCTCCATATATGCTAGAGAGACTACAGGACATGGGGAAACATGGTGTTACCTCCCTGCCAAAATCTTCCCAGCTTCTGACATTCTTCAGCTTGTGGGTTCCCTAACCCAGCCCCAAATTTCTTATGACATTTCTCACCTAATCACTCATCATTATGAGGTCTTTCCATAACTACTTGAGTTCAGATTTCTTATCCCCCCTAATTGCTGTTCCTTGATAAATCTGTTACTTCACTGCTAACCTGTCTTGTTATAAGCAGCAGACAGCTCGGCACAGATCCCTTCCTGCAACCCTGCTCAGGTTCTCCTTTCACTGAGAAAACTGCCGTTTTGTTCCTACCCTTAATTTCCTGTGCTTCATCAGCCCTTCCTCTATTTTTTTCCCAAGGATTTAGGTATAGAGGAGTGTCTTTAGCACTTCTTTATTGACTGAGGCAAGAAAACTGCAGTAAGGTTGAGAGGAATTGCTTAATTATTTCCTCTGCTAAAACTCTGTTCTTTTTTTCTCTGTTTATCTTCTGCTGTTTGCCACCTGTATTCTTCATTACAGGGTCTTCTAATGCCAACTGTCTCTGGCAGTTTATCGGTGTTCATTCTATCTATTTCTTCTAAAATATCTTTGTTTTTGAGATTGTTTTTTTCTGGGCCCAGACTTGTGCCCTCTCTAGAGCTTTTCTATATGGGAAAGCAGCCCAAACCTCCTCCAGTTTCTTCTCAAACTTTTTTTTTTTTTTTTCTCATTCCAAGCATTCTTAAATGCATATTACTGCTCAGTTTAGGGCAGAACTTTCTCTCAGTTCAATACACACAGAATTCTAGTTCATTTATGTTTTTCTTTATTATAATTAATATCTTTGGCTGGACACTAAGGCTTTTAACTGGAATAGAGCCATGTATTAGAGAGCTGATGTTCTGCAGTGTTTATATGATGATTTCCTCTGCCTGTCATGCAATTTGATTTTTTTTATGAGTAATATGAAAGGTTTCTAGGATCCAGCACTTCACTTAATAAAGCAGATGCTGGGTACAAGGTGCCAAAGATGTGAAATTGTTCATTAATTCTCTCCATCATACACTTTTGTTCAGCAGAGAACTTAGATAAGACACCAGAGAGGTGTTTTCTGCTTTACTCCGAGCTGCGGAGAAGGCCTAATTTTAGGACAGAACACTTTATCTTAAAAGGACAAAGATATTCTAAGAAAGAACAACTTAAAGAGGAAATACTTTATGGAGATGCAACTTTCCAGGCACGTGAAAATGTGTTATAAAGAGGATATCCTCCAGTTACTCGTTGCATTCGTTAAGCTTAAGACAAAAAGGAGTTATCTTAAGTTATGTGAACGTGTATTTTCTTGAGAGATTAGCAAAGAATATCTAACAGTAGGAGTGGTAAAGCACTGATATGAGTTACAGAGGATATGAACATTTTTATGAAGAGATTGGAGAAATATTTGACATCTTTAGTCATGATAAACTTGCTTCTTCCTTTAGAAAAAGGGGGGGGGAGATGGACTGAATAGTTTCTTGAGGTACTTAATTTTATGTTTCAGTTAACGCAGTGTTTTCTTATTGGCTCAGCTACACGGGGCTGTGCCAGGTAGCCTATGTGACCCCTCCTACCAGTGATAGCATCATGGTACACTGCCAGCCCATTCACTTTATCGTCATCGTCACCCCATTGAGATGGTGATCTAAATCCGAAAAATTCTCTGCGCACCAGAATTACATCTTGTGAGCCTGAATTGCTGGATTTATCTGTTATCTCACTGCTCTCCTCACAAGCATCTGTTGAGTAGCATCCAGTTACCCAGCCTTAGTGATGGTTGAGAAATCAGTACTGTGGAGAATGCGTCCCATTCAGCATTTGCAGAACTGAAAATATCCCATCCCTAAGTGACTTTACTAAGGGTCATCATCTGAGAAAACTAATCTTTACAGGTTCATTTATGCAAAAGTGTTAGTAAGCAGAATTAACATATGTACTGTCTCATACTTTTTCAGTGCTATTGGTTGCCACTGGGATTCATCGTCACTTGGGTCTGTATTTTTGGTCGTCTGTCTTCCTTGCATCAGTGTCCTTTATAACAAGACTTTTATTTAATGTTTATACACTTTGTCCAGCTGGCAAGCACTTTCCTTTTTTTCTTTTCTTTTTTTTTTTTTGGCATTTTTTCTTCTTTTTTTTTAATGTATTTCCCATCCTAAGAAGGCTTGATGAAAAATGCTAAAGTGATGGAAGAGAAGGTCCATATCTACAATGATTAAGAAGTTCCATTCTATTTAGTAAAATCCATCTTTTGCAAATTAATAATACAATTTCTGATAAAGGAAGACAAATTATGATATGCAACATTGAGAAAATATTTAGGTGTATGTATTTATATTTTAAAAAATAGAGAGCTGCAAATGGGTCTTACGTTTGTCACATACAAGTAATGGTTTGTGGGTAGAGTTGATTAACTTTGCTATGTTAATGCCATAAAAGTATATATATGAATTAATAATTTATGTCTGTAGACATAAAGTAAGTAGAAAATTTAGACCATTAGTAGAAGATGCTGTTTTGTTAGCTGCTGCTTCACTTGTTAGGATACCAGGAAGAAGAGTTGAATACATTGTTGGCAGAAAAAAACAGGGAAATCACCCCAGCCAAAAGAGTTCATCAAAAAGAAAAATGTGGAAATTAAAGTTGGCAGGATATTTGTTTATGTGGTCTGGGGGAAAAAATGAAAAGCATATTCTTTGCCAGAAAAAAGTGGAAAATCAATTCAAAGAAAACCCAGAATTATTCCTCACAAAACACCCCCCTACCCAGAATTGTATCCTTATGAAAAAACACCACAGTTGGAATCTAAACAACCCGTATGTTAACCCGTAGTTAACACTATGTTAATTTTTAAAAGTCAAGTTTCCTTGTTAGAGCAATATTAAAAGGAGACTTTAGTGAACTAGGCTTCCAATCCTAACACTTCTTTAGATTTTCACAGTAGATTTTTCTCTTGGTAGTTGTTCTTCTACAGTGCAGGCTTTTTTGGTTAAATAAAAATTATCTCCTACTATGAAAAAAAAGCTGAGGATTCATTACCTTCCAAGTGTAAATGTCCTACCAAGGCTGTTACTCACAAATATTGCAGGTCGGAATGAGACATGCATATATTCCTTCTGATACCATCTGTATGGATCATTAGGGTTGACCTTGAGGTCCTTCTCAGCTGCCAGGGGTTTTGAAAGCTTCTCATCCCTGTCCCCTCTCTCCAGTTCAGTGTTAATATGTGTCCTAGCTACCCTGGACTGTGTAAGATAGAAACAGCTAGTAATAAATCTGTAAAATCTGTCCTTGCAAGCATAGCTGAAAAATGCTTAGCAGAAGTAATTGCTGCTGTTCAGTGGCTCAGTCTGGTGTCACCCCCTGTCTGCTCCAAAGAAGTGGTTCCCTAGGAGGGAATCTTTTTAAATTTCATTTTCCCATATGAGCATTTGCAGTCAGCTTCCTCCAATATGGCTAATGGGCTTCCCCCTCACTGCAACCACTGAGAGCTTTCTCTCTTGTATTCTCCGTACATCATATCTCTGTGTTGGTACCATTCACCTTTTTTTTTTTTTTTTTCTTTCATTAAAATGACTGCATTTTCTGAAAAAAATCAAGAGAAGAAACAGGAAGAGCTTAGAAAAAGGCAAGATGGAAGGGAAACTATAAAAATGCACTTTGTTATGAGATGGGAATATAAATATACAGAATCACTGTCATATTAAACTCTGTGGAGAGATTCTTGAACAGCTACTAAAAAGCATCCATTGCAGTTGGTCTCCCTCTTGAACAGGAACATTCTTGCAGCACTTAAATCCCTTTTTAAACTGAAAGGCAAAGTTGACCACACAATTATCAGTGCAATGAGGATATAAAACGTGCATTTCTAACAAAGATCAAGTGGCATCAAATATCTGATTTATTTCAAAGACAAGTGTAGCAATCCCACCCATGAAGAGAATTTCATGCTAAGGAATGAACAAAAATACTTATTTTCTTGTACTTTTATTTAGAGTAAGCATTGAAGAATGAATTTTGGTGGAAAATTTTCAAGTGGGTATTTCTTTAAAGAAAGGTTCTTTCAAAACACAGAGAATTAAGTTCCCCTCTTCCCCTTTTTAATATATTTTTCTCACATGCATGCTTGACTTGCTTCAGTTCTCCACATTGGGCTCTTGTATGAGTCGCTGGACATGTGGAACGTCACTCAGTTTCGAGCCCCGTAGCTGGCTGTGGCTAACTAGACTGCAAGGCTGAGGGGGAGAAGAACGAAGGTGTGAGCATTTCAACATTGTTTCTGTTTGCAGTTGACTTGTTTCCTGAAAACAATTTTGTGTGTCAGAACTTCTCAAAAATTAGTTTCACAAGTAAAGCTGTGAATACGTACCAATCCTAGCAGGACCCATTCTCAAGTTATTCTCCTCAGCTCCTGGTGGCTCCCTAGGGACTTTGTGCCAGGCATAGGGTTAGCCTTGGTAGTCCTTGACTGCTGGCATTAATGTTGTGCCACCATCTCTCCATGTCCACAATGCCAGCTCTCCTGTGTGGAAACTGGTCACTCAGACACTAGAATCCTCGTGGTAAGTCTTAGATGAACAGTCCTATGTCAAAGTGAATACTTAACAAATGATTTGCTGACAGAGATGTGGATATAGAAAGCATTTGAAGAATTGAGAAGAAAGGGAGGATGAGATCAATTTTCAGAAAATAGGAGTGGTGATTGTTGGGGGGAAAAAAAAGTATTCAGCAAACCATTTTTAAGAGCACATTATTTTACAAGAGGGCTTCAATTTTTGAGCGATCTTTCAGTACGGTGGCTGAAGGACAACCTTTTGCATCAAACAAACTGTCTTTATGGGGTTCTTTTGCTTTTCCTACACACTGCTGCTAAGAGTGTCTGAAGCCTTTTAGAGGATCCTCTTCTGATGTTTCTGATTGTTATATTGTACCATTCACTAGGAGGACACTGTGCATTACAGAAGTATTGGTGATGAGAAATCTGACTTTTCGAGTTTTCACTTTTCTCTTTATTCTCTAGTTGCTTTTGCTGATATTTTTCATACAATGCATGATTTAATTTAAGGTGAAGAACAGTTTGTAGAAGAAACAGTAATGATGCTTTTCTGGGAATTTAAGAGATCAAAGATTTTTCAAAAAGCAAGTTTCAACTACTGACGAGTATGTGGAAGGAGAGGATCTGAATACCTACAAAAGTATTAAATATCTGTGCAGCGCTTTGAAAAGCTATACAAAAGTATCCAGGACTGTATCTCTTAGAAAACAGACGTACAAAGTAAGGAAGAGTTGAAAGCAGTATTATCTGTGACTAAAAACTAGTTTGACAATGGAAAGCACAGCTCCACTTGAAACGCAGTGTCTGTCCAAGGTGCGGGGCAGACCTGCAGTCCTTGTTTCGATGGGCTCCGGGCCTGGAGCAGGAGGGCACCTGCGTGCGTCTCCATATTGCCGCGGCGGGAACACTTGAGTGCAGCGGGCGGTTATGTCCCTCACCATTGAGAAAACGCTTCATGATCTGGTGACCGACTGTTTCCCTTCCAATGCAATGACAACACTGACAAAGTATGTAAAAGAGGTGCACCATGTGCCTTAAGTCATTGGTGGGGCCAGTAATGCTCCAGTGGCACATGTGCTACATAGGTTTTAAAAAGCAATATTATAGTGGGGATTATGGCACTTCTGCGAGATGGATTGAGATGAGCACATTTTGTTCACTGTTCTTGAAGAATACTGGCCAATTGTAAGGGAAAAAAGGGCTTTCTATCACTTTACTGCATAAAGCTTACATATGAGTCAAGGGGCCATCAGAACTCGTGTGAAGGGATGTCTGGGGACAGAAACCCACAGACAGATCAACTCTGCTGTCTCGTGGAGCTTAGTACCCACTTCTTGTTCGGGAGTCTGCCTTTGGTTACTTCACTGCAGTCTCCAGAGGACATTTAGATGTCTCAGAAAACTCCCACACAGTTTGGCACAACGCACTGCAACTGGCAGTGCTTTTTGGAGGGGCTCGGTACCAGAACAGCGTGGGCGAGGAACCGCTTGGCTTCAGCTCTGTTGGCAGCTGGGAAGTGACACCCAGTGCCTGAGGACCTCAAGGTGATCAGCTGCCAATGCTGCGTGTCTCAGTTCACAAGCAAATACCAAATTCCTCCAGAATTTGAAGTAAACAGGTCTTCATGATCCTGTGCAGCTCTAATTGTCTAAATATTTGAGATTGAAGAACAACATAAAATATCACCATAGTAAAAATGTCTTTTCTTCGGGTTAAAATTATGTATTGTGTTTTATTTTTCACAAAAAAAAAAATAGTAAATGACTTGTATGACTAAATAACGAACATATTACAGTTGTATTTGAAAACTGTAATTCTAGCTATACCTTGACTTTCTAGGGTCTTTGGAGCAAGGTATGTGTTTCTTCAGCCTGACAAAGTAGGAAATCATGCCTTTCCTTTTTTCCTTTCTTATTTACGTTTGCAGGCTGTTTTTTGAGCAGTTTTGTTTCCATTTGCCTTCTCATTACTCTGTGGCCGCCCAGGCTCCCTAGCCAGGGGTCAGAGTAGTCAGCATTTCGGTGTGGTTGTATTTAGTTCGTATGATGCAATGCTGCCATAAGGATGCAACGGTCAGCTTGACCTCTTTACGAATACTGAGCAAGTATGTGAGAAAGCATGTAAAAAGCAGTTAGAGGATTCTGAGGGCTCTCGGCAGAACAGAAGAATTTTCCTTGGCTGCCTGTGCTGAGGACTAAACAGTGCTATTGATGTAGCAGTGTATTAAGAACAGCCTTGTAAGCAGGAGAGGGCACCATAGACTGGGCTCACTCACTGGTTTTCCACATAATTTTATTTGATTTCCTTTTATGGTTTATGTTCCTACTTGAAAGGTATTTGTTTAGTTCACTGCTTCCTTTGTAGCCGTCATGACACACCTTAACTTCACGTCTGTTACTTTCAGGCTTAAATAAGGCCCATACACTGTGACTGGCCTGTGAGTAGAGTCTCCCCTGATTGCATAGCACAAGTTGCCATAGCCCAGACAGGCAGGGCATGGAAAAACTGCTGTATCTTCACTTTGTTTGTGAGAAAAGGAAAGACTGTTTGTTCATCTTCCCGTAGATGAATGGAAAATTAATGGCAAAAATGCGATTGATATGATACAAAACTGGGAGGAGTGGCTGATACGCCGGAGGGCTGTGCTGCTGTTCAAAGGGCATGGAGAGGCTAGAGAAAAACTGTCATCTGTCACACTGGATTTTTTTGTGTCTACAGCAGAACTATCTGCCCTGAAAGATTCATATCTTTGTAGTGAAGCAAGATGTTAATGAAGAATAACGTTGCCTAGAATAATGTAATTTCACCTTAATTTTTTTGTGCTCAGAAAAAAAAAAGAGAAATTCCTTTAAGTCATGTCAGCAGCAAAAGAGGAGCTTCGTATTGGTATATTTTGTAATAAGTAATGCAGTGATAATTGTTGTGTGCTGGAGTATACCTCAGGCCACATTTTCTTTTGTTCCGCATCTTGATAAGGATTGTGATTTCATGGATCACGAGGCTGCATTATTATCCTCAAGTAAAATCCCCTCAGAGGGGATGGGTGGTTGTTGGTGATTTATTTTACAAATTATCAATATATTAAAATATGAAAGGATAGCAGGTGCTTGAATTACATTGAAACCATCCAGCAGCTGTAGTAGCTGGTGTATATGTAGCTGATCATATGTCAGTGAGTAAGGCTGTTTTTTACAGCAGCAGTAGTAAAGGGAGATTGAGTCGGGGCAATCCTTTAACCACAGAGTAAATCTGGTGCTTTTGCCGTCTGGAACATGAACGTGTGTGTTTGTGCCTCGAGTGAAAAATTGCAGGTTTGTGTAAAAACACGCTTGGCTTCTATCTTAAGCCTCTGTTGAATCAGTGCAGGGAGGAACATTCCTTACTCTGATCCTTTTGTTCCCTTCACAAATCCACTTGGAAGGTAATACTGCTATACTGCTTCATTCCCTCATCCTGAAGTAGTTTACACCAAAAAAAAAAATGCATGTTAAAGATCTATTTTTAACTAAATAAAAGTTACTTAGTTGTTAAAAATGTGGGATTTTCCATGTGAATGCATGTTACTTATCTTTTATGGATGCTTTCTCTGCCCATATTAAATATTGCCTTCAGAAGGACATGTAGGTCTCAATGTTATTCTCTTGTATTGAATAGCGATTCCCTGATTTCAGGGAATATTGTTTCCTCCCTCACAGGTTCTTTAAAGGAAATAAAGGTGTGCGTTAATACCCCTTCGCCTTTGCACAGGGGTGAGAAAAGAGGAACAGTTTTATGTGGGTTGTCACTAAACTTTTTTAATCTAAAGTAAGTATTTCTGCCTTTTAAATAATTCATTAATCAAGCAGAAGGTGACTTTTTGACATAAAGTATTTTTAGGACTATGTTTTAGCTATTGATAAGTTTATTGATAAGGATGCAATGCTGCTGTAGGCAACCTGCTTCCTGACCTGCTCTGAGAATCGTCGTTTCTCACTGACACTGGGAATACTCTGAATGTCTCCCAGGCTGGTGAGGAATTTTGGCTCTCTCATGACGTGCTACCTACTCAAATGTTCTCCATCATGTTTTATTTGCTTGGTGAAGTATGTATTTGATTAGCCACTGTTTTGTTGTTAATATGTGTCCAGCCCATTGTGTCATAAAAGCAGGTGTGCTTAAACAGGAATGAAAAGAAAGATTCACCCTGCAGAGATGAGAGTCTTTCATATTTCCTTATGTTGTATTACACTCTCTTTTTTTTCTTAAAAAAATCTCTTTGAAATCAGTGGATCTGCTTGGAGAATAAGGATACTTAGGATATTTAGGGATAGTAGAATTCAACTGCATTGGAGCACGCTAAAATAAAACTAGTAATGGAATTCAGTCCTCAGCTTTCAGTAGCATGCCAGGGCTTTGAAAAACGATAAGCAGTTCCACCTCAGATGAATGATAAATCAGAAGGATGATAAAGAGTTTCTAATCAGCTCTTTTCTCAGTAAGAGTTCACACAAGAGGATCAGTTCTGAACATCTGAGGAGCATACTGAGTTGTAATCAAAGATGATATATACTATTATATAAAGAGCAAGCTGTGCCAATTGGAGTTTATATTTGTTCAGTGCAGTCATGGTATGAAGCAGAATAATAACAAATAAAAAATGTTGTCTCAGTTTGATTTACTCTGGCTACTTCAAGTTTTCCCCAGACTATTTTTAGAAAGAAGAAGAATTAGAAAATAATGTCCTGAATATTTTAAATATTATATTTAGTCTGAAGGTCATCCATGTGTCCTCTTTTGAGTCATGCCTTCTTCCTATATAAAAATTGTATGATTTGCAGCAAGGTAGTATAGCACAAAAGTATCTTTTTTTCTCTCTCTTTTTAATAAAATTCAAAAGTATTAAAATCCTCAAGTTATTTATAAGGTACTTGGTATGTCCTAAGCACAATTCTTTCATCCTGAGATGACTATATGAAATATGAGAGAAAGAATACAAGTGTTAATAGAGTAGGGAAAACACAATCTTCAGTCTCATTTTCTTTTTGTCTCCCACAGGACATCAATGTATGTATCCTTGAAAACTACCCTGAATGTTCCAATCCCAGGTTATTTTACATCATACCGTATTTCTGTGGACAGCATCCAAGATGCAGGTAAATATATACAAGGTATTTGTTAAGAGATAGCTGCTGTCATCTTTTGTCACAAAATGCTAAATGATGGGCAACGGCTATTTGAAGTACTAGAGGAAAGTATATGTATAATGTGGCTGAATGGGGTAATTGCATGTATATATTTCAGAGTATGAAGGGTGATGCAAATAGTCATGACAGTTTTTGTTGATTTCACACTCAAATAATGAACCACCTTTATTACTGCTCCGTAGTAGAAAAATTACGCGTATCTTCCAAAAAAACCTGAACAAACAAACAATTTTTTTTACATAAGTGAGGGTCTAATTAAGAAACAAAATACATTCCTGACTTCATTTTCATTACATTTTTTTTCTTACTGTATTTTGCATATGTTTGTGTGCATATTTAACTTGTATACAGGAGCAGTCCCTCCCATAAACAACAGTGACAGGCATGAATGGTTTGCAAAATGTCACTAGGGAGTTCTGAACAGTATATTGAAATACTGTTTTGTAGCATATTATAGATCTGTTTCTTGTTGTTGCAACAAATCTGCAAAGTAGCATGTCTTTAAAATAAAATTTTCCAATCAAATTCAGCACTGCTGCTTCTTCAGCTGAGTGTGAGGAATCGGACACTAGGACCTGCTTTTTCAAAGAGGCCATGGCCTCACTAGGAATAGTTGATGTCCTGGCCACCAAAAGAGTAGGACGTGATTTTAAGAGTGTAATTTCAAAGGGAAATCCTAAATCCACATGGAGATTTGCCAGGACAGACCACACAGCTTCCATAATGCTACCAGATGTCCATTGCTCAACTGCAGTACGTGATGGTTGTCTGTTCAGACCTTGGGCAAGAGTGAATGCCAGCTGGTTTTGGCCATGTGGTAGGTACACATCTAGTCATGTTTAGTAGCACGTATGCACATTTCCTCTTACATGATCAGATATGTGCTGTTGTATTTCAGAGCCTGTCTATATCCTGGACAGGCGGTGCAAATATATATGGTCGTGGCTTGTGGGGGCCCTTACCACGTCAGCAAGAAATGGAATATCAGGGAATAGCTTCCAACACAATTCATGTGGCCTGCAGCTGGCTCATCACCTGCCAGACCCCAAGGAAAATAATCACTAAAGAGAAGGCCACAGACAGAGTGAGCGGACTGTCATGTTGGATCAAGCCCTTGTCCTGCTATCCTGATGAATATCGCACTGTACATCGACTTCTATCAGCTGATTTCCCATTGGGATCCCTCTAGGCTTTCAGACAAATTGCTTCAAGGGAATTGCATGTTTACAAACCTATTTTTTTTTTCTCTCTTCGCTTACTCTCCCTCTTTTAATTTCATATAGGGAGCCTGGTGAGTGGGCCCTTGAAAGAGCAAAGCTGAATGTTAATGAAAATTTTCTGCTTGTGGGAATTCTGGAGGAGCTGGAGGATGTGCTGCTTTTATTAGAAAGATTCTTACCTCATTATTTCAAGGATGTGCTTAGCATCTACAAAAACCCAGGTAAATTCTTCCATTAAAAATTTCTTCTTACAGAAGCGTAGGCAAAATCTGCATGACTGCTCAAAGGTAAGTCTATGTCTTAGTCTATGAGGAGATTTACCTCCCTTCTGGAGAGTGGATTTGATTGGCAGGGGAAGGGGACATGTTCTACTTTTATTCTTAGTGTGTATTTTGCGTTCATTGGCAAGCACTCAGTGCTCCAATGACCTCACATCAATCTGCAAAGTATATCATAAAAGTGGCTTTTCTTCTTTTAATTCTGTTGTGGCTGCTCTCAAAGTGATGTCAGGGAATATATGTGTAAAGAAACTTTGAAGAAATGGGATGGATGGGAAGGTGGACATTTTTGTATCAGAGTATTTATTTGTTGACTAACAAGTGCCATGATATTAACCAGTTATCTTAAAATGACCTCTTGCTTGAATTTAGTGCAAGTTTCTGAGTAAAGCGCAAATAAGAATGCTTATATATAGTACCCTAAGTAGAAAGCTTGGCCAGTAAAAAGACTCAAGTAGAGAAAATGAAAGCAGAGGTTACTTACTCTATACCTTAGTTTGATTAGCACCTGAAGTCGAATCTGAAAGGGTTCTCTCTTTCCTGTTTTCTCCCAGTGCTCTTTTTATTGCTAATTTGTTTAGAAAACAGCATTGTGTCCTACACTTGAAACAAGAACCAAAGTTTTGTGATGCTGCGCGTGACATTTGACAGAACTGATTTCCTCCTCACATTTCACTGGGCTGTCAACGTCCTATCAACCAAAGGGTGTAAAATTTCTCTTCATGCTCAGGAACTTGGTTGCATTCTTGTCAGTATCAAGTGACCACAGCCACTGAAATGTTTACTTTATAGCAAGAGTATATAAAACACACACGAATCAAACTCTGATTTTGTTTGTATGCTCATCACTGTGCTGACTCCTGATTGAGAGCAGCTCTAACACTGATCAACCACTTTGCAGTAATCATGGGTTTCTCTCACAGTCCCTGCAACCAGAACCCACCTTTGAAAATTTGCGTTTAACAATGAAACAGATACTGTAGGGGAAGAGTGATATTGCTGTGCTAAGAAAAACATGATTTCAATGAGACATTACAAGTGTTTAAATTAGCTGCTTGCAGTCGGGCAGAGAAGGCAGCTATTTTAAAATTGTGCTTATTACTTTGTTGTAATGGTACATCCAGTCACGGAGCTATTTTTGCTCAGTAGCAGACAAGAGGAGAGTGTGGTACCGAACAGATACAAGAGCAGTGCCCAGTTTTTGGATCGGTTACTTCTCTTTTCTTCATAACTTAAAAGCATAAAAAGACCTGTTTTTGTAGCATATGGAAGTCTTCTTAAAGGTTTGCATGATTCAATCTCTAGGATTTTTCCGTATGAATATCATCCCAGGAGGTGGCAGGGAATCAATGGAAAGATGCTCTTTTTCAAATCAGCAAATTTCTCTGTAAGAATCCATGTGATTTTTTCTGTTGTTCTTTACATCATAGATTTTCCTTTCTCTTGCAGTGTACAGAGCTAGCAAATAGCACAAAAGGGTTTTGATTTTCATCAGGATTACACTGAAATTATCAGATGTGAAATAAATCATGTTCCAGGATCCTTAAGTGCTGAATAATTTTTCTCTCTTCTCTATGTATATTCTAATGCCTGTGGGAGATTTGATCCCATATTTGTGATTCCACATTGATTTCTTGGGTAAGACCTATCTTGTCTAAAGATTTATTTCTTTTCTTACGTATTCCCTATGTGGATTAAACTTTTTTTTCCCCCAGTCGCTTATTGTCAAGGAAGAATGGAGAGAAAACAGTTTCCTTTTGTTAACTCTGTCCTCTACCTTTTTGTTCAGTCGCGCATTTTTTCTTTCGATCTTTTCCTGTGTGTGATTGTTTGTGATTGGTAGTAATGCTTATAAAAGACTAGAAAAATCAGCCAGATTGGAAAAAAATAAAACGTAAAACCCTGAGTGCTGTTTAAGAGTTGCTATATAGTTGTCCCCAGTGCACCTTAAACTGACCTGCAACACCCTCTACTGTTGCATCAGGCAGTGATGGGAAGTAGAGATGTTATTCTCTGAGTGGTGACCCACAAAGCACCAGATATTTAGGGTATCGCCATACCCTACATTCAAAAGGTTGCTTTATTGTGACTACTACATAAAAATTACATCTATACAATTTAAAATCCTGTGTGCTAACCTGCTGCTCGACCTGAGTTCATTATGGCAGTCTCACCTCTCTCTATATTAAGCAGAAATAGCTTTTTGCGAACTTATTTTTAAAACTCAATATGTTGAGATGAGAAAAATACAGTGAAGAACCCAGTACAGAAATATAGGATGTTGCCCGACTACTGAATGCCTGCACCAGAACCCACTGCAATAAGTGATTCTGGATTAGACACCTTTCAAGTTTCCATGCAGTATAGCTTTAGTGGCATACATAAACATTAAAGTCAAAAATCGGTGATTATCCTCCCACTGATGTCATAGTCTAAACCAAATTAAAAACAATGTGCCCTGTAAGCCCATAAAATGCCATGGACTCCAGAGAGTGGGCTTGGGGCATGCCTGAACTGCCCTTCTTGCTGTGCTGTTCAGGCCTAAAGCCTTCTTGGAGCACTCCTGAAAAGTGTGTAGGATATGTCCATGTTCTGGGCTAAGCTGCTTGTCTCCTTCCCAAAGCGAGGTCCTCCTCCCGTGTTCGTATTGCACTGAGTGGCACCAGGTCACTGCAGCTCCCACCAAGTAAGCCTCAATCTAGGTTGTTGCAAACAGAAATCAGGAAAGATGTGAACTTTGGTTTTTCTCATGGCTGTTTTACCCTTAACTATGCAAGCCCTACTCAAACTTGCCTTTTGTTCCTTCTTTATCTGTTGTAGAATTTATCACTGGAGACATCATCCAGTAACATCAAGCCACTATCAACCTCCTAGCAAGAAAACAAAGCCTAGAGAATTTCACTTTTTTTTTTTTCATGGTGCTTTGGTACTGTGGCTCTGAAATAGAAGGTCAATAACTGTCTTAATAATTGATCAGTACTTGGCAGTACTGATTAGATAGATAGTGATATATGTACATCAGAGAGCGCAAATGTGAGTTTGAACATCTGTCCATGTATAATGATAGAGATAATAGTTGAATGCAATAGGATTTGAGCGCTTTTGTCAGCAATACTAATGATTTATTTCATTTTGTTTTGTGTATCTCTCTGACAAGAGATAATGTGAAGGAAGGGAATATTTTAAAGAAAAGAATGAAATGTAATTGGCCGCTTAAGTCATTATCACTAACAATTGCTTATTGAGATTTTTAGTGCAGTTGGCTTGCCAGCTGCTGAATATTTATTCTGTGCTGACTTTTCTTTTTGATTGTATTAACCTCAAAGTTTGAAATATGCTTTTTTTTCCTGGATTTTGTGAGTTTAAAAAAGTTAGTCTGCAAGATAGGAAATTCTTGTGGCACAGAACGTAAGGATAATATTTTTCTTCATTACATTAATAAAAATGTTGCCTTCAGCTAATCCATAGGCCAAATATTTTATGACTTGCATATTCTATAACAATATATAGTTAAATGTGAAAGCTCTATTTGGTGGTAAAATTTTCTTTGGAACCAATCTCTTAATCTTGTAGAATACATTAAAGCTATGGGTTTCCTGCTTTCTTTTCCTTTTCCACTTTCTCCTTGAAATCACATCAGAAATAACCCTTATGTCCTTAGCTTTCTGTAGGAACTTATAAAATTTCTTTGACACCAGAAGCTCTAAAAACACTTCTCTGGAAAAAAAATCTTTGTTTCTTGAAAGGTAACTTTTACACTAGAGAACATGTGCATATTACTGTAAAGCAAGAAAATTGACTAAGACTTTTCAACCACTTCATTTTTTGAGTATAGTGAAATTATTCTTGCTGTCGTCTAGGACCAAATTTACTATTGGAGTAAAATGTAAAATGATGTGCTTTTTACAAAAAAAAAAAGGCGTGAAGATGACTGCAACTCTTTTAAAAATGACATTTACAGGGAATGTTTTTTACTTATGGTGGTAATATTATCCCAGATAATATAAGCATATTGATCCTTTAAAGTCTTTATATTCTTAAGTGTCAGTAACATAGACTCAATGCTTTTTATCTAGGAGTTTCATACTTCATTACTTTCAGGCTCAGAGCAAGTGCGGCAGGTGCTGCACCACTTCGGTGAAGATAGGAAAAGGGTCAGCAGCCTTTGCACAATGCTGAAGACGGGAGTGCTTTGGGAGCAGTGTCTTTGGATGGTGATCACCTCATATTCTATCTTTGTTGAGAATAAAATTAAGAGAAATAAAAATTAAGACAAGTGATCTGCGGCTTCTAATAGTCCAACTGCTTCTCCTGGTACTTTCTGGAGAAGGCAGAGTTGACTGGATAGGCAAAGAGGGAACCTAAAAACACATCTCATGCACTCATACAAAATTTTTCCTACAAGCATCTCCTCTCTTGAAGTGAGAAAACAGCTTTTTTGAAATTAAATTTAAATACGAATTCTTTGCATCTTTGTATCTATAACTTTCTTAAAACATAATTTGGAAAAACTTTGAATATGTTCAAATGCTAGAAAAAAAATTCCAAAAAGGTTTTCTTTCTTTTTGCCTCACATTCTTACCTTTTCTTTTGCCTTGCACTCTTGCAGCTTTCTTATTTCTTACTGCATAATCCTTTAAAGTAGAATCACTCGGTATGAAAGTCATCTATAGAAAAGGAAAATTCCAAAATTTATGAAGGTAAAGTATGAAGCTGGGCTTTGTAAGTAGCTAAGAGCTTCCATGGCATGTTCCTGTCCATTACATGAATCAAGTTGTGTGCATGACTTAATAGGATTTGTCCAGAAGGTGGTGTAATTTCCCTGCTTTTTTAGGATGTTCAGGGAACTTAACACTGTGCTAGTGGTAACAGCACATGTGAATGTACATTCTGCCTGGGTGGCATTTTTTTCTTTATCACCCAACATCCTGTTCTAAAAATAGGAAATGTGACCAAATCATTCCTCCTTCTCCGTCTGCAGTCTGAACTTTCAGAATTACCCAGAAGACTGCTTTGAAGCAATGCGTATGGGAAAACAAGAAGTTTTAGATCTAGGCAAAGTGTTTAGGTATTTGAGAGAGTGGTTGTTTTGCTTTGTATTTTGAAGCAGTTTCCATTAACCCATGCGAGATACTGTAGTTCATGTACCACAGAGGCTCTGCTCCTTGGTTTGCTTTATAAAGATGCTGATCAAAAGTTGCTGCTTTAGCTCTTCAACTGTGAAAATAAGGTTTAGAAAACAAGAACAAAATCAGATTGCTTGATCTGGGATACTCTGAAGTTGGCGGACACACCAATCAGTGGTAACCACAATCTGTGGACATTTTTTTTTTTCCAACTCCATAAAAGGAAAATATGTTGTTTTCTTTCAAAGGATTTAAATCCCACTGTGGATAAACTAAGCAGTTTTAAAAATGTGAACTCTAGAAAGGATTTGAGCACTTTGGGGCTTTCTCATGACTCTATATTTTTAAAAAGATCCTCCAGTTTCATCTCAGAGTCTAACCCTCTCCGTGGTAAGTTCTGCAGAAAACATTGGAAGCTTTCTTAACACTGCAGTTTTACTTTTACTGGGGACAGGACACCAAAAGATATATCCAGAATAGTTTTCATTTCAGAACTAAAATTCCAGCAACACTAGAAGCTTGGCATGGCTTTGCAGGGCCACCAGGAACCTGTTTGCGGCCATGCTCAAGTCTGCCATACTATATTCCCTGCTCAATAGGTAGAAGTTTACTTGTACGTGCGTGTTATGGAGCAGAGCTTTTGTGAATATATAGACCTTCTGATCCAGCATGATGGTACCTTGCAAAATGGAAGCTTAGGTAGCTGAAGATGTGACATGACCATGGCTCACACTTCCCTGAGCTCAAGGGGCACGGAGATGCAATTTATGTGCCCTCTGCCAAATATGTGAATATGGTTCTGCTTTCTCCTACAGTCAGCAGGTATGTTGACTTCATAACTACAACAGCACCAAAAATAATTGATTAGATCAGCTCAGAAATCAAAATGTCTCATATTGGTGGATCAGGCTAGTGGGTAGAGTCCATAAACTAGGAATGAATGGGGCTTGTGCTGAGCCACGACGCGGCTGCTCCGCATGCAGGAGGTGCAGCCACCTTGCAGGGCTCAGCATTGAGCATGGAGAGGAAGGGTGGCCTCAGGGCTCGCCAGTAACAACACAGAATTTTACATCCTTACTTTTAGGCTTGAACTTTCTTAAGTTTGTAAAGGCTCTGCTGAGATTGAGTTGTAGTGGAAGGTGAAGTCCTTGTTCATTGAAATCATCCTTGGAAAAAAAAAAGATTAGTATTTCTTTCCTACTTAACTACTGCTATATTTTCTTTTTTTACTATTTTTCTGGACATGTGAGCTCATAGACTAGCTAAAGCAACCAACAATGTATAGTAGAAGTAGGTGATTTTTTTTGAATCTTTTTGTTATAATATGGTTTACATTAATACTTCTGACTTGGGTGCTAAGGTTTTTTTTTAGTAGAAACGGATTTCTTCCAGAGTTTACATACCCTTTCTTTGCATGCTTGTTTGGCTGTTAACTGTCTCTGGAACCATTTGCTTCTCTTTGTTTGATGCCTTTGTTTGATGCATAGTCCCTTTGGGTGCTGGTTTCAGCTGTTTAAAAATATGGTTGTTTACAAGAGCTTCTAGAGTTGCTGCCCTTACACCTCTGACTGGTGCCCAGAAATCCTGCTTGTCCTCTGTGGTCCACTACCGTTTTCTTTTTTCTCTCCACCACCTTTTTCTTATTCCTCTTTCCATCAATTGTCAAAGTCTTTATTTGAAGCCAAAATCCCCCTTTTTCTTTTCTTTTTTTTTCTTTTTTTTTGCACGCCTTCCCTTACCTAATGCTCTGTATCCTGAACAGAGTTTCTCCTCTCTAAGCTTCCTGTGTAATACATTCATACCCGTAGAGTTATGAAGACTGAGACCATTTACAGCATCATCTTCATAATTTAGTACTATTTCAAAAACATTCAGGCTCTAGATTTTGCATTTCCTTCTGCATCTTCAAGATACTTGCTTTGTTTTCAATTTCCTTTCATCAGATCTATTGATAGGCTGTCTGGTTTTGGACTAAACCCACACAGATGTAATTTCATACTCTGTTGCAGTAAAAATAAAACGTATTTTGTGGTCTAGATCCCAAGAGACCAGTTAGCCAAACCCTTGCATCCCACATATCAGTCAAGAGCTCATGCATATTCTTTTGTATCAAGAGACCATTTTGAGGGGCTGGTGCTGGCATTTTTCAAGCAATGCTGAAATGCTTATTTAATGAGCATGTCAGTCACTAGAAAGCTTATGGACTAATACCAGTGCTGTTCTTGTTCATCTTAAATTGACTTCTTGTCACGTCTTTTGAATATTTTCTCTTGTTAATATAACAAAATGAAAAATTCACGGGCAAGCAATATTGTTATGTATGTTATTTGTGTTTATGTAAGTTAACAGTGTGATGCACAGGGAAAGCTGCATTCAGCTAGAGCATCAGTTAAATCTCATAAATAATCCAGGATCCCTGATGAGAAAACCCCACCAACTTTATAATGACAGACAATTAAAGCTTACAGCGACAGTCCATTCCTTCTTGACTAATTTACCAAATAAAATCACAATGCTATACTAATTAGTAACATTACAGCTAAATTGCTGTTCCTGTTTACACTTTAAAAATAGCATTTGGGTGGGAATTACAGCAGTACCAGATTAGGCAGTTGACTTCCTGACAACTTCCACCTCTATTCGGGCAACAGAAGAAAGACAGACAGCGAGGCGGAGCGCGGTCGCATTCCAGCTCATGGACCTGTTCTTGACTGCATCCCCAGGAGCAATGCACAGGTTCCATTTCACCAGCGTGGAAACAAGAGAGTTGCACAAGGTGGCTGAGACTGGAATCTGGAAAATTTTTATTAGTAGCAGGTCCATAATTACTCAGGATTTAGCTTTATTGTGTGCCACGATACATTTCAGGGCTGTTGTTTGTGGAGAAGTATTTTTTAATGGAAAGTAAAACATGTTGGACAATAACTAAGTTTAGCAAAGTGCAAGGGCTGGCACTTGATGACAAAATGAGTAATTAAGTTAAAACAATTACAATTAAGAAAATGTATTAGCAGTTTAGCACTTTCCTCAGCTGCTGCGTGAGAGTCCTGATATGCCCCAGAGCCATCACTCCCAAGGGGATAACTTGTTCACTTGAGCATAACTTCACACCATACGTGTGCTCCTTCCTCAGAGAGCCTTTGCTGAAGGTCAAGATCAGTGACCTGAGTTACCTGCTGTGGTGTAGGCAGTCGTGTAAGATACTGACCAGACACTCTTTCAAGAGAGATTCTTGGTGCTTCTGTTCCCTACTTTCTTAGCTGCAATCTCCTAGCCTTTTTGACCTGTCACTCTTGAAACTTGTTTTGCAAGAAGCTTTACCAAGAGAAGAGATTTTTACTAAATATGGTTATGAAGATTCCCTTTTTTTCTTTTCTTCTGCTCTTGTAGTGGAATCACAAACTCAAAAGTGTAGTAAGAAAGATGGTCCTCCCCTCTGCTGCTCTCAGGGCTCGTCGTTCCCATCTCCTCCCTTTCTTCTGACTTGCATTCCCATTGTATTCTTTAATTGGTATATTCATTCCAATCTGGCTGCTTTGTCTATCTCCAACATTTCTACAATTGTTACTTCACTTTATAAATCTCTTTGTATGAGTTGTATATATCTCCTTGGACTCCATGTGAATAACTTTTTGGTTATTTGCAGATGCCATCTATAATACAGATAACAGATTTGGTGTTAGGAGTATTTTCCTCCTCAGTTATCTTTCCTTCTTGGCAATGTCAGCAGAGCTGCTGTCAAGGCTAGAATTCACCAAGGATCTCTGTGGAACTGAAATTGCCAACTCTGATGTCTTTCCTATCGTTCAATCAGCAGCTATTCTGGGAGATGGGAAGGTAGTTAACACAACTCCAATTTTTAAAGGACTGCAGTGTTGATGATCAGCTACAGATGAAAGAATCTGATTTATTTGCTGGTAGAAGCTATAATAAAAGATAGAATTAATAGACAATTGGGAAAGTCTGTATGTCTTTTGTAGAGCTTCACAAATCAACTAGCTCCCTGAAGGAGTCAGTAAGCATGTGCATATGACATAGTACAGTGTGATTTTCAGCAAGACCTCTGTCTAAAAGCTCTAAAAGGCATGGCTGGAATATGAGAGAATATGTTCCTCTGCATGATGGAATTGGTGGAAGTGGTAGGCATCTAAATGCTTGGTAGTCTCCCTTCAGTTTAAAATAAGCAGTGGAGTCCCACTCTAGGCACTGCACTCAAGCCTAGGATTAATGATCTGTTAAAAAGATAGACTGAGATGAGAGAACCAATATAAAATCACCAGGAAACAGGAACACTGAAGATTCTAGTGGCCAAAACAGAAAGCAGTGCATTAGGATTCAGTTTGCATTTTTGCCAGGTTCAGCGTGGGGCCTGTGTGCAGGTCAGTGTATCTGAGGACCGCAGTCTGCTCACACACTCAGCCCTGGTTTGGGCCCCCTCAGTAGGAAAGTGCACAAATTGTCAGTTCGAGGGTCAATTTTTTTGCACAAGGAAGTCATCTCCCACAGCTTGCCCTAGCTAAGGACAGAAGCATTTCTATGGCAAACAAATTCTTATAGAAGGCTAGATCAAGGTAAGGCGCTCAGTTTTTCCACATAACAGAAAATGATCATGTAGAGACAGAAAGGATATTTTCAGAGGGCAGAACTGAAAGGAAAAAGTTCACATTCAAGCTGCTGCCCTAGCTACAAAGGAGGGTATCCTGCCTCTGCAGTTGTGGTCTCCTTTTAATTTTACGTGTTTCAAGAGCATCAGTATAGACCTGTTGTTGGTCTATCAGTTTGCTTTCAAATCCATGTTCAGATCTGACAAAAGATAACAAGGACGATAGTGAAGCCAAACAAAAGTATTTTCCTTAAAACACTAGTTTTTATTAGCCACCTATGAGAGGAAACAAGAAAATGTGGGGATGATCTCTGGTTTTCTAGCAGTGAGCAGCAGCTGTTTTGGTAGCAGTAGCAGCAGCTCATATAACAAATGTTTCATGATGAATGCAAACAAAAGCCAGCCCTGAAATTCCAGCTCTGCTATGTACACATAAAATATAAAACCAGTTCAAAATAACATAACCACTCAACTTAAGGTTTTTTTCCCCCTCTAAATAAATTCCATATGAGCATTAGTGTTTGGTCTGCTTGGTTCTCTAGGGCTCACCCAGAAAACACTTTTATCACAGAGTTTGAGAGCAAAATGTAAGCTTAAAAACAGACTGAGAAGAAAACATCTTTAAAAACGCATGTGCAAAGAGGCATATGGTTTGGGGAAAGGTTTTGAGGATACTAAACATGCTTGTGAGAATGAAATTGCTGCTGATGTTTGTGAGTTAGCTCAATTGACTTGCTTCCAAAATAGAACTTGGAGAAAATCTGCATGCACCTCCATGCAGTTCGGTTTCTGAAGAAGACTTGTGGTTTTAAAGGCATCTTCACATTAGAAGAGTGTTATGCCCTCCGGCATGAATGTCTTTCCAGAGAGCTGGTGGAAGTATTTCTGAGGAATGCGAGGAGCTGATGGGTGCATGCTCAGGGGAAATGAGGGATTAATACACAAGAAAAAGAAAAAAATTGCAAATAATTGCAAACTCAGGAGAAACAGAAAAGCTATCCAGGGGGCAGTGGCTTAAATTGTCATCTTCCTCCAACTGCACAAATCAAAACAACAGCAAAACCCCAGAATTCATAACCCCTTCCTGATTTGCTACTTGGTCAAGGTCCAGCCATGTGAGTGCTGCAGTCTGTTCTCGGACCTAAATTATTGTCCCTTTGCACTCAGTTTGCTTTCTCCATGCCCTTCTTTGATGGCCACCTTTTGGCTTCCCTGTAGCTAATGGATTGATCGGCTCTGTGTATCCAAGTGAGAGGAAAGATTATTTCTTGTATTCTTTGAGATCAGCAATGAAACAGTCTGCCCTATTCCTATGTCTTTTGTGGTATGATTCCATCTAACACTTTTTGTGCAGTAAAAATCTGAAAGGAGGTAGTTTCAGTGGTCTGTGTTCTTCCATAGCTTTTCTTTCAGTTTTATTTGGTAGATGTATGAAGTTATATTACTGTGTTACATATTGTACTTGTTTGGGTACTTGTGCACTAACATTGTACCCATAATGCATGATGAATATTGCACCTTTGGTACTAAAAATGTGTGAATGCAAAGCTTAGACCAAAATCACTTGTTTTACCCTTCTGCTGTTTGACTGTTTTGATTCATTTCCAAACAGTTGACAGTTGACTGCATTATTTGGTTCTTCGCCTTTTCTAGAATGGAAGAGGGAGGATGAGAGTGACAAAGAGTACCACTGGGCCTAGCAGAAAAAAAGGGTTTCTTCTTTTTTTTTTTTTTTTTTTTTTTTGATTTGGGGGAAATAACTAAAAAATAGTGATTAGGTGATAAGAATTGATATTACAATCCCAGTGGCACTGAGGTCAACTTGAAGAAAGATGAATAACCTTAGAAGCAGGGCCTCAGGAGAAGTTTCAGTTACCTTCTCCATAGGTACTAGAAGCTAGAATTGGATTTTTACATGAACAATGATAAACTGCAAAACTTGATGCATTTGTTTATATCTTGCCTCTGCTTTCTGCCCATTTCTTTATTATCCCTTTTAATTTTGCCTCCTATTTTTCTTTGTTTTTCTTCTTTCCGACCCCTTTTTTTTCTCTCATTTCTCCCAAACACCTTATCCTTTTCACAGTTATAGATCAGATGGTCTTTGAGTATGAAATAGGTGGTATCAGCTGATAGTATGTACCTTATAAATAAGATAAACTTCAATAAAATCTTTGGTCATTGTCAATATGGCAATTACTTTCATGGTATTGATAATGCCAAGTTAGTATCTAGACATTTATATCTCAGTTTCACTACAGCCACCTCACCATTACTTCAGGATAAAATGAATATAGGCTAGCTTTTCCACTATATCCTATAAAGGAGATTAAGTGTCTCAGCTGAAACACATTGCCGGGCCTTGTGAATAACTCTGGAGGTGGTTCCCAGCTCTCCAGTGATGTGACGGTCCACAGGAATGCGTGGATTCCCCCGGCACACCTGGAGGATCATCCGTGTTACCTGACTGAGCTTCTGTAATGAGCTAATTTACCCCTTGGGCATCATCGGAGTTGTCTTCCTTCCTTTCTCGCTTTTGCCTCGGCTCTCCAGGCATGACCCGTCAGAGGCTAAACGGTCAGTTCTTGCAGAATTCAATGTAGGCCTGTCCAGGACATGGACTGTCCTCTGCTGAGCTCTGCGTCTGGAGGCTCTGGACTCCTGCTACTTGAGTGATAAGCCTCACCCTGGCCTAGCGGGCAGCGACCTGCCCCAGCTCAACAGGCTGGTGCTGACAGGAGCTTTGCAGGGCTCTGGGTTGTGCAGCAGCAACCATGGAGCCTGCAGACCTTCCTCCAGCAGGGTGGGCGCAGCAGGGGCACCGAGTGCTTTGCAGGCCACGGTGCTGAGTGCTTTGGTGGTGTCACAAGCGATGTTCAAAGCTTCCTGCGTGAGCAGGATTGTCTGCTTTTTCCATTGGCTTGAAGTGGGAGTGTGGGACTAATGTGTGACTGGTACATAATATAATTCTCTTAAAGGTTAGTGGAAATTGGACATGACAGGAATGAGAATATAGCCAAGGCAAAGTAATTTAAAATGTTGGATGAAAATATTCACAGAAAACTCTGCTTTATCCTAAATACCTCTGAATACTATTTCATGAAATATTACTATTTTAGTGCAAATATTTTAATGGGCATTGAGTTCTTATTTTCTTTTTACTTTTCAAGTTTCCTCCACTTTTCACTGTCCCTGTAAGTGCTCTACCAGTTTCACAGTAGCCATGATTGGTATTTGCAGGCTCTTCAAAGAGCTGACAAACCTACTTTACTTACTGGGGTATTGCCATTACTTAACTTTAGGTACTTATTTTTTTTTTGCTGTGGAAACTTGAACTCTCTGCATGCTCTGCAGATGGAGGTGGCTGGTGATATTCTTCAGGAGCCTGGTTGATGCCCAGCGTAGGTGTCTGGAATTCAGTAGTATGAATATCTCTTACCACTGCTGTACACTCATGTAAAGTTGGGTACAGATGAATGTTATCAAGGAGCTTGCAGTGTTTGTAGGAGCCAAGGACAAAGCATGCCTGTAAAATCAGTGCTTATGTCATGCCTTACTGGAGTTCCCCATGCCCATCCAGTGCATCAACCTGTGCACTGCTGGTTGCTGTTTTAGCTAAGATTTGACAGGACCAAGAAAGGCTGAGACTTTTTTTTTTTCTCTTAACACCTTCAGTACTGTCTTTTGCTGTAGTGTTTCCAGGAGCAAAGTCTACAAGTTTGCCTGTATGGCAAAGAAATAGCAATAGAAGTCCAGGACTCCTTTGCCAAGAGCGAAGGAGATGGGGGAGGAACAAGATCTATTCCAGTGAAACCCAGAGAAACCCCTGCATGGTGACAAAAGTCACTGCCCAAGAAGAGCTTAGAGGGAATAACTGCAGAAAATAGGAAACCTGGAGAAGCAGTTTGGACACAGAAACTGTAAAGGGATCTTGAAGAGAGGTGGGCATGGCAGGGAATGATAGTTAGAAAAACCTGTTCAGCTATTTGGCAGGGAGCTGATTTTACCAGTTGTTTCCTCCATGATTTTTTGGAGGTTTTTTGGATGTTTCAACATGTGAGATGTATCTCTGCCTTGCCCTGTCCACAGCTCATGTTTCACTCTCTGAGAGGACCTTAATCTCTTTTTTTTCTACACTGCACTGTACATGGATATTGGTGTTTGTGCAGTTTCACCATAAAGGTATCAGGTAATAGTGCTCTCTTTGTCTTCCTTAGGGTTATTAATTCAAGTTCGGTAGATTTTTCAGTCAATTTGTTCTTCTCTGGATTTTTACCCTAAGCGTTCCCATTCTTAATTTAGCCCATTAATATTTTAGTGGCAAGCTTTGAGTGCCTGTGGCACCAGTTAAATACCAGCAGAGACAGAGTATAATCTGGGAATCCCAAAGATCAACTTAGAAGAAGTTATTGCCTTTTATGTGCTTGGGTAATTAGTTTAGTCCATAATTGTGTGTGGTTAAGCCCATTGATTACTGATGAGATGAGATGCTCAGCATGGTGAACATGGAATCTTTTAACAATAAAACAGATTCCTGTTGTTAATATTACTATGTTTTAGCTGAAAATTGTATTTTTTTCTTGCCAATCAGCATGGTGAAAAAGGATGAAATGGGCACTGTCCAAGCTCTTGACAGAGAGACATTATCCAGAGTAGGCTGAAGTAAATCCTGATAAGCAAGAACTGCTCCTCTGGGACTGCAGACCCTTTTCATTGCAAGCCAAGCTTTTCCTTAGGTGAAACTAACAGGGACAAATTGCGGCCTTGCCTGTCTGGTGCAGCTGTACCAATGCAGGTGTCTGATAGCTGAAAACCTCGCAGTCTCTGTCATTTTATATTTGTCTGTATATATTTTTGTATTTGTCTGTATATTGAATTTCAATATTTACTTGGCACTGCTTTCTGCTGCTGGTGGAACAGGCTATGTGGTCCCCTGGTAGGCTTCAGTACATTTTGCAGTTGCAGAATAGACTATTTAGGATATTTTAAGTGTAGACTCACCGCTTAGCCAAAGATTCTTCTTTGAATTGCTGAAATTTATTTTCCTTGGTGTATAATTTTGCAAACTACATTTAGAAATCAAGGGTTTGAGTTCTTGCTTAATTCAGCTACTTAATTCATAGACAGCTTCTGTTATCCTTCCAGGCCACATCTTGGTGCATATCCCACTTGTTCAACCTTTTTTATTTTAATAGAAATAAAAAGATGGATATACACATTTTCTATTCCATGTGCAGAAAAGGACAACCTCCAAGCCCCACACATCTTTTTTATACATGTGTGAATAATTTTATGAAGAAGTGGCATATGCTATATTGGTATATTTTATTATCAATCAGCAATGCCAGACCAACATTTTGATTTCAAAGTGATCAAAGATTTCCAAGTGGCAGAACTTACAGAGATTGCTATTAAATAAACATCAAAAGTTCCACAGGAACTTAAGGAAAAACTTTCTGACAGTGAGGGTGACAGAGCACTGGAACGGGCTGC
>JAWLRI010000390.1:1020675-1108923 GCA_034781795.1 Crypturellus tataupa
CCGTTCTGGGATTCTGTTCTGTGATGTGTGTGACTGAGGTTCATATCTGGGCTTAAAATAGTGTAAGCCACATCAAGGCAGAAGATAACGTGGAGGCAGCAGCAGTGTTCACTTTTCCATTCTTTGCTTTCTTTTTTTTTTCTGTTCCTTTTCCCTCTATCTCTCTATTCAAGTAGATCTGCTAATTTGTTTCTATTTGAGGTGGAGTATTTAATGCTGAGCCCGAGTGTTATAGTGCTAGAATGGGGCCTTCAGCTAGGATTTTATTCATGTCGTCACTATTATGAAAAACTGTCTCTCTGATACATCACTCTCACTCTCCTTCACACAACCTTCTGTCATTTGCTGTAAAATGTAGCATTTACGCTCTGTGTACTAGATTGAACTTTGGTGATTTCATGAGCAGTAGTCAAGTAATGAAAAGTATCTCTTAGGGTGTTTGAACTTAAGCAATATCTTTTCTATATTTACTGCTTATGTGGTATGTGTTAAAGTAGTATCTGTCTACTTGAAAAATACTCATGAGTACATCTTGCATCAATTATTTCTATTTTGCTGATAGGATGGGAAAAGGATGCACAGCTAAATTGCCTTGTGTTCCCTGAGGGCTGATTCCCTACCTCTCTTCTGCAAGCAAAGTGCCTATGAATATTTTTGGCTTCTCTTTGGGCAGAAAAGGGATTCTTCTCGCTCATCGTAGCTTTCGATACAATTTGATTCCAGGATTTCCCACTTCATCTGCCCTGAATACTTGAATAGTTGAAGGCAAAGTGATCTAAAAGTTGTGTGAATTTTATACCATTAGGCCCTTCCAGATTTTGTTCTTTGTTTAAAGAAAACGCTTTGTGCCTTTCAGGTTAACTTGGCATCTATTCGCAGGGCCATTTTTTATCATTTAGCATGATGACACAGGACACAATGTTACATCTCCCAAGATTTACAGGTAGCAAATCATATAACTTGGTAGCAGAAAGCGGTGTGCAGTAAATACTAATAGATTGCCAGGAGTAAAAAAAATCCTAATATTCATACAGCCTGTTACTAAAAGCCAACGTTTAATTTGGATTTGTAAGATTAGCATGCATAAAAACTGTCATCAAGTTTTCTGGCATCCACCTTCCATTCAGCTATGCAGACAAATCTCTGCTGAAGCATACAAACCTCAAAAACAACTCTGCACAGTGTGTATGTCTATGAAAATTATGTCTTATCAATCTACAATTCTCTATAAGAATGCTGTTTATGGTAGGTTCTTCTATATTGGGCATTCTGTACGTTATTTCAGTGCATTAGATATGCAACCATGTATGTGCTCTAACATTAACATGTACTAAATCTCAGCTTGCACAGGTGCAAAATCAAAGCCAAAGAAACTGGGAAAAAAATAATGTGCAGGATAGCTCCAGCTCTCTGTCTGCCACAAGTTTGTTCAATTAATTAAAGAAAGTATTAGCAAATATGTTTTTATTCTTTTTCTTTTCCTGAGATGATAAGATCAAAATTTGAAAGATTCCACTAAGTGTTTTTATTCTGGAAGCATTCAACATGTTATACAAGCACTGAGTTGCAGTATCTATTCGTTGAAGTGAAGTGATAGTAACTAGTATTTTAAGGTAAAATATACATGCATTCCATCTATTTTTGAATTTTAGATGCAATTAGTGCATTGTATAATGTGACCAAGATATCACAACTACCATTTTTTAAATTATATAGTTTAGAAGATAAGCATGGAGACTGTGCAAAAGGGATGATGCAGTGAATGTAATGCTTTAAAGCTACTTTTGTCTTCTAATGATGATAATGTTGAACACAACAGAGAGATTATTTCAGCTAATTACTACTCCGTTATCTGAGTATTGTGGATTTAAAGGCTTCTCAAGATTTTATTCATTGGAGACTAATTCCGTGTCCTTCAGCAGACTAAATGATCCTTGACTCCAGCAAAGCAGCTCTAAGGGCAGGATACTTTGCAGGGAAAAGAGAAGATTTTTCTCATGCAAATTTAGATCAGATTGTATTTAGATTAGATTTAAATTTTGCTCTGCTCTTTTTTGACAATGTTGAAGCAAATGTCCCCATTTTGTTAAAACTGCTGAATAAGAATTTTTTAAGTTTACCAAATGACCAAAAGTTACTGTGCTGACTTTTTTTTTTAATTTAAAAAGAAATCTTACAGCTTTCAGGTACTTTCATATCTTCACTTTGGAAAGTAGGTTGAAATTTATGTGTCCCACTGGGCCCTGCTGATACTATTAACCCCAGAAGGCACCTCAGGAGTCAGTTAGTTGGTTTTAGATGCACAGATTTGGTAGATGGATTTACAAGTATGAGAAAGAGACTGAGAATTATATGGATAATTTTATTGAGAGGAAGCAATTGGATCATAAGCTCTCTGCTAGGACTGTAAAACTCATTTCTCTGCTATTCTCTTAGTATGATTCCTAGCACATGAAGTTGAAGCAGACAAGCACTGTAACAGCACAGGGGAATAACTTGAATTTTTACTCAAAAATTTGTCTGCGAAAGAGTGGATATTTTGTAATAACAGGTGTTCCTAATAAAATCCACAATGAACTGTTATTTAAAAATTTGATATCTCATATGAGTATATATTGTCTACTAGAGCTTAAATAATGAAATCGGAGAAAGTATCCATCATCTAGAAAATAAATGATAGTGCAGGTAAAAGAATGAATAGCAAAATAACGTTTTACCTTGCTTCTTACTCTGAGCTGTGGAAGAATGAAACATGGAAAAATCCATGAACAGAAAAGTGTGTCAAAGGCGAAGTTCAACTTACTTCAAGTTCCACCTACTGTAGCAGATTTGTCTCCTCAAGTAATGTGGCAGTTTTGGGATAAGATGATAGTACAGGATTAGAAATACTGTCTTTTTCACGGGGAAACTTGCCATATTGTTACAGCTGGTGTTTTCTGTAGCAACCCTGGAAAAAAAAAAGTTACTTTCATGGTGTATTGTACGGAAAGTAACAAAAATATTGTGGAAAAGCTATGCCCTCATTTCTTCCATAATAAGTATTATTTAATATCCTATGTCAATTCCAATCTGATAGCAGTGATACAGGTGCAAGTTATTTTTTTAGCTAAATATTATCAGTCATCCATAACGGAGTTCCATTTACTGATGAGAATTGCTCTAGCTCTTTTAGCTTCCTCTGGTACTGCCAAAATTTTGTCACAACACCTCATGGCTATCTGTCATGTGAGGCCAAAAGCAGCGGCAAGCTGGTTCAGAACCAAAATGTTGATTTGTGCTAAAAAGAAAGAAGAAGAAAAAAAAAGATGAATGGTATCAAAGTCAAATAAGAAAAAAACTACTTTTGTAAACTTTAGAAGTTGAAACATTGAATAGTAGAATTATAGAGATCAAAGTTAATGTGAATCTACCTAGACAGCTTATTTGACAATTAGAGGTTATTACAGTTGTTCCCTTTTTCTGAGTCCTTCATACGGACTGAAATGCCTGGAACATGGTCGGATTAGTATTGTTTAAGAAATGAAATAACCCAAAGACGAGAAAAACCTCTAGTGGGTTGATAATAATTTTGTTAGGTCAACCGGGAGATTCTAGATTCTGTTTACCAAATCTTAAACCTTTTTTTGTTTTGTTTCCTGCTGATCTCTTGCAAAGACCCTTCCCGATAATTTTAAGCTGTGCAGTGACTTCAGTGGGAGCTTGTTTAAGGATTTTATTTTGGATATAAAGTCTCGTAACTTGGGCATCACCTCTAGCACATGTGCTTGGACGCACACAGTTTCCATTCCTCAGAAAGAAGTTAACCGTTTTTCTCTGAAGACGGTTGATATAGGCTACATCTTCTGTCATACTCTTTGGTCCTGTCTCAGGATAATGTCGTTTACTCCTCTGACACCCTGGCTCAGTTTCCTTGTAGTTCCAGAAGTGAGTTTCCTTTAATATGCTGGAAATAATACATCGAACTGCTTGGCTTACTGCCTCACTAGGAGCCTTGGGATGTGACTTTAGGTTCCTCTGCCCAGAAGAATACAGTTGCAGGATGAAGTAATGTGTTCCTAAGTAGAGATGACTGCGTTTGGCCTGCTGGCTTCAGGTGCCGTTGAGTTTCGTTCTGTATCTCACTGGTACTACAATGATATCCTTATCCTGCACCAATCTCCTTATACTCTGAAGCTATCATAATTTGGATGTTGTGACTACCTTTTACTCTGAAGTTCCCTATGATATCAGTGAGATATCACATTCAAGTAATATTTTTGTGTGCTAACTACACACTACACACTACTACTTTATATAGATTTTCAGTGTTAAAAGCCATATAAAGCCATTTACTGTATATTTAGCTTTTGTCCCCTGCAAACATCCTTACTAAAGCAAAGTGACTGTTCCTTATTACGTGAATGCCCCTACAAAGTGTCTTGCTATTGTGTCCATTTACAAAAGGAAGGATCGGGCTCTCGGCCTCTCATTCTTTTGCTATTTCTTTTAACCTTTGCAACGGTTACAGATAAGCCTGGGATAATGAAGACTTTTTTTTCAAGTGGAAGCTGTGACCGCTAGAGGACGCTAATGCTTTTTCTTTATGATTTGAGTAATCTAAATGTAGATTAGATTTAATGGATTCAAATGACAAACAAAGTGCTTAACGTTGCAGAAACAAAATTACCATGTTTACAAGAAAACAGAAGAAAAGTCTCTGAAGTCTCTGGAGGTTTTTTTTTTTTTTTTTTTTTTTTTTTTTCTTTTAAAGGATAGAAACTTTAATAGGTGTCTGTTATAACAAGTTCACTGCAGGCTGCATTTGATTGCAAAACTACTAAGGGTTTTTTAAACTGCTGTAGTGTACAGTAGCTTAATGTTATAATTTTATATTTTTTTTATTTGTTGCAATCTATATAACTTTTAAATCTGTGTTTGTAGAGGATATACATCATTAAAAAGAAAGAAGAAAAGAACATGCAGAAGAAATAAGAATCAGGTCTATTTTTTTTCTCCTTGAAATTAAGAAGTAGTATTTCCATATAAGGAAGAAAACAAGCTTACTTTTACAGCATTTTTTGATTGCATAGAATGTGCCACAGAAAATTGGCTTTAGAAACCTCCATATAGCCTGTGATATAGTAGCTGTCTTTGAAACTGCCCAGATTTGTCTTTTTTTAACAAAATATGTTTCTCTGCCAAATTTTCCAAGTCTAGGTCCATGAGCCTGTAAGCCTGTTCCATGACTCATCTAATCATTCAAATTGTGAATATCTGGCTTGTGTCATCCTGGTTAATGTAGAGACAAGTGGACTCAGAGAGAAACACTTGTCAAAACAAGACACAATCATATCATATCCGCAATTGTTTCTCATAAAGACTGCTGCTCTCCACTTATATATGAAATTTATTTCAAATTTTGTAAACCTAATGGAGAAGTAGTTACTGAAGATAAAGCAGGGAGAAAACTGGTAGGGGAGAGAAGAAATAGCTCATACTTAGCTGCTGGTAATGTGGTTTTGTAAGAATAGGATTTTGTTGGTGTGAAATATGTGTGCTTCTTAATTTTATGGCATTTTTAATTAGTTTATTGTGTCGTTAATGTTAGACTTCTCAACTGTGACATTGAGCTAATGCTGGAAAATGGTTTACAAACCAAAGTCCTGACATTGTTTATGACATAATATACCTTAATTTAGTATGGAGTATTATGTAGTCCATAAGCATACTTAATTGTATCATAATAATTGAAATAAGTTTCTTAGGATAAAGGAGGTGGAAAATGAAGAGTCGTCATTAGAATGGTCACCTTTGATTCATCTTTCAACCTCAAAATTTGGTGAAATCATCTCTTGTGTCGCTACACTGATTATAATATCCTTTTCCTGAGGATAAAATTGGTATAATTTCTATACTGTGTTTATCATAGGATGAGGTTCAAAATTAGTTTCTGGGTAAAGGCCAGAAAAATGAACTCTTTGAAAGTGAGTGAAAAGAAAAATATGGTTCAGTGTTTCCAGCTTCAGCTATTTAGAATTCTGACCAAACTGATACTTGCTCATGAAATTAAGATGTTTTTGTTGGTAACAGGATTTCTGCTCAACTGCAAGTGTTGGAAAAACATTCTGTGTTGGAATAATAAGAGGCAGCTTGCTTTTTAAATACGAATAAAAGTAGTGAAGTATAATAAATTTTTTTTGTGTGATAAATTTATTAAGAGTATGTTCAGTAGCCTGACTATAAAATTTGCTATATAGAATAAAGTATGCTTGCATATGTTAATGCATAAAAACTATAATTCTTTGGGAGAAGAGTGCAGAATGGAGAAGAAAGAGAATTACTTTTTCAGGCTATGTTATATATCAACTGAAAAGAGTTGGAAAGAGCAAAAGAAGCATTTAAGAGAAAAAAAAGGCGTAATCATCCTATGAACTTCACTTTCTGCATATGAAGTTCATAGGACAAACCTACATCTGCATGAGTACCTCAATATATACCTCTTTCCATGTTCCTACATATTTTTAAGAGGAAAGGCAACAAAGGGAGTTCTAGTCTATTTGCCAGTATTTCAAATCACCTGTGTAAGGCGGTTAGTTATGACTCTCCAATAACAACATACAGGAGTTTCAAAACATGTTCAATGTCTCACTGTGAATAAATGGTCAGGCAAATTCAGTTTTGATTGTTTATTAACTTATCCTCATGCACACATTTTATCAACTAAATAAAAACACTTTTATTACCTGTAAATGTACCCTGCCGTAGTATTTTAAGAATTGATGAGGTTTATGAAAATTTAAATACTGCCTTTTGTGTTACTAGCATCAGTTTTGAGACATGGAAAATTTGTGAGTTTGTTTGTCAGCTGTTTTGTATATTGCTGTGCTATTAACTTCCCATGAACATCTTTCTAAGAAAAAACCTTTGCTTGGAATACTTTGCAGAGCCTAACATTCATTTTTAACCAGCATCTTATGTAATCAAAATAGAAAATGTTTATTTTTGAAAGTGAATGATTATTTTAGATTGAAACAGATTTTCCTTTCAATTTTATATTTTTAATTTTGTGATTCATTTGAAATTTATTATTAATTAATCTTATTCACTTATGCAATCTGATTGACTTCAAACCAATTTTGAAAAAAAGGATATCACTAAACTCTATAAACATTTCCTAGTCTTATAGCTGTTGATAAGAAGTGGTTGTCATGTGAGCGATAACATTATTTCCAAACACTAAATACTTGATCAGTGCTTACTCTTTTCTCCAGGTAATTGGTAAGCTGATGATTTTAGCAAGGGGAATAACATTCCCAACTTTTCCTATCACTCTGAGGCTTTTTGAAGGTGGAGGTACATAATGACATCAAATTTATTTTCTCCCTGGAACGCTATAAAAAAGGACTGTTCTGTTCACCCGGCTTGAGTGCAGCTGTCCTTTTGGTGTGTGTAATTATGATTCTCTGATAGTGTTGACAAAATATTGGCTAAGGAGTGCCGGTAGATATGACTTATTTGGACTTTCTGAAAAACACCTTTGTCAGAATTGCTCAGGAGGATAGTAAGAAAACTAAATGATCAAGAGGTGAGAACTAAAGCACTGTCATGGATTAGAAGCTGCCCTGGTGGCAAGGAAATAAAAATGAATAAATACATGATCATTCTTTATTTTTTATTTATAACAACCCAATGATTGAAAAGTGGAGTATCTCTTTTAGGACTGCATTGTTTGATACATTAATATTCTCCATTGGGAAGTGATGATGAAATATTGATATTTACAACTTTCACAAAATTAATCAAGTTGGTCAAGACAGAAGCTATTGAAAAATTTTCCAGAAATTAACAGCATAACAGTAGATTAATTTTGTTATTGAGAAATGCAACAGAACAGAAGAAAAAGTTGAACTCCTTTACAATTTTTAGGGTATTAAATTAGCGTAAACTCTTTTGATGAGGTGTTCACAGACCCATAACATCTACTACTATAAAGGGAGCCAATATCTTTCACCCATGCTGTTGCCTCACAATGTAATATTGTATGCACAGCACCTCCCATTTGATTTCTCGCAAGCCTCTTGTGGTTGTCCTTATGTGAGCCCTGTAAGATATCCCTATTTGCAGTAATGGGCACTGCAAGTCCTGATTTGCAGAGACTTGCATTCTAGTTACCATAGGCTCAAGAGTGGATACGGCAGAAAGGAAGGAGGTTTGAGAGTGATGCACAAATGTTTTCTAATGGAGATAATTAGCAAAAAGGAAAAAAAAAATAGAAGGAGAAAGAATAAACATGCAGAAGAAATAATAAAGTAAAATTAGAATTAGAATATGTCCAAATACCAGATCTATAAAAGAAAAGTATGCTGGAGGCAAAAAGGAGGAAAAATACTAGACTTAATTATAAGGATCCAAGTCACCTCTGATATTAACTTGTTTACCTGAGTATGAGTTAATATTGGAAACTGTTGTATTAAATACTGTATTGAGTATTTTTCTTATTATACTAATCAGGTTTTTTGCTCTGGTCAGCAAGAGTGTTGGTTTAAACTTAAGTTTTTGAAGCAACTTTATCTTCTGAACATTTGCCTTGGAGCTATGAAAATCTTGGCAAAATCTGTATGTGATCTCTGTACTTACCTACTGTGGTCTCAATATAGTAAATATAGTATTTCTTTTTTTGAACAAAGTAAACCCAAAGCAAAAGACATTGAAGTTACTTCTAGCACTTATTTCTCATGCCTACTGATCATATCCTAAAATTGAATCCTACAGAATTTCAGCTGCACAATCCACCAAAATAAAGTTTAATTCTGACCAAGATAGGTAATTTTCTCTGAAAAACTTTTCTGATAGCATCTTCTATTCTAACTTCATTAACCATTTATGATCCTGGTTTTGTTTAACTAGTTTACATCATCAAATACTAAACAGGAAAAACAGTTTAAACTCTATTTGAGTATCCGCTATTCTGATTGCATGTTTAAAGCAGCCTATATCTGTTTAAGAAACCTCAAAAAGAGGAGAGAGTGCATCTGTACTTTCAAGTAGCCCTAATTTATTCCCTCAGTATAATTATGTTTGCATTAAGATTTTTCTAATTGTATATGCTCTTTAAACAACTCGGACTTTCGAACTGGAGACCCAGTCACACTCATTTATTATAACATTTAAGAAATTCATCTTTAGCACTAGTTTGTATCATGGATCCTTGTAGTCAGGGTCATCACACTTAACCTGCCAGTTCACTTCAGTCTGGAGTTTGCTGCAACCCTTCAGTGGGAAATGATGCACAGTTCTAGAGGGTGGTTTGTCCCTAAGGTGCATCTAATTTTCTGACAGCCGGGGAATCCTAGGGAGCCTGGCCTCCAAACATGCCTAGTTGATGTAATGGAGGATCCTGGATTCAGGCTCTCTAGTAAAACATGTAGGTGAGAGGGTATGTTATAAGGCTTTCGTGTATATTTCTATCCTGAATAGAAGAGTAGAAGTAGATTTGTAAAGTCGCTTGGTAAGGGGGCTGTTATGGCATTTATTCCGATGGGTTTCAGGGTAAGTGGATGACCTTTCCTTCTTTTTTCATAGAAATGTCCATTTCTCATCTTTCGATCTGTGTTTAGGATGAAATATGCTAAGCAGTTGAAACTACCACTTTGCCACTTTGCTTGTGCCAGTGTTCTGATTCAAATGGGCTGTGACCAATAGTCCAAAGTCTATCGAGACCTATAGCTAGTGGTGTACTTCAGGGGTCAATAGTGGGTCCAAGCCTGTCCAGTTATGGGACAGGACTGTAGGGGAAACTTGACAGGCTGGAGAGGTGGTTGGAGAGGAACCTCATGAAGTTCAACAAAGGGAAGTGCAGCGTCTTAAACCCGGTGAGGAATAACCCCAGACTGGTTGGGGGCTGACCTGCTACGAAGCGGCGCTGTAGTGAAGGATCTGGGGGCTCCTGTTGGACAACAAGTTGACCATGAGCCAGCAATGATGTGCCCTTGTGGCAGAGATGACTGATGGCATCGTGGGACATGGGTAAGTGGTTGAGGGAGGTGATCCTGCCCCTCTCTTCAGCCCTGATGACGCTGCCTCTGGAATGCTGTGTGCAGTTCTGAGATCCCCAGTACAAGACAGACATGAAACTACTGGAGAGGGTCTAACACGGGGCTATGAAGATGATTAGAGGGCTGGCTGTGACAATTTAGATTGGAAAAGAGAAAGCTGAGTGGGAATCTTATCGAAGTGTATAAATAGCTGAAGTTAGGGTGTTGAGAAGATGGAACCAGACTCTTTTCATTGGAGTCCAGTGACAGAATAAGATTCAACAGGCACAAATGAAATGCAAGAATTTCTATCTGAACATGAGGGAAAAACTTTTTACTGTAAGAGTGACTGAGCAAATTGCCCAGAGGGAATGTGGAGTCTCCGTCTTTGACGATACTCAAAAGCTGTCTGTATGTGATCTTGGGCAATGTGCTGAAGGTGACCAGCTTGGGTTAGAGCAGATCTTCAGGGAGCTCTTCCAACCTCAACCATTCTGTGAAATATTCAAGCAGACAGCCAGAAAGAAAAACCATGAAAGATAACATGCTCCACGATCCAGTTAATTGTGGGCCACAGAAGTATTGCAGGCCACCTGCAGCTGTAGTGGGAGAGAGGTAAACATGATTCCTAGTGTCTGAGCAGACGTAGTTAGCTGATTTTGACACTGCACCCTAATCATTGCTATTTTGGAACAATAAGCTAACCAGGAAGCACAATTTTAGAGTTAAATCCTGGCTTCAGTGCAGTGAAATACAAATTTGGGCATTGATGCTATAAAGCTGAGATTTCACTAGGAGAGAATGGGATCATGCAAAGGGAGATGGTGAGTCACCTTTATAAAAGTGAGAATGGAAATGATTAGCAAAGTATTGAGATATCAAACAGCTAAAAGAGAAATGAAAATTTAAATGATATTTATGTATGTACGTGATATTAAATGCATAAATTTTATACATTCCTAGGCTGAAGAGCTGAAGTTAAGATGCTCATTTGTCAGAAGGAGAAGATTTGAGCATTAAAAGAAGATGGCACTTTTAATATACTGTTTTTAATATACTTTTTTAAATAAACTTTTTAATATACTTTTTTCTGGATCAGATTGATGTAGTCCAAGTTTATATTCTGTTCAAAGACTAATCCAATAATGCACAAATAAAATAAAAATAAAAATTATATTGATTTTTTTGATTCTCAACAGAACATACTTACAGTCCTGGGGATAATTAAATATAAATAATATGCAAATAATAGTTTCTTTTTTCATTTTTATTTTTTAAGCAGATACAAAGAGAAACAAATTCAGTTGGGACTGCAAAAAGCTTTCTCTTCTTATTTTATTAAAACCGTAAGTTATAAAGTGAATGTTCTCTTTTTAATATAATGAGAACAAAATCTTGAAAGGGTGTTGTAAATAAAAGAGTAAGAATACCAAATAGATAAAAAAGGCATAGTTCATAATAAAAAAGTGATAGTCACATGGTTGTCATTTCAGGAAAGATAAAGAACATGCTTTCTTTTTTGTTGAAAACATCCGTGCCTCATTGCAGGATTTTTAAGTGTTATTGATTTCCACGGTTTAATATTTTTTAAAACTATAAATGGTGCTATTGAAGTACAAAATTAGTGTGTATAACTTTCTTTGGTCCTTCTTCAAATTTTTTTCTGATGTGAAATTTCAGCTACAGGATTTGTCAGAGAATTATTTCTCTGATAGCTGGAAAATGTAACAATTTATATAATATAACATTTATATCTATTTATGATTATTAATTATAAGTTACTGTTATACATAATGTTATTATAAGTCATTATTTGTGATTATATAAAATGCAAGTGTAAGTTTACCATTTTTTTTTAGTAGTTTTACCTAACTAAACTCAACTGAAGATATCAAGCTTTGAGTTCAAAAATGTAAGTCTATGTCTCATGTGGAGGTTCTACAGATTTTATGCAGTAAAACTCTCTTATTGCTTGTTGAGTTCTGAGCACCTGAAGGCAATTTAGCAAGTTGCATCTGCAGCCTCCCATTTGCCTTGCAAAGACTACAGAGATGCGTATTTGGCCTGCAAATGACTTTCAGTGAAGACACTGTGGTAGTTCCTCTACGTTGAGTAAAACAGTAATTGTAACTGAATGTACATTCCTTATTTCAAATACTGGAGTGTGAACCAGAGTCCCCGTTTCTCTCCCTGGCAGAGGTAATAATATAGTCTTAACATTCCTACTCGAATACCTCTTGTTGAATTGTTTCTTCTCATTCACCTACTATTTCTCTAAAAGATTACTCCAGCACATCAGAACCAACAGCTGCTTCTCGATACACAGATTATCATGTATTTTATTTAGGAGGATATTTAGAGATTGACTGAATGGTTGTCAATTTAAGATGGATACAAAGGAATTTTATGTTCATTACATTTATATTTCTGACTCTGAGTTAATTGCTGTAATATGACGCCATAGGCAAATGTGAATTAGTGGCTGTGGAGAAGCAATTTCTCAAAATGTCATAGATTTAATTATTCAATCACTATCACCTAAATGCACAGGCAATATAAATAGTGTTTGGTATGGAAATGATATGGCGAGGTGTTTGACAATGATTTGCAGACCTGTTTCTCTATTTGGCTGTGTAGGGAGATGTATTTTCCAAGGGATTTTCCAAATATTTTGCATGCATACTTGCGTGTTCTCAGAGGGAAAGAAGAATCTTTCGACATGTTTGATTATCTCTGAGAACTGTTTTTCCTGTTATTTTTCAAGAAACACATAGCAACTGGATTATGTCCGTCACAAGTAACAAGACTGAATTTATAGTTGTAGTTTTTAGGAATATTCACACAATGATCTGTAAAAATAATACTTGCTTTGTGAACTTTGCTCTAGATATATGTGTTGCCGTATACAACATCTGTCTGCTAAGCAGTAATTTCTTCCTTGAATATTGGTAGACTGTTGATTTGTTCAAAAGTATTGATGAAGGGGTTCAAATGGTATGTTTGATTAAGGAATCAAATTTCTCTGTTAAAACTTCCAGGTTCTATAAATGTAGTAGTTATACCACCATTCCTTTGAGAATTTGTTTTCTTAGTTTAAACATTTTGTCCATAATTTCTAAATTGCAAATGAGTAAGAATTCAATAATATTTCACATCTTCAGTCTTTGCATTTATAAATATTTCACGATTACATTATACCTCAAAGAAAACATTAAACAAAAGGTAAACTTCCATTGGTGTGATGGGAAGTTGTGTTACCAGTATTTATCTAGGTTGCTTATTGAAAGGCTTATTAGAAGGTCTGCAAGATGAGCAGAGGGGCTGCCCAGATAGTAGGGAATAGTGGGAAGTTTTGACAGCTTAACTGCTGACTTTTAGAATTGCTTTGGGGTAAAGTTGTATGAAGCTTGTTCATGTAAAAGGGAACTTTTGAGTGCACATAGATAATTAAAAACAATATGAGGAGCCTAAAAATGGGATTTCTATGATACAAAATATTCCTTGCATTTTGAGGGCTGCATATGGAAGACTGTACTTTAATTGGTATTACATCAATTACTGACACGCAAAAGTAGATTAGTTTTTGAGAATAATATTTATATCTGTGATGATAATTGAATTACTGGGTTAGGTTTGAAAGTTTCTTCTTAGAGTATGTCGATGACCTTTCTAATTTCTGATGACTTTCAAAATAGTTACAGCTAACTTTTTCATTCAAATACTGATACAGCAAGACCCCGAGTTAAATGTGCATTTGTTTTAGAAGATCTTTGCACAGACACATCATAATATCAGAAATCACATTTTACTGTACATTAACATATTTCAGGAACTCAAGAACAGGCAGATGAAGAATAAGTGATGAGAGGATAAGACATTGTTTTGATAGCAGGAGATCTTAACCTGCTTGTCAAATTTAAGCACATTTACAAGTTCAGTCACAACAGATGATATCAGCTTGGTATTACTTAGTTAAGTGCCATTCTACAGAAAACAGAAAGACAGTATTACTTGACAAATGTAATACATTTATTTAGAAAAATATGTAAATCCTATCTTTAATGCTGTAACATGTAGTATTAAGAATCACATTTTAATAGTATATTCATATTTTAATATGAATATAATACTCTCCTGAATACATATTTCAATATTCTGATAAAATACCAATTTTGAAAAGTTTTAAGGTCCTTAGAAGTAGCTACATTGGGGATGGCATGCCCTTCCATCTGTGTAAAACTGATATCTGGCGTACTTTTACTTCTGATATATTGGTAAACATCTGAACTGTATTCCCTCTGGTGCTTCGGAGGCCTGAAGTCCATTAGTGTTGGTATCTGCATTGTTAGTGTTGCCTAAATGCCTAATGTTTTACCACTTTAGAGTATGGTTCTAGGAGATGAGATGAGCCTAATTGGATGTGATAGATTTCTTTCATTAAAGAAGGTGCTCCGACTTCCTTCCCTTCTCCACCACCAAGGTCTGTTCACACCTGCTGTTTCCTTTAAAATGATTTGAATGCTTGTATGGTCCCTCAGTGCACCAGGGCAGCTTAGTAAACCAGTTGCAAAAGATTTCAGCCATAATAGAATATTTTTCCCCCTGAACGAGCTCACAGCAGGGTCGGGAATAAAGGATGGGAAGGGACCATCTCGTTTGAGAATGTTAGAAAGGGGAAGGAGGATGAAAGTAAGTGGGACTTTCCCTATCAGTGGCAAAAGGCTTGCAGATCCATACCCTCACTGAGTTCTGCTTAGCACCTTGCATTTGGACCTCCTTCATCCACCATGTGGCCAAAGAGCTTTGCTAGTTAGCCTGAAGACTAAAACTGCGAATCACTTGTCTCTTTTGTACCGGCCTAATTTTCTTCCTGGTGCAATGTGACCTGTTTTGTTTTCGCTTGAAATACATCTCTCCTGCTGTCTATTGCTAGAAGATGCTTTTAGTTTATACTTCTTGATTTTCTTACTTTCTCTGTTCCTCATCTTGATATGGTTTGTTTGACCTCATTTCATTGTTAGATTGCCAGTCAAACTGTCTTCAGTCCCAAAATTTAGCACAGATGGTTCTTTCAGAGAAGGAAAATACATTGAACGTGTCATTTGTCTTCTGGGATAGAATGTACCCTTTTCCCCTGCCTCCCTCCAGTGTATGAAGCATGTGCTTCTTAAGGTTTTTGTGTTTCCTTCATCCTTGTCTCTTACAATCTCTGAGGAACATTTGCTATCTGATGTTCAACTGGCTTTTCATTCTGGGATCTCTGCCTCCCACTCAATTGAAAAAATTACATTGAACGATTTGCCTGCAGTTTTTGTACTCTGCAGGGGTTGGCATACAATGGTCACCAGGGCGTGAGGCTCATGTTCTGTTCCACTGCCATCGACCCCAAGGTTAAGCACATCTCAAGATCTATGAGAGTTTCACAAGTCTTACATAAGGAGCTAAGACCCAAGAAAGAGCATATCACAGTATTTCAGATAAAATTTTGGATCTTCTGGAGTCATGGTATACTCTGCTTGAGTTCAGTGGAGTCATTATTTAAGTTAGGATGTCTTGAGAAGGCGAGTTCTCAGCTAACATTGTCAGATTTGTTTCTGAATAGTTCTGAAATTAGATAATCTGAAAAATGTGAATTTTAATTCAAATTCAAAGATAAAGTGGTACAGGATAAAAGCAAATGTTATTGTAAACATGAGCTAACATTACATGAACTGACATGCTGCAATGACCAATTTCTTTAATGCAATAACCCTCTCTGGCAGTGTTCAGTGCTCGGTAACCACACATATTATATATACCACATTTATATACTATGTTCCCCTGTAGCCAGTTTCCTCTCTTGTATTGCAGTATGCTTGCACAAGCATTTTAAAGAAACCAAAACTCTTCTAGTTTTCTCTTATCCAAACCAAAAGCATGAGCAAACATAACCCAATAGTGCACTGAACGGGTAGGTTACACAAACAGTGTAACAGAAGAAGCAGTGATTATAAAGCACTCTCAGCTATGCTGTTTTTTCAGTAACCAAAAGGTTTCTTAAGAAAAAATATACCTTTCTCTTCAGTAAAACTTTCAAAACCGCATGCTTTATTTGGGACTGTATTGCTTGAGTCAGTATCCTGGCTAATCTTTTGGATTGTGCAGTATGTGATGGTTTTGATATACCTGCTAGTTCATCCGCTTACCCAGCTGAGGAGATGAAGTTATATTTAAAAATTATTGTTCAACCCTTTCTTGAAAGACCTTGGAGGTACAAATTTGACCAGTGAGTGAGGGAGATCAGCTGTGATGCCATTGGTATGCTGCTCTCTGCTGCTGTCTGCTTCTCTGAGTGTAGACAGTGCAGTCTTCCAGATGTCCCTGTATCTGGCCAAAACAGAGATAATGATATAAAACAGATGGCCTGGTCTCATTCAGGGCAAAGCAGAGTTGATCCAAGCTGATAGAGGAATGGAGCTGAATGACATGGCAGAGCTTCAGTCTTAGTGTCTCCTCTGATTCCCAGCTAGCAGTGATAACGAAGGTGGCTGTTGTCCCATTGCCGATTGGCGGAAGTTTGAAGAGCAGAAACAAGGAGCAAAGGGAGAGTAAGCAGGAGATTGCTGCTGTGGGCTGCTGCTTGGTGTAGTTGTCCAGGATGCTAAAGTGTGGTCTAACAAAAACAGGCCTACTGGAACCTGGAGAAGACCTGGAAAAGGCTATTTCCTATGTTAATTCCAGTGCCAGCTTAAAACAGGCAGAAGGAGAAATTAAAGACAGATTCCTCTCACCTGTGCTGATTAAAGGTGAGAACTCTAGTCAGTGATCCATTACATGTATCATTATACACACTCACAAGAAAAATGCTGCTTTCTCTTGTGTCAGCTCTTGATGGATCTGCTGAGGACCATGCTTTCAGCAGTCAGCTACGGGGAATACTGGACTGGGTCAAAACCCAGTGTTTCGATGGTGCTATTAGGAGAATGTTTCAGAACGTACCTTCCAAACTGACAGCATTGTCTACCTCACAGCACTGAAGCCACAGAAAAATAAGACGAAGCAAAGTGAGATATCCTGCAGCCAGTGGATCGCAGAATATAAGTCCAGTTGTGCTTCAGCTAAAGTAAATGATTAAACGTCTGTTTCAGGACACTTCTTTCAGGGGTAAAAGATCAGGCCTTCTAAATTACTGCTTCTGCTTTAATTTGAAGCCTAATTCCTGCTTGTCCCCGAAGCTGTTTTGGAGTTAAAGTGTAATTTTTTTGCGGGCTATGTATGTTGATATGGGATTCATTTAGCAGAGAGGACTGGTTAAGATAATAAGCAGCGTACAAGTATTGACATCCAGAGGAGCAGCAGAAATTCCGGGACACGTGTAGAACTGCTATAAGCGATAAGTTTTTTGTTTTTTTTTTTTTCCCTAATGAGAGTAATAGAGCATGCTAGAGTCTTGGCCTCAGTCGACAGTCCATGACAAGTCAATGCTCTATACAGAGAATACATCAACATCTATCAAGAAAGGCTGCCCTTAGAAATTCAGGGCTTCCGAAGAAGAGCCATTATTTTACTGATAGATCAGAAATGACTGGGTCTTGCCAAAACATGAGTCAGGGTTCATTATTGGAATTTTTCACCTTCAAATGAAAACATTCAGTGTCGTTCGCATTGGATTGAATAGAAAAACTCTCATCAATTTCAACCTTTCTAAAGATGAACTAGGACTTTTCCAACTTTACTCCCTAAGCTTCTTGAATTATGCTCTAAAATTACTCTTGAGACGTTACTATATGTTTTGCAGTGGTGGAGTTTGACAAAAGTGACTGGATCATATCAAATACTGATACAGCAGAGTCTGACTCTGCAAGCTTTCCGTTCTGCAAGCTGAACTTTCACTGCATTTTATAGGAGTTTTGCATCAGAAAGGCTCTGGCCCTGAATGGAATGAGAAGAAGAGAAGTGGAAGAGAAGTGAGTAGGATGATTTTACATCTCCTTGCTCCAAGACATTAAGCTCTCTTGCACAGTTCCTAGACACTTTTCATCACTACCCCTTTCACTACCCGATGTCAAAAGGAAAGGAAGTAAATAATTACAAATAGTATCCCATTTAAAAGCAATTAACTGTTTACTTGCTGAAATAAATATCTTTTCCTCCTTCCCTTTGTTGGTGAAACTCGTCCAGGAAGAATTTAAAAAGAATTTAATTTAGTGTTGCATTAGTATTAATATAGAAAACATCTGGTTTTCTTATTATATTTTTCTCACTTCTAAATATTTTTATGTATTGTTATTATGGCAATATATGGGGATTGCAGCTGTATGAACTTATTTTCATGAGAAAAAAAATTATATATAATCTTAGGAAAATTGCACTTAGCTTTTTTCCTTGTGCATTTGTAAATCTAAGTCTTGGCTCATCCTGTTTTAAAAAATGATACATTTACAAAAAAAAAGCATTTAATTTAAAAATTTAAAAACATTTAGAATTGATATGCATACAATATATTTTGTTTACATTTTTTCTTGGGAAATCTTGCTGAGTTGCATGCTTGTTTTAGAGATGAAAGACTTTATCCCTTTGTAAATGAAATTGTAAATTGGCAGTTTCTGCTTTGGCGTTCACAAATATCCAGGTCTATTTTCATTGTATCATGCTGTGTTTGAAGTTTAAATCTGGGCATATAAATGTTAATTTCTCTTCAAAGCTCAAGTTACAAATCATAAATTACACGAGTTAAAGAGGGATTTTTCCATGGAATTACAGTATGGTCTTTTAATGGCTCAGACAAGTTGATAGGATAAGGTCTCCTGTTTGGTCAGGGGAACTTTTACTTATTATTCTACTATTATTTTTTCTAATTGTTTTGTAGAATTTATTTATTTATTTTTAAGAGAACATATTGAATGAAAATTAGGATTATTTTAGGGAGTAATGTAGAAATAGCATTAAATGGAAGAAAAGAGTTTGAGAAGTTTCGCAGTGTTCTCTCCTCCATCACAGAAGCAGTCATCGAATTGTTTTTTCTTTCTGTGTTGGTGACTTACCTCATTGCTGCTCAGTAAAATCACTGCAGTGTTATCACTAGTGGGACAGCTAGGAGCACAGGAAAGCGAAAGGGTGCAGTGTTGCAGGCTCTGTCAGTGGATTGATTTCCCAGTGAAATCCTTTCTCCCCAAGACTGATGCTTTTCCGTGTTACACAGAAACATTTGTAGTTTTGAGAATCTGTTTTTTATTCTTAAAAGACATTATTACACTCATTGTGTTCATTTTAACAATATTGTTGTTTAGGGACAAAACTGACTGGATCATATCAAATACTGGTATTCTTAAAAGACATTATTACACGTGTGTTCATTTTAATAATATCGTTGTTTAGAGATAGGTATTGCTCTGCAAAATGTCTGCTGTTGAATGATTTTTTTGATGTTGTTTTGTACTAAAGTGACTATAAGATTTGCTGTTTTGTTGAATTAAGGGTCTTTAATAATGAATATAGTCAGTCAGGAAAACTGCCAGATGGCATGTAAACTTGCCTGCAACTCCAAAATGTTGTGGCTGTTGGGAAATGAGCAACTTCTCAAAGTCCTTTTGCTCTAGTGGAAAGGAAGCACAGTAATTGCATTGTAAATCTGAGGCATCCAGAAGAAACTGAAAATATTCAATTGAATTCTACCTACTAAGGCAGAAATACTATAACCAAAGTTAAATTAAAATCCCAGTTGCTCTTCAGGATTTGGTACATGGGATTATACTTTTCTATAAAGTTAGAATATTGACATTTTGTTTTGTAGAGCTTACCAAAGTGAACTTATGCCCAACACTGAATTAGATCACTGAGAATATGATGTGTTTAAAAAAAAATGGATTTTTTGCATGCACGTTTCTCATACTGATTTATCATCTTATAAATCAAACCTGAGTATTATTCTGCATGCTGTTCTGTTAGATACAGCTACAGACACCTCTGAAATCCATGTTTTTTGTGCATGCAAAGTTTCACTTCATTTTCTCTTCGGAAGTAAATGTTGGTATTTAACTAAAAAAAGACAAAAGGTGTATCTTTGACTTAAAGAGTCAAATATAAAAGGCATATGGAAGGGCAGCTTATTTTTTTTTTCTATTTAAACAATCTTACTCATCAAAGAGCCAAAGTTCATCAAGCATAAAATTGTTGGAAACCTCATTTAAAGAAATAGCAGATTTTGGTGGGGAGCAGAAAGGGGAACTGAGATCTGTGTTTCCATTTCATTTAATCCCTAATCCATCCAGTGTTTTACAGCTGTTCAAGAATAGGTGATGCTTCAAACCACTTTAAATCACAATTAAACATTATTTTAATGCATAATCTGCTCCAAATATGTAATATCTTCTGAGGAATGATTCATAGAGGGTTGATTTCATAATTCTTTATCATGTAGGCATTTAACTTTGAAATCATTTGAATTAATCTGCTTCAACAATAGATAAATTTTATAGGAAAATTGATGCCAGAGACTTCAGTGAAACTGTATCAGTTTATATTACCAAGACACGGAATTTGGGGAAGGGGAGCGATATTGGCAGAAAAATTAAACATGTCAGGTAAAAAAAAAAAAAACCTACAGGCTTTAGAAAAGTCATGTAAGTTGCTTGTTCCTGTTCTTTCTTTAGCACTACATTGGATAGATGTTGCTATTAAAATGGTTGTCTCCCAAAAAGAGTATGATTGACGTGTCATCTTGTCGGTCATGCATACAGTGCCCGTACTTCAAATTCAGTATTGCTGTGTCAGATTTTAAGCATCTGCATTATTTTTCCCTGTCTGATATCAGGACCTAAACTGTTCTTTATATATTACCTGTTCCACTTAGATCCTTTAGCATCTATTTTCTTTTGTAAATATAAATATATGAAAATATGTGTGCATATTATCTGAAATACGTTTTATCATGTACTGCATACCATAAATCAGATACATCAATCTCTGCATAGGATGATTTATGCTGATTCAGTAGCGTCTGATCAGTATTTGTTTGTTTATTTTTCAATTTATGAACTATTTTAAACTACAGCAACAAATAATAATAAAAAAGTAATCTCAAAAGGCAATGCCTAAACTGGAATATATTAGCACAGAAAAGGCTAGAATCTAACCATATAAACAATGGGAAATGGTGCTTCATGGATACACATACATATTTTGTGTACATATTAGTAAAAAATAAATCATTTATCTGTGAGGAATATTCTGACTGTAAATGAAGAGATTTGATCCACAGCTTCACTCAGCCACACTAGGCCAGTATGATTTTGCGTAACCAGTTCTCTGTGAACCTCAGCTGTCTTTATGCAAAATGGAAATGGTTTTACAGTAGTGTAAAATCCAGTGATGATTATTAGTTGCTTAAATATTACAACAATTTGGTGAGTATGTATATTATGGTCCCTTTCCGTAGGATAAAATATGTATACATTTCACATTCCCGAGGTTTAGCTGAGTACTTTTATTTTAGCAATACTTTTCACTGCTAGGTAAATAGATAATAAAAAAATTCTGAGAAGATGCATGCCCTCATGAAATAGAATGTCCTCTTTCACGTGAATACCCATGTCAAGTGGAAACTTGGATGCAGCTCTTCACAAAGCATTTTTCAAGTTTTTTTTATAAATGAATTGAATAAATAAAGTTTGAAAAAAGGCAACAGTTGGAAATAGAAATAATATTTAATATTTAAAAAGAAATATCTTGTATCAGAATGATACTCACACCAATAAATATTCTTCAATATCTTTACCTATTTTTATACCAAGTAACTGTAGATATTTTCTTCCAGATTTATGAGTTGCTTACTGATTCTACAGAGGAAGTACCCTTATCCCCCAAAAGATTTGATACTGTGTTCATCCAGTTTTTCTCTCTTGTTGCAGAGGATCTTGATGACCTAAGAATGGAAGGAGTAACGAGCGTGATGTCTTCTGGGAGCAAATTCAATCAAACTCGAAGCACTCATCCTGCTGAGCCTCAAGCAAAGGTCACATTGAATATCTGTGCACGATGTGCCAGGTAAAAAGTGAAACCAGATCACGCTAGCCAATACATTCTTTTTCCCAGGTTTCCAGATATGCATTCGACTTAGTTATGGGCCAGGTGATGACCTCTCCTATGCTGAAAGAAAATTACTTAGCTACTGGCTGCCCTGTGACCTTTGGCAACTGGGTTGTGCAATTTATGTTTGTGCTTGATATGTCGCATCAGCAACGAGTCAAAGAATATAGCTAGTTGGAGGCCTTACTTCACAGCTTGAAACTATTTTAAGCCTTTCTGTCTCTGAATTTCATTACTTATTTGAACTTCTGTGGCTTTTCAGGGGATGAATCAAGGAATTTAAAGGTTCAAATCCAATTTAAAAAGCACCTGTACAAATGGAGATTTAGTTGCACAGGTGCAGTTCAGGATTTCGTATAGTTGCTTCTTAGCACTTCGTAATCTCATCCTGTTTCACCTCTGAGAAAGAATTTAATGAGATTGAACCCTTTTTGGTTTTGGCAGCTGGAAATAATTCTTGCATTTACAGTAGGAGGGCCAAATAAACGGTGGTATTCCTGTAGCCAAGTCAACTTGAGAATGCAACACTAACAGAAACCTCTTAGATTTCTTAGATGCATTCTTCTATGTAGACAAAAGCTCATTTGGAAGAAGGATTTAAGCCTGTTTAAATGACAAAACTAGCCTTCTCACCCTTCCTTAATAGTACAGATTAGAAAGAACAATACAGAGGCATGCCAATTTTATCTGTCTGCCTTTGCCAATGGCTGCTTCATTGTGTAGTTTGAGAGGGGATTAGCTGCTTGTAAATAAAAAGCAACCTGTGGTGAAATTAAGTCAAATTTGGCCATATGCCACTCTACATTTTTTTTTCCACTTTACTTAAAAATCACTACTCTTTAGAGGCACTTATTTAGGAAGTGAGACTTGAAAAGAGTTTCTAATGCTCTGGGAGCGTAGCTACAGGCATGCCGTACGCCCTTAGCCGCATGCCCTTAGCAAAGTTATGATGGCTCAGAAGAGCCATCTGTTGCTACTCTAGTAGCAACCTCTTCGCTGGGTGATGATGCCTCTGAAGACTTCAGTTCACAGTACTGGAAGAGCAGTAGTGACTGGACTGCCTTGTCCTTCTAGGGACTTTCGCTGCTAGCAGTGTGGCCTGGTCTTTAAGAACAGAGCAGACGTCCCACAGCTGTGGGATCCTACCCCATTCACAAGAAGCAAATTGCTTATGTTGTAAAACGTTTCTAAACAACTAGATACATGAAAGTTTTGCACCTTTTTTTTTCCCCCCCACTGGCATTCATTGCCCATGGATTAAAAAGTGGTAAGGTAAGGAAAAGGAGTTTTTTAGTTTTCTACATGCTGTTTTTTTGAACAAGTCTAAAATGTTGCTTGGTTTACTAAGAAAGTTAATTAAATTCTAAGTTCCCTGAAAGAGTAACTAACAGCAGGTACCAAGACACTCTGTATCCATTCAGTCCTGCACACCAGGGAATAATGGGCTCAGATCTTGAGCCAAGGCTAGCAGCCTTGGCTATCACTGTTGTTCCTTAACTGGCTGTTCTACATGACCCAGAAGTTTAAAATATGAGTTGTGAGAGAAAGATTTCATAAAATCCTCTTTTCTCACTTCACTCTAATGCTAAGAGAAGGCAAAGCAGTACTTTTTTTTTTACCTACACACCTTTATTTCATTCCCTGCTATATTTAGTGAAGTTAGTAAGGAAATGGATGATCTCCTCTTGACTGTTACGTTGCTCTTTAAACTTCTGAGGAAATCAAAAATGTACCATCTCAACAATAACTAGGGAAGCCTGAAGAGAGAAATGGGAATTGCTGTTATACACAATGATGAGGAAACTGTTAATTTGAATGATGAGGAATGTTAATTCTTCAAGTTTATTGATTCTTCTGGAGCATTCATTCATTCGTGATGTATTTGAGGCCTTTGCCCTCTTAGTTCCAGATACAGTTCTTAGTGCCCTTAGCTATGTCTTTTTCTATGTCAACGGGCATTTTGTCCAGCGTCTTCTACTTGCAGCAGCTCAGGGGCTAGAGAAGGTCGTATGAAGCAAATGGCTCCAAAGGCACATGGACCTTTTTAGTTTTTTTTTCCCAAGTGCTATTCAATATACTGTTACTCAGTGTGATAACTAATGGAAATTACGTATTTTGAGACCACAGTCTGGATATTTGTCTCATATTTATGTGTGTGTTTGCGAAAAAGCCTACCATTTATCTTACCATCAGAAAGAATCTATTGGTGTATTTATTGGTTTGCTTATATTACTGGACTAGGGCTGAGGTTTAAAAATGGTATTTTTATTTTCTCCTATTTTCGTTTCTAAGTACTATTGTCAACTTGCATGCTTGATGTACTGTTTGTATATAAATTCCATGGGATTTGAATGTAGGCATATTTTAATATCACAGAATCACAGAATTCTAGAATAGTTGAGGTTGGAAGGGCCTTCTGGAGATCATCTAGTCCAACCTCCTGCTCCAGCAGGGACACCCAGAGCACGTGGCACAGGGCGGCATCCAGGCGGGTTTGAAGATCTCCAGAGAAGGAGACTCCACAGCCTCTCTGGGCAGCCTGTGCCAGGGCTCTGTCACCCTCACAGGAAAGAAGTTCTTCCTCACGTGGAGATTAAAGTTCCTGTGTTTCAACTTACACCAGTTACCCCGTGTCCTGTCACCGGCTACCACAGAGAAGAGCCTGACCTCATCCCCTCTACAATCGCCCCTCAGGTACTTGTACATGTTGATCAAATCTCCTCTCAGTCTTCTCTTCTCCAGACTAAACAGGCCCAACTCGCTTAGTCTTTCCTCATGCAACAGATGCTCCAATCCCTTTATCATCTTTGTGGTTCTCCGCTGGACCCTCTCTAGATGCTCCACATCCCTCTTGTCCTGGGGAGCCCAGAACTCCACCCAATAGTCCAGGTGCGGCCTCACCAGAGCTGAGCAGAGGGGCAGGATCCCCTTCCTCGACCTGCTGGCAACGCTCCTCCTGTTGCAGCCAGGATCCCATTGGCCTTCTTGGCCATGAGGATAAATTGCTGCCTCTTGGTTAACTTGTTGGCAGTCAGGACTCCCAAATCTCTGTCCACAGAGCTACTTTCCAGCAGGTCAACCCCTAACCTGTACTGGTCCCTGGGATTATCCTTCCCCAGGTGCAGGACCCTGCACTTGTTTTTGTTGAACCTCATAAGGTTCCTGTCTACCCAACTCTCCATCCTGTCTAGGTCTCTCTGAATGGCAGCACAATCCTTAGGAGTGTCAGCCACTCCTCTCAAGTTGGTGTCATCTGCAAATTTGCTGAGGGTGCGCTCTGTGCCCTCATCCACATCATTGATGAATAAGCTGAAGAGCACTGGGCCCAGTACTGAGCCTTATGGGACACTGCAGACCTCCAAATAGACTCAGTCCCATTTATCACCACCCTTTGGACTCTGCCATTCAGCCGGTCCTCAATTCACCTCACTGTCCACTCGTCCAGTCCACACTTCCAGAGCTTTCCTATGAGGATGTTATGGGAGACTGTGTTGAAAGCCTTGCTGAAGTCAAGGTAGACAACATCCACAGCTCTCCCATCATCCATCCAGGCAGTCACGTCATTGTAGAAGGCTATCAGGTTCATCAAACACAACTTACCTTGGGTGAATCCATGCTGACTATTCCTGATCACCTTCTTTTCCTTGACATACCTAGAGATGGTCTCTAGGATGAGACTTAACCAGGGACGGAGGTGAGACTGGTCTCTAGGATGAGACTTAACCAGGGACGGAGGTGAGACTGACCGACCTGCAGTTTCCCAGGTCCTCCCTCTAACCTTTTTAAAACATCGGAGTGATTTTGGTTTCTTCCAGTCCTCTGGTACTTCCCCCACCCTCCATGACCTCTCGAAGATGATGGACAGCAGCTGAGCAATAACCCCCGACAGTTCTCTCAGCACTCTTGGGTGCATCCCATCCGGGCCCATAGATTTGTTTCTGAGGAAAGTAGAGTCAATCTGTTATCTACAGTGCCAACGGTGAAGGGTAATTCTTATAACTTGTGTCACAGTGACCAGCTTAGCACAAGTGAAATGAATGCTAAAGTGGCTATGTGTTGGCAGAGTGCACCAACTGAAATTTTTGCCTTGGTACCACAGAGGAGGATGACTAAGGGACAGAATAAGATTAATCTTCTTGCAAAGGCTTTGCTCCACCGTGGGAAGTAGCCATTAGTGTGGTATGAAAAGTCCTTAATACAGACACAGATGACTGATAACTGTAGAGCCCCATGTTCATGTTAAAGTGAGACACTGGGCAAAAGACCACAATTTTTAGGCTGATAGCAATGTGGAAGGGTCCCGAGTGCCTTCAGTGACTCCTTTGAGCATGTGGGCTCCTCTGCAGCATTCTGTCTGTCTGCTCAGGGCACAGTTCACGAACATCTTCTGGCTCTGTTTTTCAAACTTTACATATTCTTTAGGGAATTGCTGTATGGCAGGAATATTTTTTATATATGTTCCATACTACCTTTATATTTGTCTTTTTTTTAAGTTTATGGTGGAAGATGACAATGTTTTCCTGCTTTCTTCTGCATGCAATACCTAACTTTCAGTCTGTGATCTAGCCATAGCCAGACATGGCCCACAGTGACTGTTCCCTAAACAGTACTGACATCAGTAGGCTTTGTCTCTTTATCATGATGCAACATGTCACATTGTGTGTCCCATGAATAATACTGGGGAACTTTATTTTGCAGCTTTTCATAATCGTAATACAGGGTAAACATTATTCTACTAAGACCTCGTTTGCTGTGGTTTAAGGGTTCGTTACTTCCCAAAATGATTTTTTGTTAAAAATTCTTCTTAATTGTTGTCATGTCTTTCCTGGTTTGGCATTTGTACTCATCCAGCAATGTTAACATTTACATGTGCCCTTTTGTACTTACCTGGCAAAAGGAAGACAGTAGAGACATTTTATCTCCTATTTTCTTAAGCAGGAAGGAAAATTTTGTGCAGTATGAGCTAGAAAGTGTGGTAGTCATTATGTCAGGGCTAGAATTGTCATTAAATCAAAAAAGTGCAGTCATCCTGGAAAGTATGATGCTAGCCAGTCTCTCTAACAGTGGAATGAAACTATTAGTTGAGCCATTGAAGATCTGAGAAAATCTGAAGGAGCAAGTGCAGAAGCAGCAGCTTTTTTTACCATGCAAATGTGCAGTGCTGATTCATGGATGTTATCATAAAACTCAGCTAGTTTTTTTTTTAACCTGCAATGGAGTTAGGGTGACTGAAAATACATTTCCTGTAAACAAGGTGATAGATGGCAGAAATATTTGCCCATCTGTCTCTCCCCCTGTCAGCACTATAATGCTGAATGTGACTTGAGCTCTCAAAGGATCTCTGAGCAAACTGCTTGCTCAGTGGATTGCGCTTGTGCTGACACACAAGCCAGTGTGAAGTGTGGTTAGGGTCTGGTGGAAGAGATGGAGTCAGTCTCTGACGACAGATGAGAGGTACTGCAGGGGAGGCTGCCTTTGCTACTGGTTGGTGTGGATGCACAGAGCTCATAGGGAGTCCTTCTCATGCAAAGTCTTATAAATATGTATCAGAACTGTAATTTCTCCCCTTGAGGAGGAAAGCCTACTGTATGGCAAACAGAATAAATAAATGCATGTCAAAATATCTTGATGATAGTTGAACAGCATCTAGAAAAGTCCTATATTAATTTGTATTAACCTGAGCAGACCAAATGCACTCTTCATCTTAAATCAGGGCCTGCTTCTGAAAACTCTCACACATATAAATAGTTCCCAAAGAGTTTTCTGCAGCAGCTCACTAAGATAGTGCATCCTCTTATGTAACCTCTGAGGTAACTCATCTCTCCCTCAACCTCATCTCTCCCTCAAATACTCAGAATCAAACAATCAGCTTAAACCCTTCAGATTTTCAAGTTCCCTACCCTCTCCTGGGCCTGTGCTCCTAGGGAGGCTGGCGTGGAGGTACTTACTGCTTCCCTCTGTAACCCCCACAGCAGCATCTCTCTGGGAGATGTCGGCAGGAGCGAGGTAAACTCTTGACCCAGAGGCAATTAAAGAGCCTGCAGAAAGCCCAGGTCCAAACCCATCTGGACTTGGGCTTAATGATTTGTGAAATCCAGCAGGAGCCCTGGTCTCCATGAAGCCCTGAGAGAGCCTAGCATTTGGCTTACTATCTGTTGACCTCTGGTTGCGTAGACATTGCTGTGCTGTTTCTGTGGAGAAGAGCGAGGGCCTCCCCCTTGCTGTGGGCTCCTTGGAGCAGGCCTAGGTGGGAGCAGGGGGTCCCCTGGGCGTTCCCAAAGGGAAGCAAAGCATGTTCTTGTTTCTGCTTCATAATAACCCCAAGGACCCCCAAGCCCCTGGAAACATTATGGTTTCAGCCTTATGGAGACACTGTGCTTTGCCTTCTAGCCTGAAGGAGGTAGGAGAATCAAGGCAGTCCCTCATAGGGAAAAGCACGGGGGAAAATTGCATTAGCTGCACTAGGAGATTGCTCTTCTCTCCCAGCACTTTCAGTTAATATAATTCCTCTTCTTTTTTATTTTTTTTCTCTGGCTGAAACAAGACTGCCTATGTTAAACAACGGACCCTTTTCCTCAGTTTTGGCCAGAGGAGGAAGCCTTTGTCCCAATACCCTGGCTGCTGGCCAAGAGCGGCGGGCTCTGGGCCAGAAGGGGGTGAACATGAAAGGAACAGTGTGTTGTTTCTGCTCTGGTTGCATTCTTCCTTCTTCACTAGTGCCTCAGCCCTGGCTGTCTCTAGTAGCAAATTATACACAAAAGAACCTAACTAACGGGAAAAGGGATTTTTTTTTCTTGTCCTTCTTTATTCTGTGTTTTAACTTACAATAGTAAGTAAAGCAATTTCAGACTTTTGAGTTGTCTGTGTATCGACACAGTTGGTAGGAAATCTCTTCAGAACCAAGCAGATTTATCACATGAGAGAAAAGAACTGTATTTTCTGTTCTCTATTTTAATAGCTGTACTTGAATAATAATGCATATCTTTCAATCTCATTGTGCCATACCAATAGTGGTTTTATGTTCACAGCGCGTAAATTTTATTATTGATCATTACTTTCCTCTTATTTAATCCTTTTGTTTTCTTCCTTATGCCAATGCTTATATAAAGCCAGTAGGCAGTCACATAAGTGTTCTCGGAAGACAAGCAAGAGATGGCACTTTGAATTAAGAATTTCAAGATCATGTACTCCAGCTTGTTTAAGTCAACTATCTAAATTTTTAAGTTGTGCATTCCAGCAGGCCTCAATATGGCAAGGTAGGGTAGAGCTTTGGAGATTCAACCACTGGAAATAGTAGTAAATTGGGTGTTCCTTTTTTTTTCAAAAATGACATTCATTTAGGTATCTCAAAGACATTTATAAAAAGGCTTTCAAAAGTGATGCTTCAGGTGTGGAAACTGAGACATTTAAAACTTGGTGAATGAAAAGTAGATCATTAGATCATAAAATACACAATTGGATCATTCAGTTTGGCTTTGGTGCTATAGCAACACAATTTCACTTCTGTGCAGTAAGAAGTAACTTGCTTCACAGTATTAAGTTACTGTAACTACTACAGTGACATGCAGTGATCAATAACTTGACTTGGTTAACGCACCTACTTCTGATATAAAAATACCAATGCATAGCAAGGTTACCAACATCTTTTCATATTCTTCTCCAGTGATTAATCACCTTCACCATTTAAAAAAATTATGTGCCTTATTTTCAATTCACATTTTTTCTGGCTTCAGCTTCCAGCTCTTCAGTACCCATAGTTTTCTCACCATGAAAGTATGTAGATGCTGTAATCAAGTCACCTCTCAATCTTCTTTTTTTGGTAAGCCAAATGGAGTGAATTTATCATCCCTCTCTAAAGTGTTCTTTCCAACCCTGGAATTCATTTTGAGGCTCTTTTTTGTACCCTTTCTGATTTAGGATGTGGTTACTAAAACTGAATGCTATATGCCAGTGTTGCACTCATCAATGCTATATAAGGAAATAAAAGCACCTCTACCTCACTCCATGCCACTTAGACATCTTAAGTCTGCACAGTGTGCCTCTTCCATTACTTCCTTTTTGTGGACAAAACCTTTGCCTTTGACACCACTCTACTGTTACCTTAAGACAACAGCAAGATGCCTGCTCTAAGTTCTCATGTCCCAGGCTATATCTATGTTTATATCTATGCAGATTTTCTGTATAATATATCTGCAGTGTGCCTTTTTTTTCTGGCTCATCAGCACAGCTGAAGCTTGTCTCAGTCACTGCAAATTGCTCTTCTCTCTACAAAATATAATGCTATTAGTATCAGCCTAACCTACTATATAACACTGTTCACAAATGATCTGCAAGAAGCTATTTTTAAATTGTGGTTTTGTCAGATTGTCAAGTTGACTGGTTTCATTCAATAGTACTTATGCAGCTATAAAAGGTACGTTAGAAATTTCAAATGAACTGCAAGCATAGCAATTCTCTCAGCAACTTGAACTAGAAAATCCCGGCATTTCCTCTGCAGATGATTTTGGTTTTGGCTCCTTCAACTGTGTCTAGTTCAACTTAAAAGTTGTTTAATAGCAGTAAAAGTACCTGACCACATTCTCATAAGAATCTGCCTTTTCATTCTACCAATGTGGGTTAATTTTCTGCTTTTTCTTTTCTTATGTGTTAACTTACTTTAACTGGGAATGCTGCATTGAATTGCTGCTAAGTATAAGGAGTCTCTTAGAAGATTTTGTGAGGTTTGGTATCTGGTGTTTTTGAGATAAAGCACATTCTCTGTATTACTGGACAGAGCCAGAGGCAGCATGTAATACGGTAAGATAGACTAAGGTATCCTGTGCAGCTGGAAATTTGCACTGTATGTTAGATTGCACAGCTTGGAATTGATAGAGATAAAAATACTAACACTGCTAACACTATGAAGAATTTCCTAGAGGAAATTCGGAGATTTCATGATATCTGCTTTCTGGATAGAGAAGATACCTCTGAGGGAGATAAGTTGTTTACAAAGTTATAGGGAAGGGTTAATATTTCTGTTGCTGAATATTCCCTTTTGTAAGGCAGGTGTTTCATAATAGCAATACAATGCTTTTAATCATTCAAGTAGCACTTCAACACACCACCGGATTCATATCACTGTTACGTTGTCCAGTTTATCTCTACAGCATATTTGCAATATACATGATTTGTATGCTATAAGAAAATGATACTTCTATTATTGTCAGCCTTATAAATCCAAGATATTTTGTGTATTTCAAGGAATGACAGAATAGTTGAGGTTGCAAGGAACTTCTGGAGATCATGTAGTCCAAGCTCTGCTCAAGCAGAGTCACCTGGAGCACGTTGCACAGGGTCACATTCAAGCAGGTTTTGAAGATCTCCAAGGATGAAGACTTCACAACCTCTCTAGACAACCTGTTCAAGTGCTTTGTTACCTTCACAGTCAAGAAGTTTTTGCCTCATGTTTAGGCACAGTTTCCTATGTGTCAGTTTGTGCCCGTAGCCTCTCATCCTATCGCTGAGCACCACTGAAAAGAGCCTGGCTCCATCCTCTTGAAAATTCCTCATCATATACTTACACACATTGATAACTGCTCAGCCTGCTCTTCTCCAGGCTGAGCAGTCCCAGCTCTTGCGGTCTTTCCTCATGGGAGAGGTGTTCCAGTCCCTTCATCATCTTAGTGGCCGTTGCTGAACTCTCTGCTGTAGCTCCCTGTCTCTCTTGTACTGGGGAGCCCAGCACTGGACCCAGCGCTCTAGCTGTCGCCTCACCAGAGCTGAGCAGAGGATGAGGAGGATCACTTCCCTCAACCTGCTGACAATGCACTTCCTAATGCAACCCAAGATACCACTGGCACACTGGGGCACACTGCTGGCCTGTGGTTGACTTGTTTTCCACTGAGACCCCTAGTTCCTCTTTTTTTTTCATTTCTCTTCATTGTTCTGGTTTTGTATCTTGCCTCCTTGGTGTTTATATCCTTCAGTATTAGTAACTGTTTATTTTGTGTCCTTTAGAATTTCTCAGCTGTTCCTGGATAATCTCTCTTTTTTGGCAGTCCTTCCGTTTCTCTCTGCTGGGTTATCATTCTCTGTGCATCCTGTAGATTGTTCAAGTTAATACTAATAATGAAACTGCAGTAGGTTAACAGTGACATTTTTATTTCTTCTGGTTTCTTTATTCATCATAATAGTAACAAGAAACAGAATTGCTGTAATGGGTGCATCTAGTTCAGGATTCTGGCAGCCACCATTCTTGAGTATCTATAGTAGTTATAGTTTGGTATATTTGATAAGATCCCTTAAGTTCTGGTATTGCCATTACCTGTGGATAGCTGTGATTTAAGAGGGAAGGGTATCTCACAGTTAAGAGACTGGACACTATTGTGTGCCAGTATGCTAGAGTTTTCATACTCTACTCTCTGGAGTTAGTAGTTGTTCCATGTCATGAAACACAACACAGCAAGTACTTCTAGTGAGACAAGTGTGGCAGTCCTCATTATGTACAGAAATGGCTAATCTTTGTCTCCATCTTGTTAAATCTTGCCACCTTATCTTATTATTGTGAATAACTTCTGTTACCCAATACATTCCAGCAATAAGAAGGTTAAAAAGCGGGATTCATAGTATTTAAAGCAGGCACACCACCTGCTACGGGACAAATGGCCCTTAACTTTTCATCACCTTTACTTTTTAATACCCTTCCCGGTCGGTGAAGATCTCGATGTCCCACGCAGCTCCTGCTCTACCGTGGCCCAAGGCACTCGGCTGCACAGTGTGAGCCTATGGCACTGCCATCCCGCTCCAGCCGGAGCGCTGGGGCTGTCCTCGTCCCTAGCGCTCTCCAGAGCCGTGCCAAGGGCCACGGGCATTGGGAGGGCAGTATGTGGGCCAAGTGCAATGGCCTGCCATCCGTTCTCCCAGAGCTGCCCTTTTCCTGCAAGAGCTCTGCAGGTTTGAACGGCGCTGCTGCGCTGGAACGTTCTCTGCTGCACTGCAGTTAAATATTTGGTGTGTTGGCGGGGATTTCGTGTAGCTATCAGAGTCCTGTGTTAACACTGCGCTGCTCAGTTGAGTGGCATATTAAGCAGAGACCCTCTTTGATTCATACGTCACACCTAACCGCAGTGACATACATCTATTTCCATTTAAATCTGTGGAGAAGTAGGTATGCACTGTCGCTCAGCTGCATGTGATTGAAATGCGGGGCCTCCCTGCGTAGGTCCAGGAAATGAGTGTGCTGTATCTTTGACAACCATCGTGTTCGCACAGCCTCAGCGCAGCCGCGCAGGATCTTTCCACCGCGCGCGCGAGGCCGGCCAGGCCGCAGCTGCGCTCGCGTGCGGCGCTCCCGCGGCCGCAGCCTCGGGCACGTCTCCCTACCTGGTCTCGGGGGGCTCTCAGCTCCTGGCAGCTTTGTTCAGGATCGAGCCCTGCTTGGGAGTCAGCCTTTGCGTCTCATCAGCTGAAACATTAGATCACTGGGGAAAGCATAACTCATAAATTCTCTTTTGAGGTAGAGAATGCCTTTAGGATCATTTTGTCTAAATATGGCAATCCAAGTTTTTTTTCAAGCCACAAAATGTATTAAAAAAACCACTGTTCCCTATGGTTTAGATTTCTGCTGCTTAACTGTGGTAAAGCAAAAAAAAAAAAAAAAAAATACAGATTGGGGAAAGTAATGGTAACTACTCATCACCTGGTAACCCCAAAAGAATTTCACTTCCTTCATCCATATCTTCATCTTCACCATGTAATCCAAGGCATGAGCCATCTGTACCGGGAGGGTTGGTTACTGTACAGTACATTCTTTTTAATAATTTAAAAGAATGCCAAAGCAAACACAGTTTAAGAAAATAACCCTCAAAATGTAAATGGTGCAGTTTGTTGCCCTCCATATGGTTAGCTGTCTCAAAGGTCATAAAATGAAGTCCTCTGGTGGGACAGCTGAGTTTATGTAGCGTATGCAGATTGTTACATTGGCTTAAAGCCAGACAAACATAATTTTTCCATTTTGCTTATATGTTGAGGAGAGGTGGTTAGGGTGACTTCAAGGGGCTGTTCTGTGATTTCATTCATGTTTGTATTAAAAGGCCTTTTAAGAGAATTTAATATTAGAAACCAGTCTAAATAAAATTCAAGTGTAAAAAAAAAAAGTAAAGTTCGCTTATTTTATCAAAATCCAAGCCTGAAGCCAGGCACTGCCCTCACTTGCACCATTTGACAAACAGCATCTCATAGCTATGTATACTCTGCAGTTAGTAATAATTATATGGAGAAGTAAACCAATAGAAGCCATAAAATCTACAGCACTCTTTAATTTTCAGAAGTCCCCCTCTTTGTGGGCTGGACTAGAAGTTACCCTCTTTGTGGGATAACTTACTGGAGGGAGAAAAAAGAGGCTCCACTGATTAAAACAAAGAATATTACTCCTTGGAGTTTCCTTTGATGGATGTGTTCACATGGAAGAGAGAGTCTGTAGCCTTTCAAAGCAAGAGCACGAGTATGTGTGTCCATGTGTACGCATGTATAGATACACACAGGTATGCACATGTGCATAAAGGAGAGCATATCTGCACCTACCCAGGGATCCTCCAGCTCTCCGGAATCACAAAGCCCGGTCGCAGGAGGCCGCGAGCAGCTTTTGCTGCTTTCCCGTCCCGCTCCCGCGGTGCCTGCCCCGTGCACGTGGCGGGCGCAGCGCCTGGCAGCCCTGGCAGCGCTGCTGCCCTGGCCCTGGCCCTGACCCTGGCCCTAGCCCTGCCTCGCAAGGCAGGGCAGTAATTCCCTGCCAGCAGTAAGTTATTCTGTAGATGGTCCTGCCCCACGCTGCTTCCCCCAGAAAGCGACGTAGCCTTCTCACCTTGTCATCGTTGGCAGCACTCCTGGGCTGAACACAAGCGCCTCTCTCTGCTGCAAGGAGCAGCCACCAAAGGGAGCTGATGCTGTAAGAAGTGGCTTTTCCCAGTTAGGATCCTGGTGGGACCGTATAAATAAAGAGCTTTTTCCAGCTACATAAATGCAGTTTTCTGTAACAGAAATAACCCATGTAAAGTAGAAATGAAGTTGGCAACCAGTACAAAGACTTAAACTCAATAAATGAAATATTTAGTAGTGTATATTTGCTGCTGAGTTTGTAAAGAAAACCAGACTGCAAAGCTGGTGGAATCTACTCGCTAAGCACCCGAAAGAGGAATTTCTTGAAGCGCTAAAATATCATCACATAGTTCTTGCCTCCTTACCTAAGGACAGAGTGATTATATTATTATATTATTGAGTTTATTCGTCTAATAGCTCCTGATGAGAACTTAAACAGCTTAAAAGCTTACTGGGAACTTAGAGAGACCAGGCTGTTCGTTTGCCTAATCCAATCTATGGGTAAACATGATACAGAAGATAACAAGTGCTTATTTCTTGAGGGGCTGTGCTGCCAAAAACATTTCACCCCATTAACTAGTTACAGGTAGTGCTTGCTATGCTAGTGTCTATTTGAAAGGCAAACATTTCATAATCATCTCTTTACACTTTTTCTTAGCTAAACAGCATACTGAAGATCCCTTTTAAATTGTTTTAAATTCAACTTTTGTATATATTAATTAAGTTCCACTTCAATCTAAGTAAAACCATAAAAATGATGAACTGTAGACAATCATTAAGTATAAATCATATATATCCGTTTGTAAGGAAGTTAAAGTTCAAAAGCTGTAAGAACTCTGTATATAAAGTTGTTTAATTACTTAGATATGTGAGTAGAGATTTCTTGATCAGTGTAAGGAATTAGAAATTTTGTTTTAATGGCTCCATTTAATTACCAAACAGCATGTTTTGACTGTTACCAACTAGTGAAAACACAGAAGAACACAAATTCAAGATAAAGAAATGTTAAATGCCTTAAGTCACTTTCTGCGATTTAGATTAGCATTAAGCTGGTAAGCTAGTTAACCTCTTCTCTCTTTGTGTTACCACCTTCCCACATTACAGATTACTGTAAATGGGTAGTCAGAAATGGGAGGGAAAATACCTGATTTTAGATTTAATTTTTCTTCTGCAGGAGATATATCAAGGTAAATAATGTGAGAACATAGAGCCCAGTCGCACCAGCTGTTTCATGCAGCATTATTAAAATGAACAACTCTCGATTGTTTTCATTTAGTGTCTCCCCTCTGAAGTAGGAAATAGCATATCTGCTGTGTTAAAATTAGTATATATTTAAATATATGTATATCCGCACATATATATAAGCATAAAACTTATATAAAGAATTATTTTCATGGTCACATAGCTGTGCTCTGCCTTTCAACTGCACTTTACAAGATTTAAAATTTTGTGTAGATGTGCGTTTTTGTCTGAAGAACATTGCTGCATTCTTAATCATCTTTTGTTAGGTCTTGAAATACGTGTTTTTTGCCTTTGTTTAAAAAATCTTCTCTTCCCTTAAAATTTTTTTCTTGATGTTCTTTTGGATAAATATAAAGCTTGTGGAATCTTGAGAACAACTCACTTTTCCTAAAAGGAGCTATGGATGTGTCCTTTCAACTTGTGTGTAAGCAACTATGGAAACTTGCTACTCGTGGAGCTGCTACGCACATGTTTTGCTTTGCACGCAAGTGCTCTGTGCAGATTGGGCACGTGAGCAAAATGCTGCTCATGTCAAAACATTATTTCAAATCAGGGACGTTCACTAGAAGTCCCGGTGGCTGCTATTCACAGCACAGTGGTGCCCCAGAAGTGGCATCACCCAGTGTTGAGCTGTCCATGGTAGGGTTCCTCGTACCTACAGGTGTGCTGCTCGTCGGGCAGTAACACACTGTCAAAGGAAGGCACCTACCAATACATTTTCTTCCTTCTTTTCAACACTGATCAACAGAGCAGAATCCATTTTGAAGTGTGAAATGTTCCCTGTTGTCTGCTTTCTTCTTGTAAGTTCTTTCTTTGCCATGCTTTGGGGTCAGACCCTTTTGCATTCCTCCAAACGTACAGTGAGAACTGCTATTACAGTAACAAATAGGCTTTCATGTCAAAATACAGCTTTTTTTCACTACAACAGTTAATCTATATGGCCATGTAGAATATGAGGATTTATGACTGGCATTTGGAACAGCACAGAGGATATAAATATCAGGGAAGGAATGGGTAGCAGAAGCCAAGTAACTTCCTAGAAAAAAAAAAAAACTGTACTCTTCTGCGTTGTTTAACTATCCTTGCCATGAAATAAGTTTTTAGCTAATGTCTAATTAGCATCTCCTTGCTTCCATACAAACCCATTCCTCTTGCTTTTTCTGGACACAGATGCTGTGATAATTTCCATAATCTTAGATAATTTCTAAAAATGTTGTGATAATTTCCATATGGGTAACGTTCTGTCAGAGTAATACGAGGCCTACTCTATTGGAGCAGTGAGATTTCAGAAACTCTGATTAATTACAGGGACTACTTCATCCATCTCCACGTCTCCTAAAGAAAGGTGTAGGGCTTGGGAGAAAACAGGAATTCTGCGGGTCAGCACTTCCAAATTAAGTCTAACTCCAAACTCCTTTTATTTTTCATCTCTCACTAAAAGTAAATAAATTATTAAGGAGGCAAATGAAGCTCAATTTTTATCACTAATATAGTAGTTATGCCTCTATTAAAAAAAGAAGTTTTAGATATGGTCTCTATTCAACATCTATCATGTATTTGTTTTTGTTTTTTACAGAACATAGGAAACTTGGCAATTTGACTGTGACAGTGAAAAAGACCGTCCCTTCTCCAGAAGCCATACAGATCCTCTACCAGCGCATGAGATATGAATACGAGTTCTATTACTATGTCAAAGAACAGTTTCACCTACTAAAGCGCAAGTTTGGACTCAAGTCTCGTATCAGGAAACCACGTCCCAGACCTGAGTTCTTCATTCCTTCTCCCCTGGAAACAGAAGAACCGATAGATGATGAGGAAGATGATGAAAAATGGCTAGAGGATATCTATAAAAGGTGATGAAAGCAAGAGCCATCCTTCTCTTCTGGTGACCCCTTCAGCTTTCTTAAGATTTTTTTAATTATTATTAAAAGTAATTCCTTAAGGAACTGAGTTCATGAGCAGCAGTGTTTAAAATGAAACAAAAGAGAACATTCCCACGTGTTGGGGAAATTGGGAGATACCTGTTTTTGTGGGTTTGATTGTATTATACTGTCTTGACTCCATAGAATCCTGTCTGAAACATAGTTTAAGACAGAACTATGTACAGTCTCATCACAAAATAACTTTTGGAGTGTGCAGTAGTGCTCTGGGCACCAACAAAACACAATAGATTGGGCAGCATTGCAAATTTTACAAACTTCTCTCTCCAGAAACAAGTCATCATTGCATAATGCTGAGGCATTCACAAAGAGAAATGAGAAGTTAGTGAGCTCAGAGTGCTTATTTCTAATTAGTCAACCCTGGTGCTCTAGGGGTATGGTCAGAGCCATTGCTACTGCCTGCACTTCAAAGGAAAACAGACTCAAAAGCGGATTAGACTGTGGTTTCTGAATAACTGTCTGTAGGAGGAGCAAGTATACTGTTTTGGCAAATTGGTATTAATTATTGGAAAGAAGGCAAGTTACAGGAACTAGATGTTTCTGGGGAACCCATGAGTGGAAAAAGTTACTGGGTCAGTGAATGGCGAGAATGGATGGAAAGCTTGCAAGGCAGGGTTATGTGATTTGCAGAGTTTTGCTTCTGCAGCTCAGTGCATTTTTATTAGGCTGTAATGGAAAAGGTGCATTTTATGGTTTTTATCTTCAGGAAATTTATTTGTAGGTCATTACTGTTGCTATGGTTCACAAATCTAAAGAGTGCAAAATGTCACCTAAGAAAACTACATGATTTGGAACATCTATTACCATGACCAATATTTCTGTGGTCTTAGAATTTAATTCTTCATGGCTGAAGCAGAATACAGCCACCCCACCAGATACCAACAAGCACCAGATACCAACTTCTTATATGGCTATAAGAAAATCAGCAATGTGAAGATAGACAGCTTTTCAGGTTTAAATATTTCAAAATGATAAAACAAGGAAAAAGAAAAAAGCGATGCTGTGTAAAACCAAAGTCAAAGCAATGACATGTTGTTAGGAGATTCACTGTGAACGGTCACCTAATCACTACACGTGTTATCAGCAAACACTAGGAGGTGGGCTGGCGAAGCTGGGAGGCGAAATGGGCACAGCTGCAACGAGAGACGAGAGACGTGCTGTTGTGCTTAAGATGGGCGTCCCTGGGCAGGACACGCAGGGCTCCTTGGCCACGTCCTCCACTTCAGAACAGGGGAGGTGACAGAGTCTCCGTGAAGCAGGGACTTCCTGAGCACCCTTGTTGTCCAGAGGGGTAGCAGCAATAAATCCTGTCTTGGAGAACAGGAAAGAAGGATGGCAATGCCTTGTCAGGATGAATCCCAGTAACACCTCTGGGCTAATACAGCTGTATCTAACTTGAGTCCTTTCTCAAACATCTACAAATAGAGCAATTTCTGCTCTATCATTCGTCTATCTCAGCAGTGTGTCTGCTGTCTGCAAGATAATCACTCGTTTGGTTTGGACTAAAAAGCAAAAGTTATTTTGTGATGGATGAGGCCATAAACCTGAGCTAAGCTCGCGTGTGCTTTTCAAGGGTTCCTCTTCCCTGACCCTGCTGGTAAACACATAGACATTATGGACCATCCTTATCACCAGTGAGTCTTTACTGTACTTACATGCAGAGGACTAAAATACCGAAGTGTAATCGTGTTAAGGCAAGACGCTAATTTACAGAAAATGTTACAGAGGAGATTCTGCTCTCATTATTAAAAGTTTGATGGTACCAATGCACTACCATGAGGGAATACATTAAAGAAAGCTGGAAATGGCACAGATAACAACTAACATGTTAGCTAAAATATGAATCTGCTGCATTGTATATTTTAAGTGGTTTCTATGAAATTACATTGAAAGAGTAATGATTAGTTTACACACTGTGGAACTATTATATTTTGAAAAGAAAATTAATATTCTCACCTTTCAGAAAATCCTTTTTACCAATGTTGTAACAGAATAATCAGTCACTTAATGCATTCACCCTTCCTGCAAGTTCACTGCTGCTTACAGTAAAGTCTATGTTTATCTGTTTATTTAAAGGTATCTTCAACCATCACTACTTTATAGTCTAAATACAAAAAAAAAAAAAAAAAAAAAACAGTTTAATGATTTACTTGCTAGGTTTAATGTTGCTGTATTTTTCCTACCAATCAACCCGGCCTCTCCTCCCTGAATGGTACTTCATGAAATTTATTTGGCACATAGCTTCTAAGATTCCTGGTCCTACAGCCCATTTGTCTGTCATTAAATATATTATATTTTAGTTAATTGTTAAAAGGTACGTTTTAAGCTGGTTAATCTTTGACTTATTTATTGAAACTTTTCAGCACATTCCAAATTCTAAGTTGCTCAGGAAGAAGATGATTTAAATGATTTTATTTTGGTTTGATGAATATTTCTTGTTCAAAAAAAATCGTTGTTTGTAAGCCTTTAGCCCACAACAGCATTGTAGGAGGTGCCATGCATGTACTTGTAAATCTTTGTGGGAGAAAAAGGTGGGTGCTTGGCTTTTATGAAAATAAGAAAGCATATGTGTACATTAGCTTAGGTATAAATGAAAGCAACCTATGTTTTGGGATGAAATATTCTTTTAACTTATTCACTACCATCTCCTGAAATATAAACAAGCCATATGACTCTCTATTTTTCAGTCCAGCGATGTTAAAAATAAAACTTGTACATTTCTTCATAGCACCATAGTCTGCTTGCTTGCACTAGTTTTCTTGTCTGAGTGTCCTGGCTGTGGGTAACACTTGGTCTGGATTCGCCCCAAGCAGAGCAGTGTTTTCTACAGCATGGTTTGTCATGCAGGCATCGTACCTGCGCAGTGACATTCAGACGGGTTGTCCCTGGGTTATTCAATGCCCTCAGCTGTCTGGGGAGTGAGATTGAAGGCTGAATTACTTCACTCACCTGAGAAATGCAGTAAGTGCCCAGAAATGCATGGGGTCCTGTGCTTTATTGACACTGAGTAGAAGGAGGTTTTATGCAGAAGAGAAACGGCTTGGTCCCCGTACGCTGCCTTTTACTAGAGATGCTATGATAGCCAGACTGAAAAGCTCCAATAGTCCAAAGTTATTTTATAATGTAAGAGAAACATCAGTGCTTTCACACTAAAAAGAAAATCAAACATTGTTATAATGCAGCATTCTGGAAAATAAATTTTAGTTTCAAGTGTCAGTGACAAATGGTGCATTTTCTTGTTCCTGTTTAATTTCTTTCTTGCACAAATTGTTCGGATGATACAAGACTGAGTCTGAGTTTCTAAAATGTACTTATAAGTAGAGAAGTAGTTCAGCAGAGCTCAAGGTATGTGAAATTAATGGTAAATGTGAAGCATTTCAATTTGTTTACAGTTCTTTATCATTGGATCTTTTCTGATGAGTTGTTCGATTTTTGTAGTACAGTATGGTATGCAGTACCATAAAAACACGGAGCAAAATTAAAGTAGAGAACAGATTTATAGATTCCAGCCATTGAATCCTTTCCTTTTGACATTTGGTGTAATTAAAATATTTAAAGCAAAGGTGTATTTTTTGACTGATTTGACAACATGTGAGCCAGTTTGGATCCTCTTACCAAATGAAAAAATGCAGCCCACCTATTTTAAAACCCATACTATTTATGAAATAAAGCTGTGTTATTCCCAGCTAGGGATAATGGTGCTCTGATCGTTTCCTCCATTTTAAGAAAGGGAACATCTGTGATGCCAGACCATAGCCTGAGACAGCAGCAGTAGCATTTTTGTCAGCTAGAATACTGTAATACAATACCACAGCATTCTTTTTGTTTTATTTTTTAAAGGAATCAGCTTTTAATGCAAAAACTCTTGCAAATATATAAAACGTCATGGATCAATCTGTTCTCATGAGCCAAGACAAAAGAAAAGAACTGAGCATTGTTGGAGTCAAAGCTCCATGGCTAGGCTCCATGGGAGAAGCGGGAAAGATCTTTCCAAGCCCTGGAAACGGCTGCCTGCTGGTATTGGAATCCGCAGGATCGCTTCTGCTGTTCCCCTGCAGTGCCCCAGGGGAGGGGTTGTAAAATCAGGCTTGATTTAAGAACACAGAGATACAGTGTGAAGCAGCCTCAAAGAGAGTTCAGTGAGCAGCAGCCTTTGGAAGCGGGAAGTAAAATATTCTAAGTAGATGGGAGGGATCTTATTTTGAGGGGTGAAAGTTCAATTTTAGCTCCTCAGCCAGAACAAACCAGGACAGAACCATAGGTCTGCTGCGGCCTCACTTACAGTTGGAAATTTGTTGTATATTTTCTTCAATTTGTTCAGAAGTTTGTGCTGCATGCCAAGCTGCAGTAGTGTTGTGAATGAAGTGAATTTGTGTAGCTTTTGTCAGACCACCAGTGTGTTGCGCTGCTATTGCAAAAACCTCCAAGGTTGGCGTGAAGGACTGTTGGGGCAGCACGAGACTGGATAGAGAGGAGGTTTTCTGCCTTTCACACTCCATTCAGCTTTCAGTGCAAATATATCCCTGGATCTGTCTATATGTTGTTTCCTGAAGAACATACTTTGGCATTAGACAAATGGTAAGATTTGACCAATAGTATATTTGAATGTGGATTTTGAATATAAACATGTGGATTTCCTTTTCTGAGTGCATAAAGGAAGAATGCAAGTCTGTTTTTGTGTTTAACTGATTGTGGCTGTCATGAAAGGGTAAGTAATAACACTGGTGTCAGCCAGGCATGGTAGGAGTGTATTTTATGCAAACTTTCCCCGTCCTTTTGTTCCCTTCCTTGTATCCAGTAGATAAAAAGGTGAATGGCAAAGAATTTTGCTGTACTATGGGTAAGTTTGTGCTGTGAGAAGCAGAGATTAGCAAGAGTGCATAGAGGTAATGCTGCTTAGAATGAAGAGTAAAAGCCTAAAAATTCAGATGATACAGAGCATCCAGCAGAAGTGCTGCCCAGGCTACTCACTCTGTGTCTTTGGCTCACCTGGAAGACCCGAGACCGTGATTTGAAATCAAATTCTGCTGCAAGGATGATTTGTATTAAGTCAGCAGTCTTTCAGCTTTCTTTTCCAAGCACTTCCAAAGTGCTAACCTAAGCAACTTGGCAGAGTATAAGCGCATACTTTAACGGATGCCCAGGAACTGATGCGAGAGAGAGATTTGATCCCTCAGCAAAGTGTTCGGGCTGAGTGCTATGACTACCAAATCAGCGCATCTCAATGCAGTGGTGCCGCTAATGAGCTGAGTAATATTTAGTTACTGTGCCCAGAAGGAAAAGTGTAACTGAAGTTTTCAAGGTTGCTGGGCCAGGACAATGCAGGAGACTTCACCCAGTCTCAGGGCTGGATGGTGTCAGGTTGTTGCATCTTTGAGTTCTGAACTCCTGGCAGTCCCCTGTTCAGGTCCAGTAAAGGAACGGGGGCCTGTAGACCTGGGCTGAAGTGCACAGTATGGCTTCCCGTGGCACAAAGGCCCTGCCTCTTCGGGAGTCTCCTGTCTGCTCTTGGCAGTGGTAAACACAGTGAGAGAAGGACAGGGAGAAAGTTGGCCATAGTTGTTAGTGTCTCCTTTCGTTCCTAAAAGAAGACAAGGCTCCCAAGATTATCCTGGAGAGATTTGCTTGAGAAGCAGTAGTAGTGAGATGCCTGGGAATGCCTGTGGGCCCTTTTTGTTTCCACTTTCTCCACTTTGTTTTGTATTTAAACAAAGTCAACCATAGACTGTATTTGGTGTATTTCCCAAGGTCAGTCTATGGAGAGTATTTTTACAGTCACCGTGTTGGCTTAATGTCTTTGAAAATAGTATCTCTATCTTTGCTATCCACAGTGGAAGTAAAGAAGTGGTAATGTCCCCATTTCATACATTAGAAATGGATACGGTGAGTATGTAAGTAACATTCCTACATGGGAAGGTTGTGACAAAACAAATTGTAATTTAGTTAAATATCTTTAGCCTCTAATTATCTTTACTTTTCCATGAGAGGTTCTGGATTGTTCTGGATTTTAGAATGCAAAATTAGGTATCATGAACATTTTCAGTTGCATGGTGTTGTCTCCCCTTGTCTTTCCCTTAAAACTATGCAAACTTCTCAGGTACCAGACTCAATGTCAATGACTTTTTAGTGGTTCAGTGGTTTATGTCCTTTTGTGATAACAATTAATTCATAAACTTACTATAACAAACACCTGCAGAAATGTCATGGCTGTAAGTTAACTTTACAATTGGGAAAGAGGTAGTACTTACTTAGAACAAATGGATGGATGGATGGATGGATGGATGGATGGATGGATGGATGGATGGATGGTTGGATGGATGGATGGATGGATGCAAAATCACATGTTCCTGAGAATATAGTCACATTTTTCTCCCTAAATACGTGGTGCTTGAGCTCTACTTGGATGCTCATCAGATCTCCATTTGTATATGTATTTTAGGTTTGTGTTTCAGTAGTGCTTAGAAGTCAGGTGTATGAAGTGGTATCTTACTGTTCAGCAACCAGCATACAGCAGAAAGACACACACCTCACCCTATAGTTGGTTGGTGTATTCATAAAGCTGTCAGAAAGGGCTATTTTCCTCTCAAATGAGAGGTCTTTGCTTTCCCCTCATCTCCTGGTCCCTCCCTGCCTTGAAATTAACAACACAGGCCTTTGCCTGTGTGCTGGGGACCATCTTAAGGAAGAGTGAACAAGCATAGCTGTGATCCATACTCTTCTGTGAGAGTGCAATACTTTGTGAAGAGTGAGAGCTCCTGAGCCTCAGTTTAAACTTTGAAACTGGGGCAAGGCCCTTCAGGTTAAACCCACCTTATAGATGTCAGCTTCATTCCTCTTCCAGATCTAGTTTCTGCTCTAAGAATTAGGGCTAGTCTTGTCCTGTCTCTGTTGAAATTGCTCAGGCTTAGCAACACCAAAATTCCGTCTTTGGCTTCAAGCCAGGATGCTGAAATGAGCAGGCAGGTGAGTGTATCAGGATGCAAAGAGGTCTCAGCAGCGCCAGTACTCAGGTGGGAGCACGGACACTTTTGGTGTCAGCGGCAGGCCCCAGAAGGTGCCAAGGTGCTGGAGCGGGGAGAGGGAAGCAGAACTAATTTCTCAGCTGTAACTAGCTGGTCGGCATTTCTGCCAGATCTCCTCTGGACGAGATCATGCTAGTCCTGTCAGCACTTGCTGTGGGAAAAACCTTTCTTCCTTCACTTTTTTCGCCAGAAAGCTGACGAGGAGAACCCAGCAGTGCCTCTTTTCCAAGGGGGCTGGAGGCACCCAGGGAAGATGTGAGGGTGCATGGGAAAGGGAGTAGCCGTCTCACCCACGTACCACACAGGAGGCCGAGCTCAGGGCAGTTTCTGACCAGACCCTGGCAGGGCGATGCTCATAGAAGGCAGCATTTCTCCTTGGAGCATGAAAACCAAGCTCCTCACAATGGGGTCACTTGTCAGAAACTCTACTGCAAAAGCTTCCTGAATTCCCCACATAGCTCCAGATTTCCAGAAGCTTTTGCCCCAAAGAACTTGATTTGGCCCATCCATATTGACTGGAAACTGAGCTTTCTAGTGACTCCACAATCCAACCCTTGTCAGTCACACTACTTTGGTCAGTGCATGGGGTTCTTTGTGATAAACCTCACTGGAATTTGGAAACTGTTCAGCAAATTTGACCTCTACTTGATCTTATAAATATCACAGTGTCAAACAGCATCGCGCATGTCTTATCACTCAAAAACTGGACGCAGGAGATGGAATTATTGTGCAGTCAGCTCTGATTTTCCAAAACAATATCTTTGAGTCAAAGGAAAAGCTTTTTTTCTTCTCAGAAAGAAATGAGACTACCCTCTTTTTGCCTGGGGGAGGGAGCTCTTCTGAGACTTGCACCGATTACTCCTTGGCATACTCTAGTCACCCCTAAAAGGACCTAAAGCATTTCCATGTTTTGTAGGTAGAGCACAACTGTAGTCAGCTCCTGCGAGTAAGATGAGAACCAACCAATTTTTCTTCTCACCACAGGAAAGGGAATGGAGGCATCAGCAAAACCTTAGCCAAGAACAGCTCTTACCAAAGTTAAGAGCTTGTAATTTCCCCACAAAATAGAGGGAAAAGCTCAGCGGAGCTACCCGGATAATCTTGGGGGAGGGCAAAAGGGGAAAATGTATTTAGATGCAAATTGGCATCTTTTAAGAAATCTGCTTCTTGCTAATGTGAGCACACTCAGGCCCTTTCTTTCCTAAGAGCACGTGTGCTCCTGCCTCTGGCCCCGGTGCTGGTGCTGCTCCGTGGCCGGGGCAGGGACCGCGATGCCCGACGCAGAGGAGGATCCCGCAGACACAGAGCTGCCTTGTGAGCCCCGCGCAGCCAGCAGCCCGGCCCGCTGCCCGATTGCTGTGTGGCCTGGGCGCGTTGCTTCAAGCTTTCCCAACAGGGACAGCTGTGGCGGCTTGGGTGTACTATTTATCTACTCTGCAAAACTTTTATGAGAATTGGTACATTTTTTGTAGAATTCCTTAGTTACAGAGATCACAATAGCGATGGCAGAGCCAGACTTTTCAAACTAAAATGTGTAAGTATGTTACGTTGTTTACATGTAATCTCTTAAGCGAGGCCATTCAAGGAGCACAGAAATTCTTGCTTCTTTGTTTCCCAGTAATTCCAGCAGCAAATGCCCTGAACCACTCAAAACCCAGCTCAGGTACAAACGCCCAACAAGCTCAAATTGTGTGGTCTCTCACCTCCTTCTCTCAGTGCAAATCCCAAGCTCCTTTGAGGAGCCCGGGTGCCACTGAAAGGCAGCATAATGTAGAGCTCAACACCACTCAGGAACTTTGCATTAGTTTATATTCCTCCAGAAATAAAAAGGAGACACTGATGTTTTCCATGGAGAAAACGTCCTCCTCTGGTAGTGAGGTGAGAAAAATAATTTGAAACAGGCCCAGTTCCCCCTGCTTCCCCAAAGGATCCCTTCAGGTATCAGTAAGCCCTGAGGTGCTGTATGTCAGCAGTGTAATGTCTTAGTCTTGAAGATGGATCTTACAATCCACAATTAGAATCAAATAACAAATGAGGCTATATGAGAATATTGTGTTTACCTTACAGTGTCAATGTTCAACTGCAAAGCAGATGCTGCAACTGGAGACAACCCAAAATAAAAAGCGCTCTGTAAGCAAAAGAGTTCTTGTGCGAGAGGTGGAAGTCTGCAGGTTAAACTGTGGGAGCCTCTTGCACTGCTTGAGGTCTGGAGCACAGTTAGCTTTTCTCCTTTCCCCTTCCCTACGTTGATCCCTCGCAAGCTGAATGATATCGTCCACTGTTCTTTTCTAGCCTGTTACTCACAAAAAAAAAAAAAAGAAAACCTTTTGCTGTATGCTTTAGTCCAGTCAGTCAAAGGTATTGCTCCCTCACGCAGCATTCCTATTAACAATTCTCAAAAGAAGTGGCTGAGAACCGGTGTGGAAAAAGTGCTGAGGATTGCACTGGGGCAGCTGAGGCTGAGTAGCTTGCGCTCTGGAAGTCCTGCACTAACTGTTGGGCTGTACGCTTGGAGGCTGTTGTTATTTGCTCAGGGGACTTCTATGGGAAATGATCAAGTGGAGCAAAGCAGGGCTGGCACATGCAGCAATGACGAGTGTCCCTTATAGCACTGATGTATGCCAGGCTAAGCAATTAGTGTTTATTAGGTCTCTCTACTGTAAAGAAACATAGTTTATGTTTCTTTACAGTATGTAAAGAAGGCTATGTATGCAGCCTTGAAATACTAACTACAGCCCTCTGGAATGTTACAGGGCTTTTAGACACTAAAGACAGATGGGTTTAGCTAGTACTAAGTTTGAAAGACGTTTGGAGATCAGACCAGAGGAACTGGGAATGAGGTAAGATGATTAGTGGAGTTGTAAGGAGCAGAAATCTATACAAAAGGACATGAGGAAAGATATTTCCTACGCAGGTATTAAGCAGCAAGATGTGCACAGCACAGAGCTCACAGAAAGGCCAGTCTCAGCCTCTCTGTCTCCTTTCTCTCCCCAGGCTCACTGATGTAGACACACTCAGCAAAAACCCTGCTCCTGAGGAAGGCAGGTGCACCCAGCAACAGGCAAAGCATTCTGCTACCTGGGTCCCCAAAATAGACATGGGTCCGTTAAACCAGTTAGTAACCTTGAAAGTCACTAGCTATGAGGAGCCAACCTGAAGTCAGCGGTCAGTCAAGTAGGGATGGGAAAATTTCCTCCATTTGATTCCCTTCAGCAAAGGCGACTGTGAGTGAAAATAAGTAATACCTTGTGTTTATTAGGGGAAGCAAAGCTGCTTAAGATATAGTTTCAAGCTTTCTTCTTGAAATCTGCTACCATCAGCTTTGTTTAAAGGTTTTGATCGTTTCTCAATCTTATCTTTGCATGCCCTCTGCATCTCCCCCTGGAGTTATGCAAAAATCTAGGAAACCTCCAGACTGCCTCATTTTCCTCACAGGAAGTGTTTTCCCTCCTCCTGATGCACTCCCTTGTTCCCATACCTCGTGGAGTTCAGCATTTGAATGAAGAGCTTGTGCTCTGCAAAAACGCATTCCAGGCTCCCAAAGAATGTATCTGTTTATACTACCTCCTTATGGTCCAACATCCTGTTTTGGGAAAATATATCCTTCATAATGAGAAAGGGGGGAAAGGGAACAAATGATTCCTCACTGAAGAGGGGAATGTCTTCCTTTACTCCTTAATCTCTTTTTCTGCTTCAGAGGTAGGTGCTTTTTGGTTTTTTTTCAGGATAACTTCTGGAGAAAACATTCGATAATCTCAGGACACAAAGGAGCACTTGAAAGTGTTGGGGTTCCCCACTCCAGCCTCTCTGCCCATCCTCTCCACACAGGGCCAAAGGTGCCCCCTGCCCCCTCAGCCACAGCCCTCAAGAGCTCCTGCCCGCTCCGAAGAGCGGGGCATGTAAAGCTACTGCCCTTAAAAATGGCTTTTCCTTCAGGAAGATATTGTGTGCATAGTTGTGCTTATTACTTGGGGCTGCAGCCACGGCAGGACCCGGGCCGCTGGCTGCCCCCGGCACAGGCAGCGCACGCGGCTGCCGCCCGTTTTGCGGCACGCGGTGTGCAAGGAGCGCGTTGGCCCCGCTCCGCGCGGTTCCGGGCCCGGGCGTGCGCTAGAGGGAGCCGCAGCCCCACCGTGCCCGCTCGGCCTTGCCCCGCTGCGGCTGCCTGGGGCTGCACCGTGTCGCCGTGGGCCGCTGCGGCACCGCGTGGTGCCAGGGCGGCTGGGACAACCTCCCTGGCACCTCAGCGTGGAAGCCGAAGGGAAATCCCAGCTTGGCCCTCGCGGGGCAGCCCAGGGTGCGGACACAGGGCAGATTAAGCAGGTGCGCTGCCTGTGGGAAATTGGCAATTAGCAAAGCTGAGGAACACACAGGCTGTCTTCCAGTCACAAAACAGTCCCTGGGGCTTCCTACTGGCGCCGTCTCTAGCTCAGTTGTGGAAACCGGGGGGAATGGTGTGTTGGTCGCTGCTCAACGCCCGCAGCCCTCCCAGCTTTCTTTGCTGGGTGCCTGCTAGCCACAGGCAGCCAGGATGGGAAGGGGAGGCTGATCCTTCTGTCCCAAGGGCAGCACGGGCAGAGCCGGCGGTGCAGAGCGACGCCGAAACACAGCATGCAGGCGCTGAGAGAGGCGAGCGAGCACAGCTCCGCGCTCGCGTGAAATGTTGCCGGCTGCTCGGGAAGGAAGAACAGGGAGTGGCCCCATCCCTGGGGAACGCGGCAAGGACAGGCGCGCTCCAAGTGGGAGGAAGAGAAAGGAAGTGTCCTGCTGCGCGCTGGGACGATAGCGTGCAGCTTGCTTGCAAGAGCCAGCCCACGGAATCAAGGATGTGAACAGTCCCTTCTGCACCAAGGCTGTTACAAACGTTGATGAAAGCATGCCAAACCTGCAAAACTGTATTTAGGTTGACTTTTGGCAATGGGAAGAACAAATGACACTTCTTTCTTCAGGAGACCCCAAAGCCTGGGGAAGATTAGTGGCCTAAACCCTATCGCACCCTTGAGAGATCATTCGCTGTTATAACTCAAGCTGTGCAGGGCACTTTAAGAAGCACATTGCTTATAGAGGATCACACATCAGGAGCGGGAACCCAGGGGTCTCCCTAGGATTTCACTTGAAACAGGAGCCTTCCCTCCCGCTGCTGCTTGTCGTTGCCTCTCCCGCAGCAGCGCTGTGCGGGGCACTGGCAGTTATCGTGTGGTGAACTCACCCCTGGTCCCTTGTTAGCTATTTTGGTAGCACAGGACAGGGACCCAGGGGCATGGGCACGGGGAGATTAGTTGATTTAAATCTTATGCCTTGGGCGCCTCTCCAAGGAAAAGCTGTTGCTAACTTACAGCTGTCTCGTGCTCTCTGTGGAATGAGAGGGAAGTCCATTCAGTCTGGTGAAAATAAACCCACCATCATAGTTGGCATTCTCGTTGGTAGTCTCAGTGCAGAGGCCAAGGATTTGAGGGCTATGACACATGAGGCATCTCACTCCTAAAGAGCTCGATCTGCTTTGAAACGTGTCATCAGAAAAGCATGAGGAACCTTGTGCTCCTGCTGTCAATACAGTACTTGCCCTCTTCACACACACACAGGCTTTTCTTTTCTGTCCTACCAGTCTGGCACCCGACATGGGGACCACTTACTGTACACACACTTTAAAGGAGAAGAACACCCAATTTCCTCTCACTAAGCTCATGGACTCAACTCAACAAAAAGTTGTGGCCTGTCCTGCCTGCTATCTGGCAGGTACCCCATGGGCTCCTTCGCCTATTTATCCTTCCCTGGCTCTTTCCAGGCATGAAGCTGAGTGCCAAAACAGTGTCTGGATACAGTGACACATAGCTGGGCAGACTGTGAAATGGATGAGCTGTGTGAGCAGTGAGAAATGGGCACTTCTGCTAGCAGTGAGAGGAGGCAGCATGGGGAGGCTCTGCAGGCACTGCTGTGCTGCACCGTGTGCCTGGAGAGCCTGGGCCCTGAGCTGCAGCCATGGTTACTGCTCACCGAGGATGGCTGAGAGGTCACTTGAGAAACTCCAAGTTGGCCAGTTGCCAGCTACCACCATCAACTTTTGAGCATCATCTAGCAGCTGGATTTCCATGAAGGAAAGCAATACATGCTTCTGTTTTCCAAAGTACTGTTGATTGGAGGCGCCACAGAAATAGTGCACAAGGATTTTATTTCTCACTCTTCACATCACTTAAAATGAAGTTTCTATGAGACAACCCAAAGGGGGATTAAACAGAGGATTAAATCTTGTCACAGAATTCATCTCATTGGCTGGCCACAGGTGCAGCGCTAAGAACAAAGCAGAAGGCAGTAACTCTTTGGGGAGCACGGCAGCGGCGTAGCCATATATACACTCTGCCCTTGCACAACTTCCCTTTCTGTTTAGGACCAAGAGCGAGTCTACATTAGTGCAAGAGACCATCACAGACAAGAAGTGCTGACTGTAATAAGGGTATTTATCATACAATATAAGAAATCTGAAGCCCTCACCATAGAGGTTTGGAGCTTTTTTCTTTACTGTTTTATCAACAAGTCTGAGAGTTTATAGAGGATCCTCACAGGGAGTGAAAACTCTTTTGAAGCTGGTTTCATAATCTTCTCTCCTGATTTCATTTCATTATAGCAAACAGCAGGAAGAAAATAGGCCAGACCATTTCTTTCACACAGAGAGCAAGTACAGAGAGTGAGGAGGAGAGAAACGATAGCTGATAGACACCATCAGCACAAAGTGAAACACAGCGAAAAACCTTTATGAACAATTGTCATCTGTCAAAACTGATTTTCCATTTTACAGTGATTCTGTAACTAGCTCACATTTCACAAACTTTTCCTAACAGAGCCTAATCCATCTGATTCTAGCTCTGTGAGGAAAATTCAAGAGGTGAGTCACCCTGGCTATGACCTGTGGTCTTTTAAGTGAAAGAGTGATCAGGGGAAAAAAAGGAGGGAATGGAGAGTAAAAAGAATCTGTCTTAAATCTCCAAGTTTTCCCAGGCCTAGTTTCTGGGTGGCCTAGTTTGATCTCCTCCCCCTGCATTCACTGACACAGATATTTTCTTGATACAGCTTCCACACACTCACTGTGAGTCCTCCCGAGAGCTGAACGTGGTATGTTCTCACTCTCCAACTAAAAAAAAAAAAAAAAACAGTTGGAAAACTGTAACCAAACAGTGCTCCACCGCGTATATGTGGACAGCTCTTCAGTTTCTGCAACACCCAGTTTCGTACACCTTCATTTGAAATATATGGAAATGGTTGTAAGTAAGTGATACGTTGCCAAGAGAAGGGGAGGCCTGCAGCTGTTTCGAGTCCTTGGGTTAGGAAGTTAAAAGAATAAAAGAATTAGGGGCCTTTCTTTCACATAGCTGATTAGTGCAATGGAATGTGAGATTCGGCAAAGAAAGTTTGCTTATCAAGCTGCAGATTTATTAAATGTGTTCCAGACTTACACAGCTTCATTCAAGTTTAACAGAGCTGTAATACTTAATATGCCCTTTAGCAATTTAATACTCTCTTGTACAAACCATTGGAAAATTTAAAATAGAAAAATATGTCCAGGCTTAATCGTAAGACGAAGGGAAACTCTGTACAAAAACAAAATAAAGGAATGTACGGATAAAGCCGACTATTACAGACTATCTTACCACATGCATTATTCAACTATTATTAATACATGTGCTCTCATATGCAGACTAAGGAGGAACTAAAACTAATAAGTTGCAGAACAATAATTTTCAGCATCAGAGCTAGAGACTGGCTTCGTATCATTCCCACAAATTACTTCTCAAGAACTATGTTTTATACATTTTTCATCTTAAGAGAGTACAAAATGCAACCTTCTTCCTTACGGAAGTGAGAATCAGTTGTTGGTCCTCTTTGTAAGAGAAAGGGAATATTGCTGTCAAACACCAGACAATTTTGCAATAAAAAGGGGTGTAAACTTTGAATAGGTACATCACTAGGTCATTAAAGACACTATTTGTTGAGTGGACAAGCTTGTAAAACATTGCATGGGTGCATATTCACAGCAGCACAATTCACAATTACATGTGAATATGAACGCTTCTGCAGAAGCGTTCTTGCATGTAAGTATTTTCAGTCCTGTATGCTTTGTAAGAACGCTCTTCTGAGGCTCTGTGTGCCCCAAGGATCTGTTAGGGGTCTGTCCCAGTTTAGACAAGAGAATGTTATTTAATGTTATGCCTGTATATTGGAAAGAAGGACTTTATTTTGTAGTAGTCACTTAGAGTGTTTCTTTTTTTTTTATGGAGTAAATGCTCTTAAAGCATCCTTTCCAACTAATTAACTTCACTATAAAAACGTACTTCTGAATCTGTAAGTGCCTTACAGGGACAAAAGAGGTAGCAGTGCCTGTTGCCCCCAACAGCAAAACATTCCCAGGGCAAAACCGTAGTGCACAAAAGGCTGAACTATACTGCTAGTTTTCAAATGCAACAACAAGTACCATAAGTGCTTACAGTTATGTATGTGCAAAGCTATATCTGTATTCAATGAGACGCAAATAATACTAAACTACTGTACAGTGGTCGCTTCAAATGACACTGACTAATTCTGCCAATCACCATGTTGCTGCTGAGCCTCGCTGACTGCCAGCAGCCATCACGAACCGGTGATGTGCATAGAGCAGAGGGCATTATGGAAGCTGGGGAGAACCATCACTCCCATGGGACAAATTTATTGTGTAAATAAAAGACCAAGGTCAAGGATTTGCCAAAATTCATGAACTGAATTAAGCAGCAGCTGGGACTGGAATCCCCCATCTCCTGGCCTAGTCACTCACCGCCAGGTCCTGAGCCATTTTAGCAATTATCATTGCCTTCCACTGGCAACCTCAGACTAACTCTTTCCATACTATTTAAGGGCCACAGGACTGGAAGGGATCTCCTGAATCACCGATCCCAGTCCCAGTCTAATTGGGTGCAACCACATCATATGATCCTAGTCAGAAATGCCTCAAAGTGAGCAGGGTGGTGGGACGTGTGTGTGTGATGATTTCATCCTTCCAAATTCCAGAGGCAACACCCAAGAGTTTGCGGTAGTGATTGTCTCTCGCTCCGACTTTGCAGGCAAGACTACAGTTGCCTGTTAGCAAAAGGAAATTGTGCTCAAATGTGATTTGTTTTGTCATAATTTTTGTGACATAGCTATGGAAACACAAGTGAGATGGGGCTGGGATAGAGCAGCTGCTCATTGCTACAGCCATGCTAAGCAGCAGTGGCATGAAGTAGCAGAAAGCAACTCCTCAGCGTGTGAGAGGTGGAGCTGGCTAAACCTCAGAGAGTCTCATTAAAGCAGAGGCTGACACAGTCACAAAGATCTGGTGTACGGCAGTGGGGCCTAATCTAGGCATGAATGTTTTGTCTTTGAATGACACTGGCTTTGAGACTGTGTTTGAGTGACAAATATTTTATGGTCTCTGAAACACACAGAATTTATTTACTCAATTTACTTCCTGAGCAGTGGGGAGAGGACTTTAATTTGGTCCTTTCAGAAGCTGCAAGCCAGGGAGCAGCCTGGAAGCAGTGAGATGTGGCTGCAGTGGGGATGGGTGACAGCAAGAGGGAGAGAGGGAGTGAGGGCAGCACTGCTTGAACAAGAACTGCTTGCTAGAACAAGAGGGGATGGGGTATCCTATCAGAAGAGCCTTTCTATTGGCCATAGAGCCTACTCTGATGTCTGAGCTGCCTAAATGCAACTCTAAGAACTCTTAGATTTAGTCAATATAGGAGCAAATCTGACTATGGACCAGAAGGGCAGGGGAAAAGGGATAAAATGGACTGAATGGAAGCTTGCAGCAGTTTCTTGCTAGAAAGTAAAGACTTCTGGCAAGTGCCAGGGTCACCTGGACATGGCAAGGCCCAACAGCATGTTTCATCATGGCATGGTAGAAACATACATAACTCAGGAGTATGGACCTTTCCACAGAATCAACTCTCTTGTGCTTGAGTCTTCAAAAAGAGGTGTAAAAATACAGGGGCAAACAGCTATGTTTGTGTGCAAGAACAAAAGCCCCTTAAATAACACATGATCTTTTAACTTGCTCCAAAATGCAGGGAGAAAACTGAGTCTTATGTCACCCCTGAACTGTGACAAGCTAGCATAAAAACCTCTTAGGGGGAGCTGGCATAGTTTGCATAGTTGATATCCAAGAACTACATAGGATTATCTACGGAAACAAGATGGGGATAACAAAAGAAATTCTGTTGTCAGAAGCAGGAAATGGGAATCATTTATCCCAGTTATACTGAGGTAGATGATCTGAGTAGCTCAGATTTTTTTTTAGTCTCATTTCAACAAAAATCTCAGAAGAAGACTCAGAAAGAAAAGGAACAAATTACTCATTCATGTAACATTAATAAGCTCCCAATACCCCTGTAGTTCAAGTACGGGATATTCTACTTCCATTTAAACATGTAAATGAAAATAACCTGTCACTTTATTGCCTATCAAAATGAAAGACATACAACAAAGATTATCTCTTACAATTACATCTATGCTAATGTAAAATTCTCACTCAATTATGAGTGGCAAAAGATTCTCCTACCTAGAATTTAGATAAAGGGAACAAGCTGTCAGGAAAGCAGGAGAGCAGATAAAATGTGCAGCAGAAAAGCAGTCTGTTGTGACCTGAGATGGCAGCTGAGACACAGTCTGACATCTGCCTTGCAGGTATTCACTCTGTTAGCTTTGCGGCATTCCTCAGACAGGCTCTCACAGCATCTACGAGCCTCTAGTTTGCTTTGCTGTGCCTCCGTGACAAAGGTATCCTAACCTCACTAGCCTGAAACAATAGGTTTTAAATATGAAGATACAGAGTCTCCAGAGCACAACTATAATATGATGGTTAGTGCCACATGTATTCCTTGCACAGTGGACTAAATTGCTGAAAATGATGGCTGAAGTTTGGGGCATCTTTATATCACTTTCAGTAGACAAGTGGTTGATTTTCTTCTTAATCTAGTTTTGTGAGGAGGAGAAATGTTGACTCTGTTGAAAATAAGTGTGTCCAGATAGTTAGGGAAACATTAACTATAGCTTAGGAGCAGAAATTTAAGATGTGGGTTGGGAAGAAGACATGCTCTCGACCCTTTCAAGAAAATAATGTGAGGTTGGATACATGCATGGTCACTGCTCCTCAGCCGTCTCCCCTCGTGCAGTCACCTCCGTCTCCCCTCGTGCACTCACCTCCAGGAGCTAACAGGGTTTCACATCATCCCAGCCTAGGGCAGGCAGACTGTGGGGAAGCAGCTCCCACCAGTTCCCAGAGCAGACAGGCTTGCTGTCAAGAAATGATTTAGCCTGAGGGAGCTGCACAGTTTCATTTCCTTTCATCTCTCTCTCTGACCTTACCAGTTTATTTCCCCTGCTCCTTTCTACACACACTTCTTGAAAAAAAAGGGGGAAGGAGAGAGAATAGTCTTAAAATAGCCTGGTTGGCTGGGAAACTCAGGCCAGGTGGTGGCACACCACCAGTAAGGACAGCCACAGTAAAAGTGAATTATGGCAGCCTGGTCTCCAGGGTATTAGAAAGGGAAGACTTTCTAAGTCTTTTGCAGGGAATTCTTCTCTACAGTAAGGAAAATTTGGGGATTACATCTCCAAGAAAACACTGCTAGGCCAAACATCTTGTGTGTCGCAATATAGGTGTGCAAAAAAGTTCCTTCATTCAAATCTGAGACTGACTAAGCCTACTCATCTGAGAATCCTGTTAGAAATACCAGAAGGTGATTATCGGTCCTAAGGAATGGTTTAATTTATATGAAGTATATGAAATGTGAAGTGTTGGGGCAATGACTGAAGGTTTTCACCAGAGCACAGGATGCAACCTCTCTGTAAATATTTCCTCTCTTCTCTCTTTCTGCTCTTTCACTGGTAAGATAGATGATGTGCATCTTCTGGAGTAGGGTTTTTGTCTGTTTTGCCAAAATTCAGTTTGCACATTTGTTCTTCTAAAGCAATCAAAGCTGTTCAATGATGAAAATCAAAGTGTCGGTGTCAACTAGGCAATGCTAGGTAATATTCTGTAGCCTAGAATAAAATTTCCATACCTGCATTCCTTCTAGGTGCAGTTCAGTTAAAAGTTTCAACAATGCACTGAGCAAATAACTTGAGGTTTGGAGTCAGCACTGGTTATAACATAAGTGCTCAGAGACTAGTTTGCTGAACAAGCTCTTTGACTACAGAAAATGAGATATAAACCAGCACATTTCCTGCAGTGTGAAAGACAGAGAATATTTCAAGACCTCGAACAGTCTGCCTTCTGTTACAATACATGCATATCTGTTGGAAAAAAAAGCACCTATCTTCTACTACCAGAACAGTACACCAGTGAGACTAGATAACTACTGAGACAAGGACCAACACCTATAATCTACAGAGGAAATATAATCCTGAGAAGTGAGCTAATACTGCCAGGACACCTCTCCATTTGTGACCATTTTTTTCACTGAACAGCCATCTGTTTTGGAGTGGATCAGAGCAGCTTCTTAGGGGAATAGGGGCCTTTCTACAGGTCCTTGAACTGTCAAAAACAGATGGGAATAAACCCAGTGGACTATGAAAGGCACAAACAGATTAAAGTTACAGCATTAAATCCTTTACTCCCTCAAAACACTGGTTGCTTAACACTTGCCTCAGTTTAAAAAGCAAGAGTTAATCATTCCAGGTGAGGTGTACAGTAAGCGATGACCACTAGTATGAGCTTCAGATGGCTGCAGGCTGCTCAGAGACTGTGATTTTGGTGGTGCTACCAGAGGTTGCCACCTATCCTGCCTGCAGCATCCGGAGGAGGGGAGGGGAAGGTGTCTTACTTTGTCTGGCGTGCACTTAGCAGTCCCTAAGACAAACACGTTATTTTGCAGAGTGGCCTCCCTGTCTATCAGACTGTTTTGATCCAAAACCAAACTTTTGACCTTACCTGCACTCATCAGTCTTCTCTGGCCAACCGGGGTCTCTGCTATTCCTTAACACAAAAAGGCCTGCACAAATCTGATGACTGGGACCAGCTCACTTCTCGCAAACTTCCCACTTTTTTTAAGATAGATACAGAACAAATGACAACTTTTAGCTGGTGAAGGGGACAACCCAAGCTGATGCAAAATACTGTCAAAGCCACCCAGTCAGGTTGAAGTAGTTTAGGGTCAGCAGGATGACCGTCTGCCTACCCCTCTGTGTGTTTCCACTCCAAGTTTCCTTGTACAGCACATCAGCAAGGGGAGGGTCATGTTATTAGCTGACCAAACAGGCTGCGAGGGATAGCGAATTTAACCTGAGGGGTAAAGGAGATGATGCCAAGTGCCTGGTCTGTAAATTCTACAAAATTGAATCTACAAAAGGTTTGATCAGTGACACAGAACTGACATGGAAAGGTGAAGCATGGTTGAAAAGCAGAGAGGAATACAACAGCACTACCTCTCCCCACAAACCTTGCCCAGCTTTTTGCTGTATCCTGCCACTGGAGGAGTTGCTCAGTGCTGACTCACTCTTCTTTCTAATGATTAAACCCTGAGGTTGGGGGACGAGACAGTCATTCAAATCATAAAGAAAAATGTGAGGCTAAAGGTCAAGCTTGTCAAACCAGCAGTTCGACATTCGGTTCCTATTTCCACCTTTCCAGGGCATTCTGCTTTGTACACTCAGCTGGGCTCTGTGTCCACTGGATATTTCCAAAAATTTGCTTCAATTTGTCTAATTCTCATTTCTCAGTGCACAACGCTAAAATATATTAGCAGCACCATGGCTACATTTCACTCAGAGTCTTTCTGTTCCCACCCATCCCCAGTAAAACAGATCAGTCCTGTCAGTCTTATTCTGTTACAAAGTTTTGAAGTCAAATTGGTGCTTGAGGTTCATACAAGAGGTCTGTGGGAAGGACCCCAAGCAGAAATTAATATCCCAGCCCATCCAACAGTACCCAGAATCTGCTGGCACCACTGTGGAGCAAGGCAGCAAAGTTATGACAGGCAAACATGCAACCAAATGGAAGGTTTTTGTTTCTGTCATTGGGGGCAATCTTCACCAAGATCATTGGAAGCAGGAGGAGAAAAACATTAAAACTGAAATACGTGCAGTTTTGTGTTGAAATAAGTTTGTACTTGATGCTTTATTTTTAAGGGTTGGCATTACATGCACGGAGCTGAGTATCTCTAGGCCTCGTGGAAATGGAGTCAGTGGATTTGGAGCTGAGCAGCCATTCGGGGAGGTGTGGAAGTGGCCATGTCTGAGCTTCCTACTCTTCAATGACCTTTCTCCAGATCTGAAAGCTTGGAGTCCAGCCTGAGCACGGCCTGTACTTCAGAACAAAAAAAAAAAAAAAAAAAAAACAAAACTCAAGGCAAGATTTTGGCAGCTTAAGCCCATCTCTTTCAGGGATGTGGGAGCCTCAGGCCTCACACTGCTGAGACTGAGCCTGGAATGTGGCTGTTCCTTCTCGCTGAAACCAAATTCGGGCCGTATCAATAAGTAGATAAAGAGATGTGTGTGTGTGTGTGTCTTTAATTACCGGAGCGCTGCGGCCCAGACGGCTAACGTGTCCGAGCAGCTCCAGCCTCATCCATTTGAAGCGCAGCGCAGGCTGCCTGGATACGGCCCTCCCAGCAGTGTTTGCGAGATCGGGTGTCAAACAGGAACGTTAAACTTTGTGAGGGGCAGCGGCATGGTATGCCGCCGTAATTGCCCTTCCCTCTGAGTAATGGATGCCCCTTGGGACAGGGCAGTGATTTATGGGCATTACCTCTCCTGCCTTCCCTGTTCTCCACACTTCATCTCAGGAAACTGAATCAATAATTTTTATTATGGTAGAATAACTATCCTAGAAGATTCACAAATCCATCCCTTTAGAAAATTCATACTAAAACTCAGGTGCTGGTGGAATGCAAAATATTTGTTTTTATCATGGTTGTGTGAACCTTTTCTTATTCTCAAAGCCAGACCTCTCGTATTGCTTCTATTCCTGATATTCCCTCTACTTCTGGCTTCTGTTCTTAATATTTTCATCAATAACTGGAAATTGCTGAGAGTTAGAAGTTATACTAAGGCTGGGATCAGATCTGACAGCAGTTCGCTGCTGCAACAGTTGAAACATCTCAGAAATGGCAGTAAATCTAGGTGTGACAGAGCAGAGCTTTGGTCCAGAGCCCTTCCCTATCGCTACTCAAGTAGCAGCATCGGCTACAGGAAAGGGCTGTAGCCTGCACCACAGATATCAACACCGAGTTTCACTTTGGCTAGTCTAGAAAATCCATCATACTTCACCTGCTCACACTGCTGCCTCAGGGCTTTACCTTTCCTGAGTTGATTAATAATCACTTAGAAAAAGCTCCTGACAATGCCAATACCTTGAAACCCTTCCTGAAAAAAAAGATTTGCACATCTCTCGGTTTCACTTGCCTTTCAAAACCTCTCTTCAGATCCCAATCTGTCGGTTAAACCGATATAAATTGTGAGTGTGATGAGAGCTGTTCTCAGGAAAAAGCTCATCGTTGGCTAGAGAAGAATTATCCCCACCTCCAAGAAGGGCTCATGTCAGGGCAACAGCACTCACAGGAGGTGGTCACATTACTTTCCTGCAGCCAAACCAATGTTTTTAAATTAGTGACCAAAAACATTTCACTCCATACAGCAATTTAAAGTCAACTTCTAATGTCTAAAGCCATTATTACCTCCCTCTCCACAGGGACTCTATTTGCCCACCAGCACAATGTTTGACTAGCTCAGAAAAAAAATGATAAACATCTCAGAGGAAACTGGTATCAGTCCTTGGTCATCTGTGGTTGCTCTTTCTGCTGAGCAGAACAAGGTGTTTATGCCTCCCCAAATGGTGCACCCTTTCCTTGCTCACCTTGCCATGTCTGCAGCACCCCTTGCCTCTGCCGTAAATGGCAATGCTGTGACATGCGCTTCCTGACAAACCAGTGCCACTCGGGCTACGCACCTCCGGTTACTGCTCCAAACCGGCATTTCCTCAAAGCTGTTGTCTCATACCCTGGAAATAATAGCCCAGTTCGGCTTCTTAGGCATAGATCTGCTTCTAAGAATCCTGAAAATTCCTACTCTTTTGTAGCAGGGGCAAATTTAGTCCCTTCTGCTCTACTCCCAGGACCTGAAATTCACATAACTGCCACTCTAGTGGCACTCTAGTCAAGAGAGAGCGAAAAAGCACCTCCCAGGCTGGAATAGAAGTAATTGGCATTTGCCAAGTTTGAGTACAAATGATGTTTTTTTTGTAGTGAACCAGTCGAGCCACGGGAAGAAGCTATCCAGAGATAGTTTTCATAATTAGCTGATTCCTGATGAAGAAGGTCAAATATAACCATCTCTTTGGATTTCAAAACCAATGAATTTATGACAAAACACAAGAAAGTACTATAGGAACTGTTTTTCTACTGCAAACAAGATACAAAGTGCAAAAAACCACTGCTTATATGTGCCAGTTAAATCTCCCTTTTCCCTAAACTTTTCCCTTTTTGCTCTCTTGATTGACATCATGACTGCATTACTCTTGAAAAGAGATATTTTAGGTTTCTTTTGAAGTGATGGCTAAGCTGTGGAAAGAAAATTGTCAGAATCAAGTTCTGCTTTGAATAGCTGTATCTTTTTAACTTAATAAAAATCTGATAGAAATGCTCCAAATGGATCCCGAGAGAATTGTTACCAAGAGAATCTTTGTTCATGTTCTGCAAAGCAGTGCCTCTTTCTGTAATCCATACTTAACATTTTTACACAGACTTTGGTAATCAGATACAGTATTTTGACCTTCTAAGGAGAAGCAAACATTTTTCTCTGATTTCTTTCCAATTTAAGTGTCCTTCCCTCCCTGTGGATAGGGGAAGGAAATCCTTTGCGGGCTGATTGTGCTCCTCTAGATAGGAATGGCTGGATTTAGCCTATTAGCCAGAGATTTCACATGTGCTTTGGGATTTAGACACGTCGGCACTGGTGAGTGCTAATGTGGCGTCTATGGCACAGTCTCTTCGCTTGCTGTAAGTTCGGCAGAACTTAAGTCTCATCCACACGCCTCCTATGTGGTTGCCTATACAAGCACACCTGGAGCGTCTGACTCACCCACAGAAGCTGGAAGCAGCTCTGATATCTACAGTGATCACACCGCTTCCCTTTACAAGTGGTGTAGGCACTGTTGTGTGCCTTCCGGCATGATTTTCCTTTAATGCTTGCTTAGACCAGTCATTATTTACACCTGATATGAGGGACCAACTGGATTAAAACACCAGGCAAAGGCATGCCTGCCCATGCAGTTTGCTGCCCATGTGACAGGCTGAATTCTGCCCAAGTGTGCAGCCCAGAGAGCTCTTGCCACAGAGATCTGGCTAGGGATCATGCACGCTGTGCCTAGAGTCTAGCTCAGAAGACGGTTTTATGGCATGTGAAGTGAGAAGTTTTTTTTTTTTTCAATTCAGCTTCACTGTGGGATGAGATGAACAGGTTAATGTTGGGAAAAGCACAGCAGCAGAGGCTAGGAACATTCATGACACCAGTCTTTCCAGTGTCACTTATGCTTACTGTGCCTTCATAAGCATTTTTAAAAAGCAGCCCATGTCAATGGAAAACAGCTCCTTTGTATCAGGAGGTCTGATCTCAATTGTTTTCATGAAGCTAGGCATCTATTCCAGTTACTTGTCCAAAACAACTCAGCAAAAAATATGCTATCGCATCTAAAAGCCATTTCCTGTTAATGTGGCATCTTCCCTGGCAGAAGCTTCTTAAAACAAAACAAAACAAAAAAGCACAATAGATAAATTTCTCAACTTCAGACTTGTTTTAGAGCATATCTGCCAAGTAGCAAGTACTGTTGGTCACACAATATGTGGCTTTCCTTTCCTTCCTTATTGCTGCTACCAGGTCTTGCACACACTCTATATGTATTTACGAATAAAACTTTGCAAGTGCTTTGCAAGTGCAAAATACTTGGCATAAGGAGTTGTGACAGAGTTTCCTTGGCTCTGACAAGGCTTTCCTGTGCCATCAGTTTTGGCTAACCCAAAACAAAATCTTTGCTTCAAAATACTGTTCAGTTTTTTAGCAATAAAACTAACATCTCAAATGGCACTTTCTCCTGTCACATGAAAACCCAGCTTGCCCTCTTCAGGGTGTAGGAAGGAGGCAGAGGGGAAGAATAAAAATTCATATCTGAAAACTGGCATTTCTGAGGGATTTCTGGCTTTGACTTTTCCTTTGTGGAATCCTGGCAAACAGCCAGTTTTCTGAGTGTGAAAATCAAGGTCCTGCCTGGCCATTTCAGTGTGAACCATTAATCGAAAGCATGCAGGATACAGCCCACTCCTTTGAAGAGGACCTAGTGCTAATGTGTAATGTTATATGTTGCTTAGGGTTTGCTATGGGTTCTTTACTTCACGTTATCTCATACCTGAAACATGCATTTTGTACATCCTCTCTCCCTGCTTCTCCTGCCTACCTGATGCTTCTTCTGCTGGCTTGGACCACTTGTTTGTGCTTTACTTTATACTGAGTACTGATTGTTCAGCACTCTTGAAAGTGCTCCATAAAACATGTGCATGAAATTAGTGCATGAAGAGTTTTGTACTGGAACAACAATTATTGAAAGGCCAGACACAGTACAGGAAATACAAGTCCTTTTCTTACCTAAACATTTTCAGTTTTGATTAGCTGAAACTTGAATTTTAATTCTGAATGGGTGAGGATGCCTTAGGTTTATTTAGGCGATTATTTTCTTGATTTTGAATTTAACAGCTCCCTAGCTAGCCTCATCATGGTAGGAAAAATATTAATGCGCAAAGTACAGGAGACTAGTTTATGTCTCAGCAGAAACTAGGAAAATTATTTAACAAGAGATATCATGAAAAAGCTCTATATTCACACACACACAAAAATGAATGAAATGTTTTTGTTATCTCTTGCCATACAGCGGTTCCTGTTTCTTGTGCTCTCAAGAATAGTGGGAGGTCTTAAAACACAGATGCTATAAAAGGCCACCTTTTTTCATTTAAGCTTTTCCCATGTATCTCTGATAAGAATATTTTGTTACAAGAAAAACAAAACTAAAAAAAAAAAAAAAAAACCCTACAAATTGGGAAACCAGGGTGTTTATAATTAAAACACTGCATCCCACATTGTCCAGCTGCACCAGTATGAGAGACCAACAGGTTGGGAGAAATACTGTCAACAGTGCAAACAGTCTAGGCCACACTGCATGTAGATGTGTAATTATTCAACACAACAGAGTGTTGAATAAGTAGAGTGTTAAGTTGAATGGGATATGAATAAGTCTCAATGATTTCTAATGGAGCAGAAAAGGAAAATGCATTATGAAGATCAAGATAGAATATACGGTTTAATGCAGTGGAAACAGGTTATAGTAGTATCCATGAAGCAAATCCATTGATTTATCCATCCCTCCATCAGCCTTACTCTGATTCCTCTTCCCAACTTACTCATTTCCAGCACAAGGCCACAGATGGAGACTATGTGTATGTTGGGAGAGAGCAGATACGACGATTACTTGCTTTACCTTTTTTCTTTAATTCTGAAAGGGTAGAAATTCCTTTGCAAGATAATCCTTGTCTGAAAAGAATTTCCAACAAAAGGATATTGTGCCCACAGAGATAAATCTTTTGGCTTTCTGTACACCAGATAAAGATAATTAGTCACTGGACTGAAACTTGATAGTTGCCTGCCTGTAGCAGCATGACATTCAGTAGGGGCAAACAGAAGACAGTGCTGACTAGTCATAGAAGTATTTACAAAGAACTATTTTCCTGAAATTGAGAGAAGTTGGGAGGAAAAAAAAGCAAGTTAGGAGAGGAATTAATATGAATTTGCTTGACAGACATATAAAATTGATCCAGCGATTTTTGTAGAACTGCAGAGAGGAAGGAAGATCACGTTAAAAGCCTAAGTTGATGAAATGGAGGCAGAAATTCTGAGGGGAAAAAAAAGCACTATCTAGAAAAAGAAATAAAGAAAACTATGAAGGACCACAAAACTAAGAAGGGAATCTAGAAACATCAAACAAATCCCACCTGGCAAAACATCAAGGAATTTTATAAAGTAAATTAGGAACAAAGGATGATTTAAAGTGTCCTCATTCAAATTGTCAAAATGAAGTGAAATTCGGAGCATTCCACAAATGAGCCTGCATTTACTACTGAAGGAGACAGACGCTCTAGAGAGTGGCTCAGATGCCAGAACTTTAGACAGCATGAATATTTTAGTCTCCCTTAGAGCAAAGTTGTCTCTGGTTTGTTAGGAGCAACACTCAAGTGAACTTAACTTTCACTGAAGTTAATTTTCACTAAGAGAGAGAAAACCTTGGCACTTCAATTACATGGATCATATGTAAAAAGCTAGATAAGAAGATAGGTAGAAACAGGACAACTTTATCTGAGTCATAAGCAACAATCTGACTACTTTGACACATGGTTTAAAGGAATATTATGAGAGGAAAAGGGCCCCGTGATAGATGAAGATGATAAAATCATTTGTAATCATTTAGAAAATATGGACTGTTCTTACCTCTGTTTGGAAGGCAGAAGGCTGAAGTGCATACATCCCTTCTTTTCCACTCATAAAAAGGAGCTATACTAAACCACAGTGACTCAGAATGAGTATTTTGAAAATTAGCAAAACTGGACAACTCACAGTCCAACGGCCTAAAGAGATAATGAGAAGAATTTGGCCTAGAAATACCAAGTTTCAATGAAAAGGGCCCTAAAAAAATGCATAGTGTCCCATTAGGTCGTGAGGGCACTTGCCTAGCAATAGGTCCTGCCTCCCCCTTGCACCCTCCACCTAGAAAAGCGCAGGTAGCAAGTAGGGAAATGAACTGTTCCACTCAGTGGAAATGTACAGGGCTTTAAAATATGGCATTTTTTGTAAGAAAACGAGTGCTCATGGCAGGAGAGCTGGCAGTGATTAACACAGGGGCTTGAAGAAGAGCTTGTTTCAGAGCTCATCACCTGTTTTAGATGCAGCTGGTTATTCAATGAGGCTCAGATGCAACTAGACCCAACCAGCAAGCAGCTAGACTGTAGTTTTACTACAGCGTATCACTTGTCACTAAGAGATGACCAACTGTGGGCCACTGATAAGACTGATGCAGCATTGACCTTGCCACATTGGAAAGGAACTGTTCAGGTGAGAGATTTCTGATTCAGCTCTGCTAGAGGGAGAGAAAAGTGAAATCTCCCCAAAGGTCCTTGACAATTTGGCTTTGCAAAGCCATGTTTGCTGACCAGCATGATCTGGAACACCTTAGCAAGAGATGCCAGCCAAGCATCTAAGAGAGATTTCCTCTCACCAGGAAATGGAAGCCAGATATCCTGTGTCCCACAACCACCAGCTTTTCCCCAGAAAGGTGAATCCTACATGAGAGTGACCGTCTGGTAAAAATGCATCTGAGGAAAAAAAAATCCTCCTAAACCCTAACAGGTTCTGACAGGGACTGAAAAAAACTCAGAATGAGATTGTCAGAACAGAAAACTTTACTACTCCAATCCAATTTGAGCAAGATATGTTTTTACTCTGGTGCACAGTATTCAGGGAATTCTTTCAATGCCCACAGTTCTAGAAGGTTGTTGAAATACTGGAGTGGGTGCAAAGAACAGCCACAAAAATTATGCAAGGTCTACAGAAAAATGGCATAGCACAGACTTGGAGAAATGTCTGTTGAATTTAATAAAGACTTGTAAAATATGAGAAGTGACTTGATTACAGGGGGCATCTCCCTCCTGGGGAAAAATGTCATGGACTGAAGAGCTCTTAATCTAGCAGAAAAATGTGAGACAAAAGCCAATAGCTGACAGCAGAAGCTTGACAAATTCAAATGAGGAAATCATCAAAAATGTTTAACAATGAGAGTAATCATTAAAACAAATTACCAAAGAAAGTGGTGGATTGTTCATGTCAAGCTATCGTCACATTAAAGCTACAGGCCTCTCTAAATGATGAGCTTTTGTTAGACAAACCAATCCACTCCTTGTGAGGACAACTGCCCAAACCGTAATGACCCATCCAGGGTAACTGTTTGCAACAGTTCTTCTGGAGGCTTCTGGAGGCTCAGAGATGCTATTGACCTTGCTAATTCTCATTGTATCCATGCAAGAGACTGGTACAGGTTGGTTTAAATTTAAAATCACTTATCTAATCGCATAACTTGTTGTCTCTTTAGTATCTCTTCACTTCCTGAAGCTATCATCTGTTGGGACTCTACGGGCAGAGCAAATCTTCTAAGTGAACTTCTCTTTAGCTAAGTCCCCTGAAGAAGCAGAGGCTTTTCTGCTGCCAGACATTTCCATTATTCCTGAAAAAGGGGCAGTTTCACTCTCTTTCACTCTCTCTCTTTCCATCTCCAGTTACAATTGCCAAGTCTCCTGGAAAATATTTTCTAGCTTCTGGAATGGATTATTATCCCTGCTCGGTGCAGATCTTCTGTACAGTATTTCTCTGGGCGGTTCTCAGAGCCTCTCGGGGCTCACTACTTCCCATGGTCTGGCAAAATCCCTGACCACCACTTGGGACCATGGTTTGTTTACTTTAACATTTATAGTGCAAAAAACCTGAAACTAATCAATGCCAACCATTGGTACAGTTCAAAAAATTAATTTAGACCAAACACATTTCTCTCCAATAAAGAAAGATGTAGAATAAAGACCTCACCCAGTGTCAAATTCAATAAAGGCCAGAGCTAAAAGTTTTGTCTTGCGACACGTTCTATGACTGTCCAAACTGCGTGGTAAGAAGCAATAAATATTAGAGCCAATGGCTTGGGGGCATGAATCCTCCTAGCTGATCCCAACAGCTCAGGCTTCAGAGACAGACAGCAGGAGCATTCTGGTTCATTTCAACTATTGTAAAAATTTAACAGCCCAAGGGCAGATCTCAATTCCTGTTGGAGCAAATGGGTTGTACAAGGCGTTCAGCTCTAGGAAAGCTGATGCATTAAATAACCACATATGACATGGGCCTCAAAGGAGCACTTCCCTTTTAGTTCTACTGCTCTTTTGACACTCCTTTTTTCCTGTTTCTGCCTCACTACCTACTATAGTTGGCCTTCAACTTTGACTCCATTGCACAGGTGAGGTGGGGTTAGGGTTCGAAATCCCACCTCAACTGTGGGGCTAATTTACTTTATACTGTTTACTTTCATCTTTCCATTTATCTCTCCAGTCTTCTCAGGCTGGGAGACTTCTGCTGAAAAAAAAAAAGGAGAGCAAAGGAATTAAGTGTCACAGAGACAACAGGGAAATGCGGTGTCACTTTCCACTTCAGTGTGCAAACCCAGGTTGACAATGGAGACCTGCCTCAGTTCCTATTCCTGGTGTTGCTGCTCTCCACAGTGGTGTTCCTGGGTTTCCAGTCCCTAGTCCCATTGCTCAGTCAGCTCCAAAGCCATTGTTTTTTTGTTTTTTGTTTTTTTTTTTTTTCTGGAGTTATGTGATTTCTGTGCCAGAATTATAAGTAAACCATGAAGAATTACTAACATTTCTGTGTAGACTTTGCAACTTTTTCCATGAAGACCCTCAAAAATGGCAAAATTCTTGTCTTGTCCTTAACTGCGGGGAAGCGTATGGGACATATGTGTCTTCTTAAAGCAGCAGTAGGTTGCCCAGAAAGTGCGTGTTTGCAGGCTAGAGATGTTCTGAAGCACAACATCATGTATTTCATTCTCACCAAGAGGACTTTGCAAAGCCCTAAGCAAGCAGAAGAAAACAAAGCACGTTTTCCAGGCAAGCTTCGACCTACAAGCACAGCAGCGGCTGCAACTCTTGACCAGTCACAAAGCATGGCAGTGATGCCAACTACGCTGAGGCCAGGGCCTACAGAAAGACCTAGCATCCCTCAGGTCCCAACATGGAGCCACTTTTTACCAGGACTGGATGTCTTTTCCAGTCCTGGAGCCAGAGCTCTGCTGGATGGGAGAACGGTAGTAATTGCCAGCCATGCGCTCATACTCTGAGGCCCACTGGTTTCATAACTGCCTTCCACCTAGGGCCCCAGCAATGCTCCCTCTGCTCTCCTACCAGGAAACACCACTGTACATTAGATCCCAAACACTTTATAAAGTGCCTCCAGCCTTTGCATTCATATCAGCACTTTGTAAAACACACAGAGATGGAGGCACACATGCCAAATTCTTCGAGCAGTGAGGCTGATTAGTAGCTCAAGGTTTGTCCTGAGGAAATGCTAGCTGTCATGAACTGGTAGGCTGCCGTCAGGCTGCTGTCATTTATATCCGAGCAACCTTTCATTGCTCAGGAGCTCAGATGCATCATGCAAAATCTGCTTGGGTTGATCCATGTTTCTTGAGATTAGTGAGTGGATGCGTGCCCGTAGCAGAGAACAGCTATACAGATGCTCAACAATTAAGCCTCCCGTTAGTGGACTCCCACACGCTTGCAAGGTACATAAGGCCCATGGAGTGCCTGCCAAGTTCCTCAAGTTGTAACAGTTCATGACACTCTTGAGATATCTGCCAGATGCCGACACAGTGTTCTGAAGTTCCTATTTCAGGACATAATTTTAAAAATACTTCTAGTTCAGGATTTAGAATGCCAAAAAGTATTTGTGTATGAAATGTAATGTAAACCATAAACCCAACAGGAAACTTCAGAGCCTTCTCCTTTTGTAGATATGAGGTGACTAAGGAGTGTTAGAAAAATGTTCCTTTATTGGCAAGAAAACAAATGCATTTTACTGTCCCATATGTGCAAAATGAAACAACCAATTAATATATATCTAACACTGAAAATGCCTTCCAACACTGCCCACACATCACAAATTGTATATTGATTGCAGCCTTTACTAATATTGCACAGGGGGCAGATGGCAAACACTCTGCTAAGCACTGGATTGGGTTGACAAGGAGGCAGAGCAGTTTCAATAACTGAATCAGCAATATGCTCTGCCTGAATTTGCTCATGTTTTTGATGCTCAGCCTGGGAACACTCAGTGGTCTAGCAAAAGCTTTAACATTGTCACTTCATACTGACTGGCATAATCACTGTCGTAGGACTAATATAATTCTTACCCTTTCAGTAGATGCCAAAATTAATTGCAGTGGAAAAACAGTCCCAAGAAGAAAGACTGGTCAGCTCTGCCTAATTTAAGAGCTGCATTTGTAGCTCTAAGTTCAGTAAGAAGCAAGTGTGTGTGTGTGTGTGTGTGTGTGTGTAGTCTGAAACACTTCTGGCACACTGGTCATTTGAACCTGTCCTTATTTTTCTTAGTCAAGATTTGAGTGTATATGAGGACCAAGACTTAAAGCTATAAATATGCTATCCCTGTTTTTGCCAGTGTGTTTTTACAAGGGAAATACAAAGACATTGATGTGGACAACAGAACGCTATTGCCACCCCTGAGGTGGGCCATCCCCTGCATATCTTTGTGCCATAACCAATCTGTACACCAGAATAAAGTACTTGTTCATTGTTGCTGAGATATTTGTCCACTGGTTCTTTGTAGCTACTGAGTAGGTGGCAGAGACACCCCCGACCATAGCCAGACAGTTTTGATTAGATGCCCTGGCCTTCGTTATCAGGGGAACTCAGATATCGATTCATAAGAGCATAAGAAGGGCCAGATAGCTCTGAACAAGGGGATGCCTGGTCACAGAGAATCTGGCAGCATATGCTTTTAAAAGAGTATGTGCATCCAGTGATATATTCTTGGTAAATACTCCCAAAGTTCATTAGCCAGTGACTGAGGTACCTCCTGAGGCACAGCACAAAAGTTTGGGCTCACCAGGATGTGTCACTGCTGTGCCTCAGGGTCAGTCTGCAGATCCATAATCAGCTCTGCCAGTTGCCCTTAGGCCTGCCACTGGTGATAGACTGGTTGGAAGTTTCTTGGAAACTTCTCCAGTTTCCCTACAATGCAGTAGTCTGACCTACCTCTCAGCCCTACCTCTTGTCATCCTGTGTTTGGAAAAAAATGCTGGCCTTAAATACAACAGGTTAGTTTGCAGCAGTCGCATAATGTCTTTATACTGCCCTCTTTTCCCAGTTTACTGGACTGCTTCTTTCTAAAGCATCTAAACACAGATTTCTAGAAAGGTTCTGCTTAGCAAATGAGTACTGCAATGTGAGTAATTCTAGCAGTATGAGAGGGACAGACTACTGAAGCACCATACAAAGGGTGGTTTTGTGCCCTCTCTGCTGAAAGCTTTGGACTCCAATAAATATGTTCTCCAGACTCATGTAGCATGAGGTTAGCACACTCCACACTGTTCCGTGAACAGCTTAAATAGAGAGTTCTGATTTCCTGCATATTTGCATCCCCTGTCCCCTATGCTCTTCACAAAAACAAGCCCAGCTTGTTCTTGATCCCTTATGGGACAATTATCACACACCCAGACTTTCCCCACATCCCCAAACTGATCCCTTCTCCCATCCTCCAGAGCCTCAGATTCCTCCCACATCCTCATCATTTCCCCTCACGCTAGTAACTCCACTTTCTTATACTCCTTAGCTCAAATATTTCCTCCCATTTTTGCTCTCTACCATTTTTGCCTGGTAGGTGAGCAAGAGGCTCCAAGGACAAGACCAAAGTCACAAATAATAGCTGCCACTTGACTGTCTTTCTATTGGAAAGGGCACTGGTTTGGGTGTCCCACTCTTTCCTTCCTTCTTCTGTCTTAATACATTTTTATGAAACATAAAATTGGCTTTAAAAGGTTACCCTCCTGTCAAACATGGCTGAAATTGGCTAACAGTTTTGAAAGTACCTAGGGAAAGAACTGATAGACAGATGGGCTTCACATCAGCTCCTTCATCACTTCCTCTGAACTCTTGCACTATTCACAGAAATGATGTTAAAGTGTTCGGGGTCTGGTATTATTTTACCTCCCTTATTGTTTAGTTCAAATTTATCCAGCAACTTTTGCAAAAATTTTGAAATATTGTTTTGCAGCTTTACAAGGGTACATTCAGCATTGCCAAACACAATAAAGTATCCTGCTACCTTCTGTTTTCAGAACTATATGAGATTAGCATTTTACATGGAGTATAGTATAACAGAGTTGAATAGTAATTGCACCGTGTGAGTATGTAGGGAGCTGATCCTCATTAATTTGCAACAGAAGAAATTTTTCAGTTCTGATGAGGGAAGTAATAGCAGTTACAGTGCTCTTCCTTTCTCTTTTTACTTTTTTCGCACTACCCCAGAGTGTAACTAGATAACTTTCTGAGACCCCTATTAGCAAGTAGATTTTAGTGTGCAGGCACTAGTCTTAATATTATGAGAGCTTAGAGGCCTTTGAGTGCAGAACAAATTGCATTTAAAAGCAATAGCATTTGCTAAGAGGATTGTATTACAATAATAGATTTGAAAACTTCGACTCTGACCAATGCTGCAGATGGGAGTTAATGATCTAGACAAAACACTTTGTGAGCTTTTGGGAGGAAAGCAGGTCCTAATCATTGCATTGACGGAAGTAGCTTGTGAGGGCAGCTGACACCTCATGAATGTCAGACCTTTTAGCCCACGCATAATACCAAGGGACTTGGAAAGGGTGCAGGAGCAGCACTTCTAATCATAGGCTGCACAGGGGAAAAAGCAGAGTCTGTATGTCCATAGTCCATAGAGCTCTGAACTGACTAGCTTAAATACTGCTGTGATAGAGATAGTAGTAATTAAAAGCAAATGAAAGGAAGAATGAAGAGTAAGGGGAGCTCTGAGTAAAGGCAACTCTCAGGAGTTCTGCATGACCTTGATGGAAGTCACTGAGGCCCAAATCCCCAAGGATGCTCAGACGAGATGTTCAGGTGGCTAAATAACTTTGAGATTTAGGCCATAGTCCGGAAGGACAGAGGAGCTAGCACTCTGCTAAGCTGTTCTCAACAACTACTTTGCTTCCATTTTGAGGGGAAGCCTCCAAAGCTGAACTCTCAATGTCTTTCAAGATGTTCGTGCCCTTGGGAATTCCTCTACTTTTATTTACTGCATCATAATATTTACATTCTGGTTTACATGTGGTATATGTGTTGGAAGTAACTTGAAATGCTACAGATTTCTTTGTGTGGCTGCCTAAATACAGCAACACCATGCTTGGCAGGCTGAAGAAAGGAGTGGAAGTGTTTTGGCTATACTATCCTGCCATGATCAAATCAGGACCTTGATTTTTCTCTAACACAAACTCCTCATTAGGACCACACTTTAGCAGTAACAGTTTATATAACTAAAATACAATAGTTATTATTAACTAAAGTCAAAACGTATTCTGTCAATCAAATTCTGCTTTGGGGATGTTATGTATGGCATGTAAAATGAAGCATTAATGACTGGTAAAATAGCACAGCAATGAAATTCTATTCATTCACTACTGTACACTAATTTCTATACTATTGTTAATGACATCTTCTTTCTGGACACAATCAAGGCAGGAATGGAAAGGCTTAAAAATCCAAGAATCACCAAATTAAATTTAAATGTGTGTACACATGCAAACATACACACACACACATATGCACATAGTTATACATAGTTATATAGTTATAGTATGTGTTTATATGTAGGATTGAAGTAATTCCATGTCTAGTGTCTTTTCTGCTTTTCCGTCTGCACAAAGAGTTTCTAAAGCAATCATAAAAGGATACCAAGGATGAAGGGAGGAGCAAAGGAATATATGAACCAAGAGAAGCATACAAATCATGTGGACACATACTGTGTGAGCAGCCTGAGCTGGCTCACCGACAGCAAAACAAGATGAGTCTGTCTTAGTGGATGCCACTTTGTGCTTTATCCTCTAACTTTATTTTACAAATATCCTGCTGGCCTGCCAATGCCTGTAAAGATGATTTTGAAAATGTGAGCCAGAGATAAGCAATACAAAGGTGTCTGCCTGAATCTACAGGCAGACAGAGCAAGATCTTCAAAGATCTGAAGTTTTGCTATTCATCTTAATGGTATGTTATTGCTGAAGTTATGCAGTAATGCACAGTTTGGTATTGTTAACCATTTTATTGCTGGGTAATGCATGCAATAAAAAATGAGAATGATGAAGATTCACACCAGTCACTCTCACTGGCATCTCACTTGGTCTCATATGACAGCATCAATTCTATCTGAACTTCATATTTGCATCATAAAGGAATGTCTTTAAATTATTTTCTCAATGAAGTAAGCTAACATCCTGATTATCCTATTGTTTACCTAGCAAGCTTGAGCTCCTGAGGAAAGCAAGGCAGGCAAATAGAATGGGAGTAACCCTGGACTTCAGAATTACTCAGGGTATGAAGACTTCACCTTCTTCGGGGTACTGGTAGGGAAGCTGTTCTGCAGGCTGAAGGAGCTCAGCACAGCTGTGGGGCTTGAAGGACAACCTCCTCAGCACATGGGAATGGTCCATTCCAGCCTGCAAGAAAATGAGGAGCCCTGGCAGGAGATCAGCTTGGCTGAACAGGGAATTCCTGACTGAAACAAAATACAAAAAGGAAGTGCATGGAAGGTGTGAGTGGGGAAGGGATTCCAAGGAGGAATGTCTGAGTGTGCAGGGTTGGAAATAAGAAAGCCAGTGCTCCACCAAACTTGAACCTAATCGTGGAATGTGAAGGGTGGCAAGAAGAGTTTCTGCAATACATCAACAGTAAAAAGGAAGAATAAGGAAGATTTTGCTCTGATGTTCATTGGCACAGGATTCAAACGGGGCTGAAATACAGAATGCCTTCTTGGCCTTAATCTGGTAAATTCTGTTCTCAGGCCTCCCTGAGCCCAAAGACAGAGTTGGAAGTGTCTTACTACCCGTGAGGAGGACCCAGTTAGGGACCACTTAAGTAAACTTAATATGCAAGTACATGTGACCAGAAAGGTTGCATCCAAGGGTGCTAAAAGAGCTGGCTGATGTCACCATGAGGAGGCTCTCTGTCATCTCTGAAAGGCAGCCAGAGAATGGGTCTCTGATGACTGCCAAGAAAAGAAGTGCTATGTCCATCCTCAAGAACATCAAGAGGGAGGACTCAGGGAAATACAGACTTTTCCTAGATCTCCTCACTGTAAGGAGAGAGTCCTTAGGAAGATTATGGGGCAAAACTTTACAGAAGACATTTCTAAACACATGAAAGAGAGGAAACCTGCTAGCTTGCTAAGAATTGCTAGCACAGTTTTACCGAAAGAGATTCATATTTTGGCCAATATGTATGAACCGTCCTGTTCACTCTTCTTATGTTCTTGGTTCCTATCAGCTTACTCTGATTCTCTACTCTAGTACAAACAACACCTAAATCCTTTATAACTGCAAAGGTCAACAAGAGTCATGCAAGTAAGGAACGACAGAAAAGGCTGATAGGTGACAGTGTTGTATCTCAATAGTTCTAAAAATTTTGAGACAGATTTTGTGATCTGTTTTACTGGAGGAAGCAAATGGGATTTATTCTGCTAAAAAATAATGTGCAATCATGGAAGATAGGACATGGTTATCTGTAGCAATATATTAAGTAGTTTTGACCATGTGGCATTTTGAAATGCTTTTTTCTTGTTGTGTCTTTTAGAAATGTATGTGTTTTCAAATCCTGGGGTGTTTATAATAGGGTTCCAAGTTGATTAGAGGTAGAACCCTTTTTTCTGGAGTTGGGCAGTCCTGAGACAGCAAAAAATGCACTTAAACTTGAACACAAGCTTTGTTTGACTAGAAATTAGACCATGTTGCTTTTTGAACAGATAAAATGCAGAGTGAGACAAAATAGAAATAGAAGTGTTTGGAAACAGAATTCCTTCTTGCCCACTGTGTCCTGGCAGAGGGTCCTTTTTTATTTCAGGCTTGATCTGAATTCTGAAGCTCGGGGACATTCTGAATTGCAACAAAACCTGCAGTTTTCTCTGAAACTCTAGAAAATATCTTTCCTCCCTTTTCTGAGGCCTGGATGTGCATCTTCTCATCTCCAAAGTAATATTAAGTTCAGAGTAAACCCGTGTGTTGTCCATAGTGTATTGATCTGTTCACTCTTGCACATATTTTGCAGGCTCTATGCTTGATGAGTTTTCATATCATCAGCATGAATTCTCACATACTTTATTCAGTGATGTATTCTTTTAATTTGGTTATTATTTAACTGGATTCTTTGGTTATGCAGTATCTACAAGAAAGTCATACGAAACATGAAAGAGGCTGATAAGAGGGAAAATATTTGGAGGGGGGTGAGGAGTGAAGGATATAAAGTATCACAGAACGTTTATTTTAAGACCAGCACAGTACTGAGAGCCAAACTCCAATTGACTGACTTACCCGGTTTCCACAGTTCTGAAGCTGTATACCACCCCCAGTGGCACTCCCCTGTAATTGGATTGCTGAAGTCTACCCCAAATCTCTTCGCCAGATGTAGGGAAAGGATGGGGGAATAGATGACCAGCAGAGATGAGATGTTGAAAGTGAAAGATATCTACCTCCAAGTACATCAAGGAGCTGTGAGAATGCAACTAGTTCAAGAGATGATTTTACATTACTTTTTATATCCATTTTAGAACAGGCAGTCAGCTCTTATGAATGTATTGGCAGTATACAGCTGATCTGAAGACTTTTCCTGCAGCTTTTAGAAGAACAGGAGTTGAAGCACACAGACCCTGCTATGAAACTGACTGTTCTTGTGCAGTTGAAGACATTGGTCCCAAGTGTTAGGACCTGCAGCTCTGCCAAACAGCGCACTCACTGGTAATGCGAGCAGAGCTTGGTGATTCAAGACACAGACCTAGTGAACACATCCTGCCCACATTGCAAGGAACCTACTATGCTGGTTTGTAGCATAGGCAGGATGAAAAATTCAGCTATTGTGTAATTTTATCTGCTTATTTCTAATGGAAAGTTAAATGAGTAGGACCACTGCTTGACTGTGATCTGATAAGGGATTCCATTTTGTAGCTCTATCTCTTTGTCTAAGAGCAATACAACACTACACACAACACACGGGTTTAATCTAAACTTAATATTACTTTGAACATGTGCATTTAAACTCCCAATTTGTCTGCAGTTATTTCCTACTGCAGAAAGTGCAAGCATTTTTTTCATACTTTATTCTGATATTTTTTCCAAATCAATCAAACAAACAAACAAACAAACAAAACCCTCTAAACACTTGATTGCTCTTAGTCAGAGAGATAAAGAGATAAAGCTGTTCCTTTTAAATACTAAGCGCATAGCAAATAGTGCTCATATTTGGTCATTCCTCCCATTAAGCCAGTCATGCAGAGGAGAAGCCGGGCCCATTCCTGAGGCCGCTGGCTATGACAGGTAAAGCTGCAGAACAGATGCCAAACCGACAGTGGTAGCAAGATAAAGACTCTTTGGGCTAGAGAGAAGGCAGTTTCCTGGCACTTCGTACTGGCAGAAAGGCTGAGTGTGAAGGAAGAGCACAGTAGTCAGTCTATTAGTCAGTCGTAGCAGCAGGTTGGAGTCCCAGAACAGCCCATGTCACATGGCAGGCATGCGGGCAGGAAGCTCACAGAGATATTCCTTAATGAGGCTTCAGCATGCCAGGCTAGAGGTTGGCATGAGAGCCAACCATTTGGTTTTTAATCTCTTCCTCTACATGCATAGTGACTATTCATGAGAGGATTACTATGAAGTGCCCTGAAATTAAATGGCATGTTTAGGATCTCATGGCTAAATAAATGTCATAAACAGGCTTGGCTAGTTTTAATGAGGCACAGTCCTGTTTATAATTTCCAAAATGATTAAATGATTAAAATAGTTGGTGTCAAACTCTTACTCACGTTTATCCAAATTTACAATGCAACATCATCTCTGAAGATTCAATTGCTGTTGCCAAAAGTTGTTGTGCATAAGCAAAATACCTCACATGGGTGTCACCACTTCAGGATCACCTTGTTCCTACGTCTCAAGAAGCCCAGTAATGAGAGCAGGTGATCACAGCAGCTGAGAAAGTGGACAAGCCAGAATCTGCTGCAGATCTAACTTTAAAAAATATTTTAAACAAGCATGTGCCTGCCTGGATTTACCCAGCAAGGAAGTAGAGCACTCGGCCGTGTAACTGCACAGTTACTGCTTGCTACAATAATAATCCTGCGAATGTGGGTGCACATACTTCAGGCTTGGCCTTCATGATGTCTCCAGAGCACATGAACCACTTCATATTGAGGATATCTGTTCAGAAAGCAGGTTCCCTTCCAGCGGGGGTGAGGGGAACAGGGACATGATGCCTGACTACCAGCCTTGAGAAAGAGGAAAATGAGTCATAGTCACTAAATAGGTCACTTCCATTTCATGTGAAAAAAAAATGCTCCTTAAGTATTGGGGTTAGTTTCTGTAACAAGGAGATGTCTGGCCTCAGGTTTCCCTCCATGTTTGCTGTTTCTCCTCTAGATAAGTGGGAAAAAGTAAGGAAAAATATTGCTGTATAAAAATTAATGCCTTTGGGTGATAAATATGTGATTGTGAATTCTAGTGAAATTATGCTAACTTCAACGGATTGCACATGCAGCTTAGCTTTGTACTGTGCATCTATGTAGCTTCTTTTTAAAATAAAGCTCTGTGGCAGCTGCATTGGCTTCTGTTAATATTCCTTTCCCTTATGAAAAAAAAAAAAAAAAAAAAGGCAGTTGGGCAAAAGATGCAAATCCTGTCTTTATTTTAATTTCAAATCATTTCTTTGAAATGTGGGTTTCTGCTGGAAGATGGAACACAAACTTATCTCTACTGAGGGGGAGGCTGTATTTGTTAGATCTTCTTTCAGGAAGCCTCTTTGACCCCAAACAGGATATTTTAAAGCATTTGAAGATTTAGAGATAAGATTTTTTTCCAGAAATTTCTCAAAGAAGACATTTAGCTTAGTTTTGTTATAGCAGATAGATCTTTGTTTGCAGAAACTGTCCTTGCCAGCAAATTGATTAAGGTTCACTTCTGAAACGCGAGTATTTCCTCTGCTTTTAGTTACCATATTAGGTTTCTACTGGAAAAAAAAATTTTGTTCCACATGTTCCTGTTACTTCCCTGAGAGCTCTGTGTCACAACAGCTTTCTGAATAAGAAGTTGCTGCTTCTTTTTTTCCTCCCCCTTTTAGGAAACTGTTGCTCTAAGGCTGATTCGGGTAACCTGACACCACTTGATATATTTTTGCTGGAATATGGAGCCTACATAAATTGCACCATAAGCAAATTTCTTTATAATGGAAGGATCGGGAAGCTGCAGCTTGGCAGCCCATTTCATTGTGTGTGTGGTTTTTTTTAAGGTGGATTTCTCAGACACTTTTTTAAAAGATAGTAGTGGAGATTTTTTTCAAAAGGTATTAGGGAGATCACTATTTTGCAAAGTGTCCCACAGACCCATAGACAAGTGCTCAGCAAGCAGAAAAGATGCTCTCTATCAGATAGATAGCAGTCTTCAAGCTGGAAGAAAGCCATTCCTATTTCCCTTTTCCCATGTGCACAGCTGTTTATCAGCAGTGTTCCAGAAGCCTAAAGGCCCCTGCTGAAATCAAGTCTACATTTCACTTTGCCGCAGATAAAGACTGAAAGTTGGTCCCTCTCCCACAGAGGTGAACTGACAAAAATGTCCACAAGGAATAAAATAAAAATGCCATGCATCTGGTTGAACCAAATCATTCCCCCTTGCTGCCTGGGATACAGGAGCTCATGCAGAAACTTCTTTAGACACATGGACGAAGAGACTCTGCAATGTGGCATGATGCAGCCCAGGGCTTTTGCAGTGCCAGCCCTGCAAAGACGTTGGCACGGAGGTTAAAGCAGGAGAGCTTCCTCCTGGCTGAGCAAAAGCTCTTGTACGTTATGTCTACAAAGAGATCTACCAGAGCAGCTGGATCTGCTGCAGGCTGAGTGCATCTCGGGACTCCTCTTCAGCCTGACCGTGTTATTCCTCCCCAGTAAGCTGATCCCGCACTCCAAAAGCTTTTCTTTTAAATTGTTTGCGGTGGAAGCAATGTTTATAAAAGGAGCCAGAGGGAGACCAAAATCCTTTGGGCATCCCCGGACATATATAGCAAGCGTGGCTGTGAGAAGAGCCTCCCCAGTGTATATTTGGAACGTGCAGGGCTTCTCGCCTTGGAGACAAGAGATTAAAGCCTCAAAGCTCCCCTATTTCCTTATTCTCCCTGAGGAGAGGAAGCAGACAGGCTGCTAAGCTCCCCTCCCTAGGTGACCGTACCCAGCCTGCACGTGCAGCAGGACTGGTCACAGGTCCCCACTGCCATGGGCCATGCTTCAGGTGGTGGGAGGCTTCCTCTCCCTTTACTAATGTCCCGAGACCCTCAGCCCCCAGCACCTCCCACATGGTGCGGGGGCAGCTCTGTCTATCTGAACACATTAGCAGCACGTCCTTTAAGCGAGGTCTCCCAGGGAGCTGCGCTGATGCCTTTACTAGGACTTCCTGACAGCTCTGAGGAGAACAACTCCTCATAAGGCCAGGACTTCTTCCTCCTGCCACTGTGAGTTGTGATCCATCTGCGCATTCAAACAACTAAGCAGGAAGTCTTGGCCGGTGACTTTGATATGGGAAGCACTTTCCAGAGAGTTTAAAGCTGGCGTTGTTTGTCTGGCAAGGATGAGCTGCTGGGAAGTGCTCCGAACTATGCAGACCATCCAAGCTCTGTTACCACATATCCGAACTGGTGAGCTCCATTACAACCGATTAAAGCTCCCGGACCATTCAAACTTGATTATCTTGTCATTACAGTATTATCTGTCCCCAAGATACAGCAGAGCAGTACATCTTTGACCAGCTTTTGTGCTCACTCCCACTGGCGAGCGCACGTTGCCTGCTGCTGAGCTCTCCGCCAGGCTCTGCTGCACAGGAATTTCTCCTGATAAGGTAAACCCTGATGTTCTGTCCAGAAACCGAGCCTAGCCCTTCAGAAGGAAGGAAAGAGATTCACACTATTTCTTACCCTGGAAAGAATGTTGCCAATAATCAGATTCCAATAAACACAAGCTACTGGACTGTATCTCCTGCGTTATCAGTTCCAGGTTGCTACCTCAGGAGCCCTCTGAGCCCCATATCATGTCATCCACTATAGACTCAGGAAGCATTAGAAAGACTTATGGTGTTAGGGCTTGATTCTGCTACTTACTAACTTGTAGGATGATGAACAAGGACTTTGAACTTATGTGGATTGTTCCATTCATCTCCAGAAAGAAGCACTTCCTAAAGGAATTTCTTTGGGTTCCCTGGAAACTCAGTGATGATAAATTGCTTTGAGAGCCTTTCTTGAAATGCTGTGAAGGGACAAAACACATCTTCTTGTTGCTTATCAATAGTAAATAAAATACACTCTGAAAGGATTCTTTGAAGAAGAGTTCAAAGAAACAACTAGCAACTGCATTATCAATAATATTTGGGACAATTATCTCTTAGTCTTATGCCTTATCTGTTCAAAAATGATAGTATACTCTTTAAAAGTCCTTTTTTGTCTTATTTGCAATGTGTGAAAACTTGGTTTCTTCTAAGCAAAACCTCATCTCTGCTGCTCACTAATTGCCAAAGAGGAGCCGGCCTGTGATCTGCAGGAGGGACTTTCCCCAAAGCTCAGCACCTGGGGACACCAGCCCTCAGACCTTGACACTTTGCATACACCTCAAGCTCTGGGGGGTCTCCCACACTCATCTCAGATTGCAGGTATCCTTAATCACCAGCTCTAGTAGTTTTTTAAAATTCATTTCTGTTTTCACAATGTATAAGTAGGGCAGTATTTTCTGTAACTAATTTTCCAGATCATCTTTTTTTTTTTTTTTTTTTTGTCTCAAAAATTCTTACATGATGGCTGCTGGGACGACACTTACTACAGGGACTTTACCCTCTACAAGGACCAAAAGTTAGATGTTAAGGCAAGACTGAGGAAAGTGTCATTTTGTGGTAGCTGTGCAGAAAATATACAGGTGCTGTAAATGGATGTTAGGAAAGTGAAGAGAGCCATTTAATAGGCATTGTGGTGATGGGTTTACAGTTCGACTTGATAATCTTAAAGGCCTTTTCCAATCACAATGATTCTGTGCCCACAAGGCACACCACCAGCACAGGTCTAAAGGGGCAGCCGAGTTGAAGAGCTGGGGGAGGGCAGCATAGCCAGCAGGAAGACACAAGCTTTTGCCGGAAAAGTCCTTTGGCCACCTGATTTCCTAGATCTGGCAGATTTGAAGACCTATTGCCTTTTGTGGCACAGCAAAGCTGGAGATCCTACTAGAGACCTTCACCAACTTGAAACATTTCACCAAAAGAAGGAATAATCAGGTCTAATAACATTAGGAAGTTAATTAGAAAGCAGTTGACTTAACCATATTATATTCTTTGTGAAAATTTTAATTTTGCTTGGTTGTATTTTTATTTTTACTACCTTGGTCTGTGTCCACTTCTTGCAAATTTTCCTTCTCACTGTTGTAACTTTCTTCTTGGTGTATAGAATTTTAAAGAAAAGTGATATAAGATGGTCTGGTGAGATTTTTTTTCTTTTGGAGAAGAACTCATGAACAAACCTCAGGGACATGATAAGGTGACCGAAGTAGTAGCCTAAGAGTGCTCTGAATATTATGTGATAATGATATTCCATGGGGAAATCATTCAAATTGGGGGAAATTCATATTCAGCTGATCAGTTCTGAGTGAATAATTATTTACTGTTCTTGTTTGTCAAGCATCCAATATTAACATTTTAAAAATAGAGAATAAAAAGCAGATCAAGATGATATAGTTCTCCTAACTCTAACATGGTGCTAAAACTGGACATATTTGGCCATGATAATATGTCTAGGTCTTAATCTGTTTCATACAGAAAATGTTAATGGAAGACTAATTGAACAGTTTGAAACAGCATGTACTGGACATTTAATGTCCTATCAATGAAACATCAGGAAAGACATGTTCAAACAACCTATTACTTTACAGAGAGAATAAACATCAAGGTATTCATGGCAGAACTTGCAATGTGCTATGCCAAGTTGCTACAAAACAAAACAACTCCCTCTGGATTGGGAAAACCGTCGAGAGATCAACACAGCTTTGTTAGAAAGGTAGGGTAGCATATGTTGTTTAAACAAAGAAAGAAATTTCAAAAAGACAACATGCATGCATACAACAGAAACACATGTAAAAATGTTGTTTCCCTTTCTCCTTATTTAGAATTGCCATTGGCTCTTCTAAAAGAAGAACTTAACTCCTTCATGCATAGAGTACACTGAAAGATGGGGTTAAAGTGGCAGATGAAACTCCATGATGAGAAATACCAACCAGGGGACATGGGAAACGAGAGATCAAACTACATGAGTGGAATGTTGGATATTAAATCACTTGTTGTTGCTTAGGAAAGGGACTTTGGAGTCACTGTGGATAAATCTCTGCAAACAGTTGCATAAGGCTCAGCAACAGTCAAAAAGTTCAACAGAATGTGAGGAGTCTCCAAGAAAGGAATGAAGACTGAAACAGAAAACTTTGTTGTTGCACCGAGTAGGTTTATCATCCACCTACACTGTCGTTATTGCATGCAGTTCTGTTCCTTGTCCCAGAAAGGACTGATCAAATGGGAAAAAAAGTTCAGGAAAGAGAGACAAAGAAACACAGAGAAATGGAATGTGAAGGGAAAACAATAGCAATTTTTCATCCTGAAAAATAGAGAGATAAGCCTGAGATATGATACAGAGCTATAAAACAACAAATGCGCTGGAGAACGTAGGTAATACCTATGATATTCATTATATTTTGTATCAGAAAAACTATGAATCATCTGGGAAAATGATCAGGCATCAGGTTAAAACAATACACACAGAGCACAATTATGCTGTGAAATTCATTCCCACAAGATGCTGTAACAGCCAAAAGAATAAATTAATTCTTCAGAAAATATTAGGCAATTTATAGAGGATAGGATAATGAAGAACTGGTAACACAACAGTCCAATCACTATGTCTTGCTCAAGAAATCCCTTATCTGATGATTGCTTAAAGCTGGAAAAGTAAATCAGGTCACTCTACCCATACTACTTTTGCTCTTCTTTTAACATTGCATCTGCTGTGGACCACTGTCAGAAATAGGATACTGGAACACACAGATTGGTGCAGATATTTATACCATCCTGGCTTTCCAAACCTGCACCGATGATGTGATCTAGGTAATGCTCTATCAGAAAATGAATGTTTTTATAAGAACTAAATTATCAAAATGTTAACAAATGCTAACATTGCATTCAGCTGACCCAAAAGTGTCAGTAATAATAAAATGAAACACAGAAGCATGGGTCTTGTTTCTTAGAGTCTTTAGAAATAATAGCAACCTTATTCAATCAACAGAAGAGTGATTCATTGGATACCTGTTTTCTTTGCAGGGTTCTTTTTCCTTTGGAGGTGTAGAACAAATGTAAGAAAGTAATCATCAAGCTGCAGAATTTACACCCAAGCAACAATGACATTATTTGTAGGAAGGAAAATTTATGGCTGCACTCAAGCTGGGAATGTGAAACTTTTTAAATCTGGTGACCTATTACCCTTCAGGAGCAAGTTCCTTCACTTAACAGAGTGAAGGCTGTCTGCTGTGTTGCTCACACAGAGCTGTGCTGCACAATAAGCTCCTCAGCACAGAAGACTGAGGGATTTTTTAAAAAACAGTGAAGGGACAATTGCTTTTGTTAGAATATATCAAGATATTTCCCATTTCCATTTAAAACAGGTGAACTTCTGATAAATAATAATCCATTTGGGTGCTGTACACTTGGTATACACAGTGCAAGTACCTCATGGGTACTGTCCTTGCAGATACTTTGGTTTAAAGCATCTGTAAGGGACTGGAATGTTAGCATCTGAGAGGGTCATTGTGCTTTTCTAAGAACATGAAGTAGATAATCCCATATGTGCACTTATACATATGTAAAAATCTTGTACACATCCTTTTGTATTTAATATATTCAATCAGATAACAGCCTTTAAACAGAATTTGTGCAACAATGCCTGTATGACATTCAAAATGATTCATTTTCTATGTTTCTTCAGTATGTCTATCATTTTAATAAACATTTTAAGAGTCCTCTCCAAGTCCTTTCTGAGTCCTCCTTCCTATCAAATGCTTGGATATTCCAAAAAGGGTTTCAGTAAATAAACATATGTGTGGATAAATTAGATAGATTTGACTCTAATATTAGAGTAGAAAAGCTGTTGGTAACTTTTCATTCTGTGGGAAAAAATATATATTTTTGCTTGTCTCATAGACAAATTTTTGACCAGTTGTAATAAGAAGCCAAAGAAAAGAAAACATTCAGGTCTCTCGGCTCTTGCCAATTCCTGCTGCTGCTATTTGTTTTTAGTATATTCCTTTATTTTTTTTATTGAGGAACATTTATTAGTACTGTAGTGGTGCCCAGAGCCCCGCAGGACGATCATGACTACACTTTGCAGCATGATTTACAAACAGATGAGCTGATACCATTGCTCCTACAAAGAGATATCTGCCAACCTCGGAGCAAAGAAGAGTGATAAAATAAAACGCATCCAAGCTTAGCTGGACTCTGCAGGAGTCCAAGCAGCTCCCCAGCAGCTTGGTGGTGCCTGTGGCCCAGCGATTGACGGCAGCAAGTTCATTAGCCACCCACTGCTCATCATCCTGCCCAGGGGTCAGAGCACTAAGCTGGCAGGACGTGCTCGAGCCCCAGTGGTGGGAGCGTGGGTGTCTTCCTGCCCCTCCTTTGTGCTTCAGGAGATGACAGTGAAGAGCCTTCGTATGGGAATGGTTTTGAGAGTGGGAAAACTCATCTAGGTTTGAAGCACAAATAAGAGGGAAAACAGGTAAACAGAGCAGTGCATGAAGTTTGGGAGGCTTCAGGGAGGTGATTATGAGAAGGAGAGAGGTGTGTGATATTTTATTGCATTGAGAGTGGAGTGGGAGTCAGAGGACCGGTGAAATATGATTAGAGGAAGGAAGGCAGGAGGTCTTCTGAGGCTAGGAGAAAAAAATTCTTGCCCCCTTTGCCTACTGAGTACTTCTGTGTGATGATAGGCTAGTCACTCTGAGAGAAAGCTGTATTAGATAGTGCACTGAAAATGAAATCCAGTGCATTTTTTTGTGTGTGTGTGTGAATATACAGAGAGAGGAAGACATGAGAATGCAGAAAGCAATTGTCCTCTTATAGAGGGTAAAAAGATTATGAGGCAGTCAAGTAAAAGGAATTCAGGTAGAAAGATTTAGGAGTGAATGACACAGAAGAGATGAGAAACTTTGCAGTAATGCAAGAGGAGCTGCACAGGTCTGGTAGAGCTGGGCTGGTAGTGCCAGAGTCAGCGAGTCAATGACAAGGGGAGGAGATAGAAGTAAGCCTGAAATAAGAGCAAATGAAGAGGTGAAAGAAGTAAGGCTGATTGATAGTGAGAAATGCTCGCTGGGATGAAGCAGAAGAAGGCAGGCAGCTTTGCATGTATGTAAGAGTAATTTCCTTGAAGGAAGTGGGTTTACTTTGACATTCATTATGTGAGGACGGTGAGGAGATGAAGTAAGAAGATGGTGAACTCTAGAACATAATTCATTCTAAGCCTACTAGACAATGTCTGTCTTGGGAAGGCCATACTGTCAGGGACATGAACATCCAGAGTGTAATTCCTTGCCTGCTATGGTAGTGAGGCTACAGTAGAAAAGTGAATTATTAGTAGCTTGTGTCATCAAATACATAAAATTAATCCTGCAACAAGCTAAATTGATATTAACTAATGATTGTTTATGGATATTTCAATGTAAATTAAGCCAACAAAGAGTAATGCCTAGTAAGATATGCAATTAATGTTAGTGAGCAACTAGAGACATTGAGAGTCATTGGAAAACATGATTATAAATGCTTAAGTAGTGTAGTAGTTGCCAAACAGATATAAATTAGGTTAAATGGACAACTTAAGGGGCCAGAGAAGGTATCATTAGTAGGCAGTAAGATCGACAAGCAAAAAATGCTCTGCAGTGGACTCTGGGGATACTGGAAGGATGATAGAAGCAGTATTGCATTGCTATATGTTAGATGATTTGCTTGCAACACAGACATGAATTTCCACCTCCTTATGAGAAAAAATAATAACAAAAGCATATATGCAAAATTCACCAAGACATATCTGAAAAGGCATGGAAAGCATCATTCATCTTGATTTGATGATCTGGAGATAGCTGGCTTGGGAACTTATTAAATACAATATTTCCAACAACTACTAATACAACATAAAGGATGAAATCTGGGTAAGTAAGATTGTCAGCTACATATAGCAAGCAAGGGTTTATAAGAACATGTTAAACTTATATTTTCCTTACAACCTATACTAATAGCTTCAAACAATGAAAAATGCAATTTATTGGTATACAATTTGTTATGGTATGTTTCTTTTGGCTGTTGGGAGTTGCTCTCTAACTCAGATCATGCCAATAAAGAGAGTCCACCTGAAGTATTGTTGCTGTTGTATGGCATTTACGTAGCCAATAAACAGGAAAATGTTTGCTCAGCATCTGTTGTAAGGCCAGCATGAAGCAGTAAGTGGTTTCTGAAAAGGAACGAGGTTACCGAGCTTGTATTTTATGGCTTTACTCTGAAAAACAATGTGTGGGATAGGAGTCTTCCTGCCTCTTAGGTCCTTTAATACAACCTAGGACAGAAAGATGGTGGTTAACCAAATGGACTTTATCTCCTCCTCCACCTATTTGATGGTGGTTGCCTAAAGCTCAAACGTCAGGGGTAGGCAAAGGGTCACAGAAGCAGTGATGACCATAGGACTGTGCTCTGGAGCTTCATAGTTATCCCATGATTACAGCTGGGGAGAGCTCACTACAGTTCCAAATCGGGTCTTCAAATGTCCCCTGCAAAGCCAATGTCTTTTACCTTTCTCCCATACCTTCCCTTCCCTTTCCTTAGCATATACTTCCAAGATTCAAGGGGTGTCATTCAGGGTCTTTAAAAATTCCAAAAGGAAAGGAGAAAGAGTTCTTCTCCTTCCACACAACATATTTTATACTAGAAAATATATATGCATTTTTATGTGCATTTTTTAAAAATAAGAGGAAAGAGAAAGAAAGAGAGAAAGAGAGAGAAAGAGAGAGAAAGAAGGAAAGAAGGAAAGAAAAGAAAGAAAGAAAGAAAAGAAAGAAAGAAAAGAAAGAAAGAAAGAAAGAAAGAAAGAAAGAAAGAAAGAAAGAAAGAAA